>OX424576.1:74604224-75204224 GCA_949152435.1 Gastracanthus pulcherrimus
AGGAGAGAGGCGCGGCTAGGGACTTCCAGTGCGCTGTACTAATACAAGCGTGCTTGCGGGCGGGGAAGGTTCCACGCGCGTCTAGTACATTCGTTAGACTTTGCGTGCACCGCGCCGTAGGTGAATTGGTGCCGAAAGACGTGCTGTAGGACAGAGTGTATTCTCACATACACTCTGTACTACAGCACGTCTTTCGTAATAAATTTCTCATAAACTCTATATATCCTTCTCTACCTATCTCACATACACTCTGTTCTACAGCACGTCTTTCGTAATAAAATTCTCATAAACTCTATATATCCTTCTCTACCTATCTCACATACACTCTGTCCTACAGCACGTCTTTCGGCACCAATTCACCTACGGCGCGGTGCATGCAAAGTCTAGCGAATGTACTAGACTAGATTTAAAAATTTATATTTATATATATATATATATATATATATATATATATATATATATATATATGTGACGTTCTACGTCAACCAGAACACAGCCCTGCTCAAAATTCCTTTCGACCTAAAAATTTTTAAACATATGGAAAATTTAGCATTTTTTATATACTTTCGATTATCGTGTGGCTATTTTTAAAATTTCGTTTTCAGACGGAGCTGCACGTTTCCCAACCTTTAAGAAATACTACTTTACGCAATCATCAAGCTATTAGAAATCACAGGAGTTCCGAAAAATTCCAAGCAACGACTATTTTTATGTATTTTGAGCTGCAGAACACGAAGCCGACCCTCTTTTTTACCGATACCTCGAGCGTTCGTCCCTAATCATAAAAAACGCCCCAAAATTGCTGTTTCACGCGGTTGAGAGGTACGTCTTGTGATCTACGTGAGGAAAATTATTGACAGAGCTTATTTTTATGTATCTTGAGCTGCTGAACACGAATCCGACCCTCTTTTTTACCGATACCTTAAGCATTTATCCCTAACCTCAAACAACACCCGAAAATTGCTGTTTTACGCGGTAGAAAACGTAAATCTATTGAAGAACATTATCGACGGAGACTATTTTTATGAATTTTGAGTCGCTGAATATTAACATGAAGTTAAATTTTATTTGTTTACTTCTACTCAAGTATATTCAATTAAAGTAACTGCTGACTGATGTATAGTTATTATGCAACCTTTTCATTGATTCCTATGAACGCTCTCTGCGTTTTACAGGGTTGAGACTGCCTTTATTACAAAGCTCGCATTACTTTCTTTTGTTTTTACTTTGTAATTTCTAATTTTTTTAAAGTTTTTAAGTTTTTAATTATTATCATTTTTTGTATATTTATATTATTTTGTTCGACATTTTTAAAATTGAATTATTAATATTGTATTATTGATAATGGATTTGGTGCATTAGAGTATCTAAACATAGTAATTTTATTGTCGGAAGAAACTAAAATCGCGTGTCCTTCTGAAATTTTTGTAACAGATGATGCAGCTGAGAATCTTTTCTTTAGTGATCTTGATGTTTTTTCATAATCTTTTTGGGAATAGTGAAAGAATGTTATTGTTTGGAACTTATGTCTCGGCCAGTAATAAAGTTGTTTTGAATTTAAAATCGCGTCCGTAGCTTTGGCCTGCAAGCTGGTATGAGTAGCTTCTCTTTTTAACACGGCCCCTACTCCGTCACATGAAACCTTTCCATGAGCAGTAGCATGGAAATGCCACTCTGCTGTTATTTGATCTTATTCATTTTCGGAAATCTTTTCTTTATTTCAGGAATAAATTTTCCTTGTAAAATATAAACTGTGGACGTATCATGAGTAGTATATTCAGAAAGTGCTATAAAACTACAATGCTTTATTTCATTATCTGCTATGTAATATAGTACTGCAACATGTATTGTACACTGAGTATTGTTAAAATGAAATTGTTGAGCAGCATTCTGAACTACGGAAGCAAAAGTTTCAGAATAATCCATTACCAGAAGCCCTTCGTTCTCCTGTAAATTGTTTTTCAGATCTTTTACATGTCTTGATTGTTCAGCTGCTCAAGATACATTTGATCGTGTTCAGCAGCTCAAGATACATAAAAATACGCTCTGTCAATAATTTTCCTTACGTAGATCACAGGACCTACCTGTCAACCGCATGAAACAGTACTTTTGGAGTGTATTTTGAGGTTAGGGACAAACGCTTGAGGTATCGGTAAAAAAGAGGGTCGGATTTGTGTTCAGCAGTTCAAGATACATAAAAATACGCTCTGTCAATAATTTTCCTCACGTAGATCACAGGACCTACCTCTCAACCGCGTAAAACAGCAATTTTGGGGTGTTTTTTATGATTAGGGACAATCGCTCGAGGTATCGGTAAAAAAGAGGGTCGCATTCGTGATCAGCAGCTCAAAATACATACAAATAGTCGTTGCTTGGAATTTTTTGGAACTTCTGTGATTTCTAACAGTTTGATCATTGCGTAAAGTAGTATTTCTTTAAGGTTAGGGAACGTGCAGCTCCGTCTGAAAACAAAATTTTAATAATAGCCACGCGCTAATCAAAAGTACATAAAAAATGCTATTTTTCCATATTTTAAAAAATTTTTAAGTCGAAAGGAATTTTGGGCAGGGCGGTGTTCCGGTCGACGTAGATCGTCATATATATATATATATGTGTGTGTGTAAAACAAAGAAATGATAGCCTAAGAATATAAATGAATAATAGAGTAAATTATTCATGAGAATTAAATATAGTGATATAGTTTGAAATAAAAATATTTAAAGTTTATTGTAATGATTGTTATAATATAAGCTCGTGTGAGCAAGTTAAAATTTAATTTTGGTGTGTATAATTATTGTTTCCTATACAAATCAATATGATAATTGTTGTAAAGTTGGAGTTACTTAAATAATAAAGTTAAAGGTAAGATGTCAGTTAAATAAATATTTTTACCTTCCCGAGTAAAGGTGTTCGACGGAATGTTCTCCGAGATTTATGGTAAATCTTTATAAATAGTTTGTGTGAAGGTTCGTGACGCGAGATTAATACTTCGTCACAGTTCTTACTATATTCAAAGTAAATTGTTACTAACATCTAAAAAATCTAAAAAACATTCGTGCAATATTAGTAGTTCTTGGGTAACTTGTTTCATTATGATTATAGAAGGACACAAGCAAATTTTGAGCATTTTTCATTTTTCTGGAGAATACTTTTCTGATTAAATCTTTTTAGAAAAAATCAACAGTATTTTTCAACATAAAGTGAACAAAAAAACAGATTTTAAAAGTTGTTTTTGTTTGATACATGGTCTGAATTATTAAAAAACTACATGTATTAACACTAACAATTGATAAATAAAATATTTAACATCAGTAAAACCAAATAAATTCAGGTTTTTGTTCATTTAGAGTTAAATAATATTGTTGAATTTGTTTTAGAAGAGGTTGAGTCGAATAGGTTTGTGTCTGGCACTTTTTAAAATTAGAAAAATGTTGAGATAAACACGTTTAAAATTTTTATTTTATATGCTATCTAATGTAAATTATTTCTAATGACTGGCTATAACTTTATTAAACCTTCTAATTTTAACATCTAACAGGTCTAAAAATGTTCTTAAAATTATAAACATTAAAAATATTTTTTTTTACTTTTGGGTTAATAATCACAGGAGGACTCGCTTATGGCGCGTAAAGTGCTCCGTAGTTACTAGTATATATAAAATTTAATTACCTGGATATCCCGGTCTTTGTTGATTATACGTTGAATATTGTTGTTCTTTAACAAAATCTGGATGTCTTCGCGGTTGCTGAGGTCCTGGTGGTGGCGGTGGCATATTTTTATTAGTTGTATTGGGATTAGCATAAATCTGATTTCCAAGCGGAGGTCCGTAAGTACCCTTAAATTAGAAACAAATATGCTAAGTAAAAATACGTAAACTGTTTGTATTTGTCTGCATTTTATGTGCCAATTTTGAAACTTGAACCATTTACAATAATATTTAGGCCAAAAAAAAGTTTTGAAATATTTTATTAAATATGCATTTTATCAATAATTGTCAAAAGTTTTGATAAAATCATTTTACCTATTTTGATATACTAGGCATATCAGGCGCGCTACGCGCGCTACAATTTTCTATCCACACTCACTTCGTCCATATGAATTACAGGAAATAGATATGAATATATTTTCTGAACACAATGTTTGTATACGCATTTCTTATAATATACAGCAGATGATTGCTAATCATGTTATACCGTTTTAACTAAAGTATTAAACAATATGCTTAAGAAGAAAATGTTAAATCATGATTTCATAGACAAATATGTGAATCCAAGGGTACTCACTTAAAAAGTATAAATGATTTATAATTGTAAAATGATGCAAAATATCGTATGAAATTATAATACATTCTCTCACTTGATTTATTATCTGAAGTACTTTTAATAAAAAATCATATTATCCGTGAATCTAATAAAAAAGACATTTGTAATTGCAAAGCCCAACTTGTAAAGGTTACAATCAATTTAAATAAAAATTCCAATAATTTTCTATGTAGATATCTAAGTAGCTATTAAAATTAAATTACTATTTCATAGTTTTTATTTGAGAGAAAATCTCGTTTTTTGTTAGATGTGTATGGATAGTAAAGTACGTGGGTAGTATAGTGCGTGGATAATAGGATGCATTGATAGTGGGGTGCGTGGTAGTACTCTCAATGTGTGTACATGTGAGAAGCAAATAATTAACGTGTTTCTCTTCATACTCTCACCCTCTCTCATATTCACTTTCGCACTTAGATACTCTCTCTCTCTCTCTCTCTCTCGCTCTCTCTCTCTCTCAATCTCTCTGTCTCTTTCTCGTCCTAACTCATGTACTCACTGTATCGTACACTTACACACACCCTCATTCTTGCATTCACGTACTCTGTTGCGAACTCACCCCCTAACACATGCACTTACGCATGTACAATCTGACACACTCACATGCTCACTCACTCACTTAATCACTTACGCACTCATGCACGCGCACACTCACTCTCATATTAGGTCACTTCCTCGCATACTTACTCACTAAATCACTCACTCCTTACTTCCGTATGCAATATATATTTAAGGGTGCGTGCCTTGTGTACTATACATAAGTGCCGCCTTCATTAATTATATCACCTCCCCCCTTCCCCCTCATAATTTCCCCTCTTTTTTTAATTTTACTCTTTTCCGATTTATTGTAATCAAGCATAATAACTACACATACAGTCACATAAATAAGCATTTAGACATGTGTACTATTCATAGGAACAACCTACTTTCATTTTATCGTTTCATCCCACTTCCCTCCTCCTTATTTTCCCTCCTTTTTCTTTTTTTTTATACGTTTCTGATTTATTACGTTACAAACAGCCATCTCTTTTTTATATAGGATTTTCATTGAACTTTCATACATTCACCTCGAAACTTGAGAAAGAATTTTTAGAACATGACATTGGTTCAATGAACCCTAATGATCAAACCATAGTTAAGCCATACATGACCAGTAAGGAATCTGCCCGACAGCAGGAATGAAAGAGGTAGATATTTCATATTAGTGCATGAGGCCATGATTCTTAAGGTCAATTTGACCCAACGTAATAATCACATATTCTGACGTCAAATATCCTCCTCTTTCGATTACCGGGATGAAAATAGGTGTTTTCATTAAAGAAATCAAGTTTGACCTAGAAATAACATTTAAGACAGGGTGAAGCTTCTTAACGAAGCTTTCACGGATAAAAATTAGGTTAGATGCTGCCCAACAACGTGCTCGGCTGCACCGCCATATTTTAGCGCATACGCTCTCCCTCCGTGATCGAACCACTCTCCCAAACACAGGAGCACCGTGTATAGGAAAAAGATTCTTTCAAAAAATTCGCGCGATTCCCTCGCAGATGGCGTTGTACCAAATATATGGCCATATTTGCTAGTCGACAGTGGCGCCACTTTCCCGCGGTGGTATTTTTTCCTTTGCAAATAGCAGGAGTGTCATTTGGGATAACGGCGACCCCAATATTCTTTTTGTGTACTAGTGGTCGAAATCCTATTAAATATGTATAGGTTACTTTTTCCTAAAGTACATAGCTGAAAAGTAAAAATATGTTTAATAAAAAATATAATATTACTAAATTTTATTGTGTCCCTAGAATCATTCCGCGTGTTACGCTTTTAAATTCTTTATTTACTTACCCAAAAACAAATTATTTTGACTTCTATAAAGCGATATATATTAAAAATTAAACATTATTCTTCACGAATATGTGTGTGTGTGCGTGAGCGTGCGTGCGTGCACGCGTTCGTGTGTGTATGCGTGAGCGTGCGTGCGTGCACGCGTTCGTGTGTGTATGCGTGTACGTGTGCGTGTCTGTGTGCGTGCATGCGTTCGTGTGCTTGTGTGTGTGTGTACATCCACGGTAAAATTTAATTTTCCAGGGCTCATTTAATTTGTTTTTTTACACGAAGGGGGCATAATAATAATATTTTAAGTTTTTCGTATTAGTTTTTTTAAATTTTGTTTTTGATTGCTTATATTTTGAGAATAACAATGTCAACTTTGCTTAAACAGGGCTCATTTTTTCGTTTTTTAATGAATATTCGATTTTCTATTTATTGGTATTATTTTGTCGTTTCTTTTCATACGTTAGAAATAATATAATCGACCCAGTGTAAATGCATTTGAAAGAGCATAATATGTTCTATCTTTTACCACCCAAAATTTTGGATAAAGCGTTTCCTATCTTTTCTTATACACGGAGACGTAATTTTTTGTTTGAACGGTGATCTCTCTGAAATATATAATGGAACATTTTTTAAAAAACTTGAGGTAATTAGGATAATGGAGAAGAGTATTCTGTAAAATTGTTGACTCATTTGATTTTTTTATACTTGAGAAAAAATCATTTTGTAAAAAAATCGATTTTCTATAGCAAACGATAACTTGAGTAAAACGGCATTGTTCCTTTTGAAAATTTGCAAAAAGGTAGCTGTTTACAATCTCTTGTGTAACTTATTTGCTCAGATCATGAGCACTTTTATTTTTTTAAATATTCGAGGTTATATTTTTCTTTTTAATTTTTGATTGCTTATTTCTTGAGTATCACACGGTAATTCTTTTAACCAATGAATGCGTATTTGTTTCATCATTTGAAAAAAAATTTAAATCATAAAGAATATTCAAGATTCATTGAATCGTTTTTGTTTTATAAAGTTTTTTCATATTTTATGATATTCATGTTTATCAAACAAAAATTAATCGATTTTTTCTTGAGTATTATGCGATATTTTTTGACCATTCAAAGCTCTGTTTTATTTTTTGATAAAGTTTAAATAAATAGAAAATTAAGAATCATCGATCCACTTTGGTTTTATACCGTTTTTTTTTTTCATTTTTATGATATTTCTGCAATTAATGAATAAATCCTTTGTTCATAAACTCGAACAAATTTAAAAAATACGAAACAAATTGTAAAAGTAGTGTACATTATATTCATAAATAAAATTTAATCAACAATTATACTGTTGTAAAATTTATTATTGACGATTGAAAAAAAATGTAACTCTATATACAAAAACGTTAGTTTTTACACAATTTAAATATTTTTTCTAACAGCAAATTGTAGACGAGATTTTTAGAGTGTCTCATACACTCTTTAACAAAAAATCTACTATATTTATTAGAACAACAGAAACAACTACTCTGCGGGCAAATACCCCTCCCAGCATTGAATTAAATGTTAATTCATAAAATATGTAAATGTAATTAGTATTAAAAATTCAAATATTTTTCGTATTTATCCTGCAAGTTTCTCGTAAACTTGTTAAACGGATAAAACATGTTACGTATTTAGAGTGTTTCATATACTCTTTAATAAAAAATCTACTATATTCATTTGAACAACAGAAAAAACTACTCTGCGGGCAAATACCCGCTCCCAGCATTGAATTAAACTGTTAATTCATAAAATATGTAGATATATTTTAACGTTAAAAAACCAAACATTTTTTGTATTTATCCTGTAAATTGAAGTTTTTTTTTCCTTTTTTATAGTAATAAAGGGAAAACCATTTTAAAGTAGGTTTCTGATAAACCTATTACATCATATTATTAGTTTTTCACTGTATTTATATGTAAGGCTCATTCTTACAGAGAAGAGTCTACCTGTTCAAAGCAAGAAATACATAGGTCCTTTAATATTATAAATGTAAAGATTAAAAAGCGTTTCGGCCTCAAGACTGCCTGTAGGCCTCATCAGTATGATCAGGCAGTCTCTATCATAGAAGCGCATATATTTAAAAAAATAAATAAAAAAATTTTTAACAGTATATTAAAGAAAACAACCAAATTTAATTACTTTTTTGATACCTGTAACGTTTTGTAGAATCAATGTAACACAAACAACACATTTTTCTTCTGCAAAATTTATAATTACAATAGTATGATAAATTCAAACAAAACTCATATTAAAAACCAAATTATTAAATTTGACTTGAAAATAAAGACAACTGTCAAATCGGTAGGTGACTTTTGTAAAATTTTGGACTTTCGGAACCGAACGACCCGCTACACGCACTAACACTCTACATTGGTCAGGGCGAAGACTTCGTCGTCCGCGCGCGGCAGCAAAACAAAAATAAAAAGGCCCATAAAATCCCTCCATTTTCTTTCGCACATGTGTGCGCCCTTTTGTCCCTCTTCGCTTTTCCAGCGACTATAAGACAGCCACTTTACGGATAATATTTGAAGTTGAAACAATTAATTTTGGATATAAGTATGTTCTAAATTATTAAAGTTGTATGATTTTATTTTTATTTACAATATCTATTATTATCATTATTAAATAATAAAATTAAAATATAATAAAATTTTTTATATATTATAATATAAACAGTTCCACTTGTTTACTATAGTTCTAGAGGTTATATTAAAGGGTTAACTTTATCATGCAAATAAGAAGAAGCAATCATCGAAACTTTATTTATAAATTATTATGCAATGCAGTTAAACGTGGAAAAGCGTGTATAAAAGGTTAACACCAAAAAATATTGTATAAAGAGGTTAAAACCAAAAAATGTTACATAAAGTATTGCAAAGAAAAGGTTTTATAATTTTATAAAAATTTCATTAATAAAACTTTATTAGAATTAATTGCTGTTGTATTTAATCACGGAGTAGCCACGAGGGAAGTGCATTATGTACAATAGGCACGGTTCTGGCGTTCGAAGCTTATTGGCCGAAGTGCCAAACCTACTTTAGTATCGGTGCCGGAGAAGCGCTTGCGCCAAAGGTATCAGTGCCGGAAGGTTCGACTGCATAATATTCCAACAATATCATTGCAATATTCCTCACTATCACCACAATCACAAAAAAACAATAATAATTGTTGTAATATTACTGAAATTTTGCCTGATTGTCACCAAAATATTGCACTAATATTTTTCGTAATGTTTCGTATTCAAGTGATAAAAATGACGCGGACATGAAATGTTGTTACCCTATCACTGAAATACTACTGCTATATATCACAGGAATATTTAATATTGCATGTGGTATTCGTGTGATATTGTTGCAATATTGAGTGATATGTGGGTTAAAATATATTATAGTTTATATATTCTACACAATTATATTAAATTAAGCCAACAAATAAAAAAGCACAATATATTTGACAATTTAATAACTTTTATAAGATAATTTTTTTGTATTCAAATAATCATATTTTTATGTATTTTTTATGCTCAACCGAATAAAAATATGATATTGCAACTATATTTACATATTTTATAGCTGTGAGCATTTACAATTGCAACACTCGGTATTAAAAATTAAAAACCGCTGCCATTCATTGCCACTTAGAATCAGTACAGACGATAGTAGCACTATAAGGAGGCCATCAACTCTGCGGATCTCAATTTTCGTTGAGAGTAGTTATCATAGCGCTTGGGCGAGGACAAGCATCGCCAAAGCACTATGATAGGTCTGCAAAGGAGACCATGACGTCGCACGACCATGCGCGGTGGGAAAAGGTGACGAGAGTGTACGCTATCCCCGCTCCGTGGTACTATGACATACCTTCCCCTCTCTCCAAAGTTTTGCCAGGTATACGAAGGAGCAATGAGTCACACTGCATCAATTACGGTCTCTCTCTCTCTCTCTCTCTCTCTCTCTCTCTCTCTCTCTCTCTCTCTTTCTGTCTCTCTCTATCCAGCAGCCGCTCACCACGATACATATATATATAAGTCACACCGCCATGTGCGTGGAGGAGACAAGCTTCTCCAAAGTGCAGCCATGCACACGTGGAGAGAGAGAGAGAGATGGATCCATACGGAAGCCAAATAATAATCATACATAGATACGTACAGACGTATAATATTGTAATAAAGGTTCGAGGTACCGTAAAAAATGAGGGAAAAAAAGCGGAGATCGGGGATCGAATTCGGTACGCCTGGGTGACCACCCAATATATGAGGTTACCACCGAACTACACGCTTCTACTCATTCAAGTTATTATTTACAGTGATAATGTCGGTAAGAGAGTAACCTGATATTCACCGGCTCGCGTCAGTATCACACACCATCATAATATATGTAGCCAAGGGAGTGCAACTACGACGACTGTCGTTTCTTACACAACGGCACTGTTCCACTATTCCCCGGATGAATCAAATTACCCCAGAGACATTCGATATGTCGCCGACGAACGAGACCGATAGTTTTTGTAAAATAACATTATATATGCAAAATTATCAATTTCAACATGCTGCATGATGATGCATTTTACCCCAGAATGTCCCATATTACATACAGTGTCTAATATTAACCGAATCATTATACAAACACGTTTTGTACACAAATTTGTTGATTTCAGCCATGGTCCATTTTACTCCACCATGTCCCATATTGCATATAGTGAGCCTTATTATCACAATCATTATAAAATAATCTCATGTACACAAACTTATAGGTTTTAAATATGGTCCGTTTTGCCCCATCACACTACTTATTACCCCAATCACTGTTAAATTACATTATATGATCAAATTTATTAATTTTTAACATGGTCCATTTTGCCCCGATGTGTCTTTTATTCCCCCCATTAAGTAACACTAAAATACCGCACATAGCAATCGTAATTAGATGAGAGACATTTCCCATGTGACATGTGCAATCGGGCACAGTCGGTACACAGTGTCATACACACACGCGCGCGTATAACGCTCATCGATCATGACGAAAATTGTGCACACGACCAGATTGTATTGACGATATATACACACTAAAAGTTTGAATCCACACAACACACAGATAATACTCTTAAATAACGACGGAGATGTACTCGCGGCGGAACCATATTCGCGACTGTCAGTCAATCCAACATTGTCTTGAGCAAACGATGAGCTCATCGTCACGAGTACACGTGCAGTCTTTTCTGCAGCTGCATAGTATATCGGCTTACCTCAGAGTAGTCATCTCTTACATCCATCGAAAGTCTTTCCCACTAAATAGACTTTGCAAAAATTGAATGTGGCATTCTTTCTTTACCACATAACATTCGTACAACTTCGTGAATTTTCTTCTATTGGGTCGTCGTGAAAAACTCGACGACAATCACCTCTTCTTAAAATGTACGTGTACTAATAAGACCGTTCTTCTTAAGTTCGATTAGTGAAACCGACTCTCGACTACTGTGGCGCATACAAAATATAGGGCCAATTATTTTCCTTGCGTTCTTCTTATATTATATCGAAGTATTAAAAATATATATAATTACTTTATAATTTATTTTAAGTTGTATTTTCCGTTCTTATTTCGCCGTGCGAGACTGCGTCAAAGTCGCTCCAAATACTGAATTTAGATTTCTTTCACTATCTATTTTCTTACAATCGATATTCATTATTTCAAAAAATTACTATTTGATTAGCTAGCGGGATTACAATTTCTTATGGTTACAGCTAAACCATTGAAAATCATAAATTTAGATATTTATCATCACTTATTTTTAGACTACTGATAACGGATATCTCAAAAATTAAAAAAAATCATGACATCGTAGTATTACACTTTTTGTAACTAGGTATAAACCTTTGCAAACCATATATTAAGGTTTTATCCATCATCCATTTTTTGACAATCGATAACCGATATCTTAAAAATTTATAGACCCATCAATTAGCGGGATTACTATTTGTTGTAGGTCGATATAAACCTTTGTCAACCATGTATTAGGATTTTGTCAATCATTTTTTTTGTTAACAATCGATAACCGATATCTCGAAAATTTATAGTTTGATAAGCTCGCGGGATTAAACTTTTTTGTAGGTACAACTAAACCATTACAAATTATAAATTTTGATTTATAGCATCATTCATTTTTTGACAATCGACAACCATTATCTTAAAAATTTCTTGACCAATCAATTCGCGGGATTGTACTTTTTTGTAGCTAGATACAAACCTTTATTAATCATACATTCAGAATTTTTTATCATATATTTTTCTACATTCGATAACGGATATCGGAAAATTTATAGTTTGATTAGCTCGCGGGATTTCACTTATTGTAGTTACAACTAACACATTACAAATTGTAAATTTAGATTTTGCTATCATTTATTTCTTGACAATCGACAACTAATATCTCGAAAATTTATTGACGATAAACCATGCAAATTTTAATAAGAGAAGAACATAATTTTACAAATCCCCGTGTAAACGAACAGGAGAGTCGGGTTGTTGCGAAGAAGAGAGTCGACGACTACTGACGCAACCCGATAGAATATTCTAGAAAGACGAGTTCAGGATGACGCTACTATCGTCTTCACTGCTCGACTGCGTATGCGCGAATTTAACACGACGAAATGCCAACACTGACTCAGCGAACCTCAGCAGAATACTGATTAGTTGAAAAAACGAGAAAAAAGTGGTGCACACCAGAATTCATTGTAAAGTCGAGATCTGGATGGTACTAGTATCAATGGCAACAAATGTAGAGCTACATCGCAACGCACAGCGTTTTGCGCAGTGAACCTCGCGTCTCGATAGTCGAAATGGAAATAAAGGATTTCGCGGGATAGAGTCCATGAAAAAAAGTGCTGACAGTAACGGAATGAAGGAAGGAGAAATCAGAGCTTTTACAGCTCGCATATGAGCACGAACCATACATACACACATATACACACGAAAACTTCAGTGGGGGAAATATGGCCTTGATACGGACGATGTGTATAGTGGCATAAATACAGCAAGAAAGAGAGATAGATAGATATAGATAGATATACTTTTTATTTTGATAACAATAAAAAATATGGTACAGAATGTATGTACATATAGTTTAATTTCTTATGATTAAATTAAATTTACGTATTTGTCACAGTATAGTTTTTTTTTTAAATCACACGATGAGAGAGAGAGAGAGAGAGAGAGAGAGAGAGTGTGTGTGAGAGAGAGAGAGATAACATTTTATTTTGCTTTAAAACAAAAAAATAGTATACATATGTATAATACATTTTACATGATAGTTACATTTCAGTCAGTATTATTATATAAAATATTACGTATTGATCGTCAGTCTTATAATAACAAATTTTTGCACAATATTTATCTATCACGTCCATTATAAAATATATCACACTTATTCATACATCCATACATACACAGGATCATTTAAGCTTATAAATACACACATACATTATAATACAATAAGAAGTGGATAACATTGTTATGTATAAATAAAAAGTAAATAGTCGCATGTAGCTCGTCAGGTTTACAATAAAATCGTGCATACTTTCATACACTCACGCGTTCATTCATACGTATAAATACAATCATACTGAAACAAAGAGTTAATAAATAATTGCACAACAAAGGACGCTATCTTTACAGACTACTTAGTGTTATATTACTATGGGTGCCCAAGTATCTGCGCATCGCTTTCTTAAATTTGCAGAGTGATGGCAGGTACTTGATACTGCGGGGGATGGAGTTCCAAAGGCGCGAACTACGAACTCTCAGGGAGTATAAGCCCACATCAGTACGCGACCCGGTAACTGAGATATCTTTAATTGTATCACTCCTGTAGGAGGTTCTGGCCTGGTTATTCTCAAAAAGTTCCCTGAGATAGGGAGGTTGGCCTATTCTTATAATTTTATACATAAAGAGGGCGGTAAATATGCTCGTCTCTGATCAATATTTAACCAGTCCAGTTCCAATCTGTAAGGGGTGATGTGTTCATTCCTCCTGACGCCGCAAATATATCTCACACACGTATTCTACAATCGTTGTAGTTTAGTCTGTAGTACCTGGGACACATCGAAGTAAATAACTGAACAGTAGTCGAGATAAGAGACAATCAGTGCACTTGCAAGCTGCTTACGTAGAGCCTCAGTGGTGCAGGATCTAAAAAAATTTAACCCATAAAGTGGGTGATTAACGCGCTTTGTGACGTAATCTACGTGCTGTTTCCATGTCAGCTTTGAATTCATTATAACACCGAGGTTGGTCACTGAGTCAACGAAGAGCAGGAATACACCATTCTCCACCTCAATGCCTGGCAATTGTAATTTACTTAAGGAGTTGATATTGTAAACAGAACCAAAAATAATATGCCAACCTGCTCATCGTCCATATGGGGCTTTAGGCGCGACTCAGCAACCGCAAAGAGATGGTAGGAGGGACGTTCGCGAAGATATTGCTGGATTTGTTCAAGGTACGCTAGCAGCGATGTCACATCGACAAACACCAGCTTTCAAACCCCCGCATCTTGCCTCTTCAGCAGGCGAGCCTAGTCATTCGGATTTGGCCACTTTGTTATTGCTATTGAGTGGTTGTTGAGATAGTACCTCACTATCGAGCGCTTTTAGGTGGATTTACCGAGTAGGAATCGAGTATAGTCTGGAGATCTGCCGCCGTAGAAAAATAATGGGACATATCATACTCTCGCCTCTTCACCAGGAATCTGCCTTGCCAATGCCAAATATATTTAAATTGCAGTCCTTGTGCAATGGACTTTGGGCTATGAAATATTATAAATAAATCCTTCCTAAGATGATCATTGATAAAGATTTTTCCATATGCACCCTTGTGCAGAGCCCAGTGAAATTTCTTTTCGCGCGCATAATGTAATTTACGAGTACTCTGCTGGAGAGGCTAATAATAAACGGCGAACTTCTCTTTCTCACCCTCACTCCCCCTCTCTCTCTCTCCCTCTCTCTCTCTCTCTCTTTCTCTTTCTCTTTTTCTCGCTCTTGCTTGTCGCTGCCTCTCTCGCTTTCGCTACTGGGCTCTTCTTCTAGCGTGGCGGCTTCTTCTTCGTTTGCAGTGGCCGTGATGGTGGGGCGCTCGCCTCCAAGAAGCGGGAGAATCACAAAGATGACGGCGAGCGAGTCAACAACGTGGTGCGCGTCACGGAAGCTGCAGCGATAATGGCCTTTCTATACGTCGGCGCGGCGCGCGCCGTCTCACTTCTGCTGCGTACGCGTTGAAGCGCGCGGCTGCCAGATGGCGTCACCTCGCCTGTTCTTACTCCGCACTGCATTGCTCGCGAGTTATTCGCGATTTGTCACACTAGATATTGTTTATTAGATGTTTTACTATAAGAAAAAGTGTTTTTCGTTGCTTCATAGTAAAGCACATACAACTTATTTGCAAAGAAGTTCGTATGTTAAGTCTAGGTGTTATGAGAGCAGTTTCAAAGCAAAATATCTGTTTTGTAACAGGTCAGTCCCGTAACATCCTAGAAATTATTATCAAAATAAAAGGTATTTTCAATCATTTTCATAAAGAACTAATAACAGCACGTGATTCTAAGGCTAAAAATACATAAAAAATCATTCTAACAAGAAAACAATAAGGGATGAGGTTCCCAAAATTTTCTGAAAGTTTCAGGATCATTCACTGGTAGCTACAACTGAAGTGTAGCACCGGTAGTTTTTGTGAATGCACCCTTTTCCGTAAGATATCAGCTATTCTAATCCGAATATGCATTATTTTATTAAAAAATGGCACCTCTGGCTATGATCATAACTCCGCATGTTTTTGCATTCATAAAAACTGTCTGAAAGTACCTAAAAGTAGTCAAAAATATCTTACATTTGCGACCTGGAACGTTAAATAATTTTAATCTGAACTAAAGTTATTAACAATTGAATATGTCAACAAAATAGCATGAAAAATGAATGGATTCAAAATAATTCAATTTCCACGAATATTCATGCATTTTTAGTTGATATCTTCAATTATTAATAACTTTGGTTCAGATTAATATTTTTTAACGTTCGATGTCTCAAATATAAGGTCTTGTTGACTACTTTTAGGTACTTTCAGGCAGATATTATTAATGCAAACACATGCGGAATTATGATCATAGCCAGAGGTTCCATTTTTAATGAAATCATGCATATTCGGATCAAAATAGCTGATATCTTACGAAAAAGGACCCATTCACAAAATCTTCCTATTCTAGCCACCAGTGAATGATCCTGAAACTTTCAGAAAATTTAGGGAACCTCATCGCTCATAGTCTCCTTGTAAGTTAACTCTTGTAAATTCAGGGGAATCATTTCAGGCTAGGGGTAAAAATGGCCAATTTTCACTTATCTGCCGTTTTTATGCTTCGTCTGGGCTAGTTACGGCGGGATCACCCATGTACGGTTTGTGTATTTGTGTGAGTGTGTGTATGTATGTGCGTGCGTGTATGTGTGTGCATGCGTGTGTGTGTGTGTGCGCGTGTGTGCATGCGCGTGTGTGTTGTTCGTTTTTCGATAATTCTTTGTTTTTTAGCAGTTTTTCGATTTTTGAGTTTCAGGTTTTCGGGTCTTTTGATACCTTAGAAATAATATCTTCGATTCCGTGATAATACATTTGAAAGAGCATTGAAGTACCTATCTATACCTACTCTAAATTTTGGATAAGCTATTTCCGTTATTTTGTTAGACACGAAAACGTAATTTATTTCAAATAGTTATATTTGCGAAATATAAGGATAATTTTTGAAAAAATTGAGATGATTAGGAATATGGAGAAGAATATTCAGTAAAATCTTTGAGTCTTGATCTGTTGACCTTTTCATTTTGTCGAGAAAAAAAAATTAATTTGTAAAGAAAATCGATTTTCTGTCACCCACGATAACTGGAGTAGATCGGCAGACTTTAATCCGAAACTTTCCAATATAGATAGTTTTTTACTGTCTCTTGGGCAAGGTCTTTTCCCAGATCATAACGACCTTTATATTCCAATATATTTGAGGTTATGTATTTTTAAAATTCTTTTTTGTTTGCTTATATCTCAAGAATCGAAAAAACAAGGTTTAATTTTTTTCATTTTATTACGAAGATTCGTAATTTAAAAGAAATTTAAAGATTGTGACGGATTTATTGCTCATGCAATTATTATCGCATTCACTTCTAAAACGTCACATCGCCTGTCCGGGCCAAAGCCACACATTCTTACACGTATGTTTATATATTTTGTACTATAGCAAGCATTGGAGACAGAGAAGAGTCGACGCGAAGCGCACATATTGTGCGCTCGGTAAGTACCAGAGATAAATAGAGACAATGAGAGAGAGAGAGAGAGAGAGAGAGAGAGAGAGAGAGAGAGAGAGAGAGGGAGAGAGAGGGAGAGAGTTAGCCGGCCGAGCCGCGTCGCGCGAGATTGGACCAGGTCAAGGCCGGCCTTAGATACGCGCGGGTCGTTCCGCTTCGCTTCTCGTACCAACGGCACGTCCCGCGCGAAAACGTCCCACCTAGGCGTACGAACGAGACATACGACGGTGAATACGCGAGCGAGCGTGCGATACGGTCGAGGAAGCGACAGGGCTAGCGACACCCCAGGGCCGACGTCGAGCGAACAGCTACGAGGCCAGGGCAACTGAAGTAAGTTCAGCTCTCCTTCTCTTTCCCACACGTACGAGCGAAAACCTCCTGCTCTCTTGCCCCGCTATTCATTGATAAGTAAATAAATCGGTGTTACAGTTTGACTGAAACTACCAGCGTTTCTTTATTTGAAACTCTCCTCTCCTTTGGACTGCCGCCGCCTCCGCGGGTGCACCTTCAGTGCGCATGCTGCAGCTAGCCGAGTCCTCACACTTCAAATAAACGCACGGCCGAAGCCGTGCGAGCTGATAGCAAACGCGAGTGGAATTTAGGCCATGTGCTTGCGGACCGATTGTACGTACAGCGTTACGCTGTACACGGTCCGCGCGGCCACGGAAACTCCGAACAAAAAGCTATCACAAGATTCATCGACTCATTTTGTTTTATAATGATTATCTGAAATCGACAACGTAAATTATTTCTATATGATACCATTGACAATAACAATAAAATTTAAATCTTAAGTCCCACATTAATAATTGCTAAAAAGATATTTATTTTAAACACATATTAAAAAAGTACAATTTATTTACTCAAAACCTGTTAATAAAAGACATATTTTGTGTGTGTGTGTGTGTGTGTGTGTGTGTGTGTGTGTGTGTGTGTGTGTGTGTGTGTGTGTGTGTGTGTGTGTGGGTGGCTGTGTGTATATGTGTGGGTGCGTGCGTGTGTGCGTGTATGTGTGTGTGACGGCAGGAGGGCGGGGGGGGGGGGGGGTGGTGCGTATGTACGTATGCAGTCAATTTTGCGATCAAAAAAACTATTTGTATATATGTAAAAGAGATTTTTTTTAAACTTATAAAGAATTAATTTTCTCTTCTCAAAGTTAAATTAATATATAATTTTTCAACGGTTAATTATACTTTATTATTTAAAATATAGAATCTTTACAAGCTTTTTACATAATTACTTATCTAATGGTCAATGAAAAATGGCTTAACCACCTTAAGGTAACTCTGGTCAAATTTCTAAAATCTCTGTATTAAATTTTAAATTCTGGGACTTCCATGGTACATTTGTTATGATTATATGAATTTGCACAGCAATTTTAAATGTTTGTTTAGTCTTTATATTCAAAGTTATTCAGCATAATGCTTTATTTTTTTAGTAAAAATGGGCTATATTCAAAATAACTCGCGCACATCACATTGTCATATACTTCTAAGAAAATTATATCATATTTTCATAGCTAGAAATAACTAAGATTCGCTTTTAATTTCACTTGACTATTTATTATACAGCTCTGAAAATGATATATGTGATTTTGTTTCAAAATTGCTATTCAAATACCGTTATTTTATTAAAAATTGTATTATAAATAACACAGGCCGACAAGATTTTTAACCCAGAGACCAGACCATACTTTTCCGAAGGTTTTTGGCACGCTGAATCCAAATCCGGCCTCAGAATTGCTCTATCACCTCAGGTTTTCGAGATATCATAACCTAAAAGTGCAAAAATCACCGGTTTTGGCTGTTTTTGAGGTTATGTTATGCCGCCAACTGATTTTTTAATACAAAACGACCAGCGGCATCTGAAAGTACTAGTCTTGTCCTTCAAAATTCATTTTCGCTTGTTTCGATTCGACTTTTCCTTCTCGAGATATATCGATTTCAATCTGTAATGTATCAGTGTTTCTTATCTACTAGACATCCTATTCCATAGCCCCGTTTATACTCGGATAAACAAACTCTTCCTGATATTGCTGTCAAACCGCTTGCAAATGCATACCAGGTAGTTTTTGGGGTCACTGATCACAAATCTGGAGTTAGAATCTCCGAATTCAAAATGGCGGATCCAATATGGCGGCTATGATTACCACGATCCGTAGTAAGTCACAAAAAATCCCGGAAAAGCTCTGGAGATCGGTTACTCGGGGGTTTTCGGGGTCGCTGATCTCAAATCTGGAGTCAGAATTTCCGAATTCAAAATGGCGGATCCAAAATGGCGGTTATGATTACCACGATCCATAGTAAGTCACCAAAAACACTGGAAAAGCTCTGGAGATCGGTTACGCGGGGGTTTTCGGGGTCGCTGATCTCAAATCTGGAGTCAGAATTTCCAAATTCTAAATGGAGGATCAAATATCGCGACTATCGTTGCCAAGGGCCATAGCCATAGTTGACCAAAATCTTGGAAATGGTCTTTTAAGTCGTCACTTGGAAGTTTCCCGATTCTCCGAGCTCGAATCTGCAGTCAAATATTCCAAGTACAGAATACCTACTGACCCACCCAATATGTTACAAAATGACGGATGTAATATAGCAGCTAGTCTTACATAAAGAACCTCACTTTGACTTCTTATTAAAACGTTGTCGCTGCTCCTGAAACTATCGTTTATATGACTTGCGCCTATAGACAGTCGATACGTTATGTCTATGCAGAGACCAGCAATAGTCCGCCATCATCCGCTCATCCCACCTACCTTGAAAATGCCGCTCCTTTTGTTTGAAATCTGAATCAATACGGTATTAGATACATGATCGTCGTAGTGTGCATGTATGAATCTGATGTACAGCCAGTGTAGATCAGCCAGTGCTTTCAAGAAAAACAAGACTTTCCGTGTTAGAGATCGCGTTTGAGCGACAGGCTACCGGATTAGTCATCAACCGATAAATAAATTAATACGGTATTAGATACATTAACGTCGTAGTGTGCATGTATGAATCTGATGTACATCCAGTGTAGATCAGCCAGTGCTTTCAAGAAAAACAAGACTTTCCGTGTTAGAGATCGCGTTTGAGCGACAGGCTAACGGATTAGTCATCAATCCATAAATAAATCAATACGGTATTAGATACATTAACGTCGTAGTGTGCATGTATGAATCTGATGTACAGCCAGTGTAGATCAGCCAGTGCTTTCAAGAAAAACAAGACTTTCCGTGTTAGAGATCGCGTTTGAGCGACAGGCTAACGGATTAGTCATCAACCCATAAATAAATCAATACGGTATTAGATACATTAACGTCGTAGTGTGCATGTATGAATCTGATGTACATCCAGTGTAGATCAGCCAGTGCTTTCAAGAAAAACAAGACTTTCCGTGTTAGAGATCGCGTTTGAGCGACAGGCTAACGGATTAGTCATCAACCCATAAATAAATCAATACGGTATTAGATAGATTAACGTCGTAGTGTGCATGTATGGATCTGATGTACATCCAGTGTAGATCACTCAGTGCTTTCAAGAAACATAAGACTTTCCGTGTTAGAGATCGTGTTTGAGCGACAGGCTAACGGATTAGTCATCTACAATGTCGAGAATCCCGTGCGCAAATAAAGTTAATAAATTTTGCAATGTTTGCGGAAAGTTTGAGGCAGAAACTTACCGTAGAAACATCAGTGATACAATAAGAGCACAGTTCGAAGAATGTTATCAAACGCCTATGAGAAATCTAAATAAACCCTGGGTTCCTAATTCTATTTGTGAAGATTGTCGCCGAACTTTGAAAAACTGGAATACTATAAAAAAGGATGTTGTAATTGAAACAGTAGTGTGGCGTGAACCTAGAAATCATGATGATGACTGCTACTTTTGTGGATGTGATATAACTGGTAGAAACCATACAAATAAACATTTGCTTGTGTATCCTAAGGTGCTTAATGTAACACCACCAAAAATTGGAAAAATAGAACGGAATACAAATACTGTTCCTCAGCCACAAGCGGAGCAAGAAAGGCAAACGATTGAAAGTGACGAGGCCGAAAGCAGTGACGATGAATTTTCTTTTGACGACGGAAAACCGCAACTTTTTGATCAAAATTCTCTGGATGATTTTGTGCGGGAATTGAATTTGAGTAAAGATTTGGCAGAGCTATGCGCTTCCAGACTCAAAGAAAGAAATCTTCTATCCCCTGGGACAAAAATTTCCGTCTACAGGAAAAAAGATAATAAGTTCGTGAAGTATTTTACTAAAGAGAATTCCCTTGTATATTGCAACGATATTAAAGGTTTGATTAGTTTATATGAGATAGAAGAAGTTTATAAGCCGGAGAACTGGCGACTCTTTATAGATTCTTCAACAGATAGTCTTAAAGCAGTACTGCTTCATAATGGAAATAAATATGCGGCAATTCCCATTGGCCATTCCACCGTATTGAAAGAATCGTACGAAAGCTTTCAATTTCTTCTTGAAAAAGTCAATTATTATAATGAGCACAAATGGTTGATTTGTGGTGACTTCAAAATGATAAATATTTTAGTAGGTTTGCAGTCGGGAAACACGAGACATCCGTGTTTTCTCTGCCTTTGGAACAGTCGTTCCCGACAGGAGCACTGGGTAAAGAAAAATTGGCCACAAAGAATCCAGATGAAGGTTGGTGAACACAATGTCATTCATGAGAGTCTTGTCGACACCCGTCGAATCCTATTGCCTCCATTGCATCTCAAGCTTGGCTTTATGAAGCAATTTACTAAAGCTTTAGACAAAGAAGGCGAATGTTTCCAGTACATTGCATCCAAGTTTAAGCATTTGTCGGATGCTAAACTTAAAGAAGGCATATTTGTTGGGCCTGATATTAGAAAACTTATGAAAGACGATGATTTTGTAAAAACCATGACACCCGTACAAAAAGATGCTTGGATGAGCTTCAAAAGTGTCACAGACAATTTTTTAGGAAACTATCGAGATCCAAAGTACAAATCTATTGTATCTACGATGCTAACGAATTTCCAAAAATTAGGGTGCCTGATGAGTATGAAATTGCACTTTTTGTTTTCTCATTTAGACTACTTTCCTGAGAATAATGGCGCATTCAGCGAAGAAATGGGTGAACGCTTTCATCAAGATTTCAAACAAAAGGAGCGGCATTTTCAAGGTAGCTGGGATGAGCGGATGATGGCGGACTACTGTTGGTCTCTGCATAGACATAACGTATCGACTGTCTATAGGCGCAAGTCATATAAACGATCGTTTCAGGAGCAACGACAACGTTTTCATAAGAAGTCAAAGTGAGGTTCTTTATGTAAGACTAGCTGCTATATTACATCCGTCATTTTGTAACATATTGGGTGGGTCAGTAGGTATTCTGTACTTGGAATATTTGACTGCAGATTCGAGCTCGGAGAATCGGGAAACTTCCAAGTGACGACTTAAAAGACCATTTCCAAGATTTTGGTCAACTATGGCTATGGCCCTTGGCAACGATAGTCGCGATATTTGATCCTCCATTTTGAATTTGGAAATTCTGACTCCAGATTTGAGATCAGCGACCCCGAAAACCCCCGCGTAACCGATCTCCAGAGCTTTTCCAGTGTTTTTGGTGACTTACTATGGATCGTGGTAATCATAACGGCCATTTTGGATCCGGCATTTTGAATTCGGAAATTCTGACTCCAGATTTGAGATCAGCGACCCCGAATTCCCTCGCGTAACCGATCTCCAGAGCTTTTCCAGTGTTTTTGGTGACTTACTATAGATCGTGGTAATCATAACCGCCATTTTGGATCCGGCATTTTGAATTCGGAAATTCTGACTCCAGATTTGAGATCAGCGACCCTGAAAACCCCCGAGTAACCGATCTCCAGAGCTTTTCCGGGATTTTTTGTGACTTACTACGGATCGTGGTAATCATAGCCGCCATATTGGATCCGCCATTTTGAATTCGGAGATTCTGACTCCAGATTTGTGATCAGTGACCCCAAAAACTACCAGGTATGCATTTGCAAGCGGTTTGACAGCAATATCAGGAAGAGTTTGTTTATCCGAGTATAAACGGAACTATGGGATAGGATGTCTAGTAGATAAGAAACACTGATACATTACAGATTGAAAGCGATATATCTCGAGAAGGAAAAGTCGAATCGAAACAAGCAAAAATGAATTTTGAAGGGCAAGACTAGTACTTTCAGATGCCGCTGATCGTTTTGTATTAAAAAATCAGTTAGCGGCATAACATAACATCAAAAACAGCCAAAAACGGTGATTTTTGCACTTTTAGGTTAGGATATCTTGAAAACCTGAGGTGATAGAGCAATTCTGAGGCCGGATTTGGATTCAGCGTGCCAAAAACCTTCGGAAAAGTATGGTCTGGTCTCTGGGTTATTGGTTCAGGAAAAATTTGTCGGCCTGTGTAATCTTCAATGTATCAATTCGTAAAAATACGAGCGAATTTTTGTTGAAAATACCTTAAAGAATATTTTCTCTAAATTTCAATAATTTTTTAAATTTTTGTATGCGGAGGATCAATTTAAGTCCAAATTCCGGACTTTGATAAGATCATTCATCGAAAGGTGCCTATGCCTTCCAAAAACAATTTTAATTTACAAAATATTTTTTTTATACATATAATAGTAGTATCGAATAAACTAAACTGTTTCCAATGTTAAACAGATGGAAAAGTGAATAGTATTAATGAAAAGAAAATTAATAAAAAATTTATCAAAGTCATGAAAAGCACCAGAGAGCCACCTTAAGGGGTCAAGCCTGAGTTAAATTCTGTAAAAATCATTGTCCATTTTATAGACGGTAAAAATATTTTGATACAATCTAAGTTGATGCAAGTTTTTATGTCTTAAATATGTATATTATATTTGATTTTGCCATTAATTAAACTCATGTAAGTGGTCTTTATAGTCCCTTAAAAATACGCTAATCTATGTTATTCAATTTAAACCTTTTCAACCATTTACCACGTGGATTTTTAATCAGGTGGTGCAATTTTCATGGTCACCGATGCTTTAAAGTATTCTTCAGAAGTGTACTCATGGACTTAAGGAGATATATTTTTAAAAGAAGATTGTTTATTTATCAGTGGCGAGCGCTGCCTTCGCCCAGACACGTGCGCGGGCCTATCGAGACTTGTATAGGTGAAAGAGCCACAGCGTCAGATCACACCCTCCATTAGCAGAGACACGACGCATTACTACCGCCACAGTTCCCCCACTCTTCCGCTGGTAGAGCAAGCGAAGCGCTTGAGAATTTAGTCGAACGAGCTGCAGAGACGAGGACTAGCGTAGTGTTGTAAAGATCTCGTTGATGAAAAATTCCTAATTAATTAATTTTTATATGTAATTGTGGATTATTTATATTTACCTTTAAAGAAGTAGGGTGAAGGCCTCGACCAACGTCTCACCTGTAAGGTTCTCCGCTTATTATAATCTCCCCATATACTTCCTCTTTATGGTTTCTTTTAATGGAGACCCTCAGTGAACGCACTTGACAAATATTCTTATGAAAAAAAGTCACAGATATTGGCCGAGATTCAAACCCGGACTACCAGCGTCTTAAGTCTGGGCCTTAATCCACTGAGCCACAGGGTCTCTGTCTTCCTCTATGTGTATACGTGGGTATATGCACACATGATAGTGTTTACATAAGAGAAATCGTAACCTCAAAACTTTTTTCGATGGTCAAGAAAAGCGATGGCCATGAAACAATCTACCTTACCAACCGTTGGTATTGTCAATCAACAATGGGCGGTAAATTCAATTTTTTTTTTAATTCCAATTTGTTAATAGAGAATAAATTCAAATTATTGACACCTACAGAGAGAACTTCAAAATGGCAGTAAATTCAATTTTCTCAGATTGATGCGAACAATTAAAATTTGGACTTATCGACCGATTACAGCAGTTGTCCGGTAAAATTATGAGATGGTGGAAAGTTTCTTTAAAATCAACAAGCACATCAGTATATGTACCGTGCATCACGTAATTCGTTGACGATAAATTTAATCTCGTCATTATGGATCCCACATAGATTTCTAGCAATTATTACTCGGACACCATCGCTTAACAGATTAGGATTATACCAATCATCAAATCTATATTTTCGATCTCTATTTCTTTTCCCATGCTCGTATAAATACAACGCCGCTGAGCTTCTGTCTGGCTGCCGCTGCTCTGGCTGTCCTGTTACAAAATATGCTGAATCCCGGTGGATTCAGCTCCGTGCGGAGTCGCCTCGACGCACGGATTTTCGTGACCTGTAAGGAGCGCGAAAGCGCGGAAAGCTAATTGTCGCGACGCGCCAATAGAACGGCTTTTCCGCGTTTGCCTAACTCGGTCGAGGAGCAGGCGGGTCGTGGGGAAATTGGTGTACGCGATTTGGGTAACAAAACAGAATGTATTTTAGCGATTAATAATTTAACAATATATACAGTGGATTAACGATGATGAATTGAACAATTAATATTTACAAAGCTATAACAGTCGCGCAGGCCAAGCGACGGTGCGCGTCCAGCTCGTTCGCTGCTGAACGCGTTGCCCTCGCGATGGGCCGCACGCGCGTCCGGTGTCCCGGCACCTCGGCGTACTCTAGGGCGCGGTGCCCGCAATGGGCAGCCCTGTACGCCGCCTGCGGCTCGATTTATATATATATCTGCGCGGGCTAGCCCTTACCTCGAGTCAGGTGTAGATCACTTATTTCTCGTCTCGCTCACTCTCCCGTTTCCTCTAGCTCTCTCTCTCTCTCTCTCTCAGTCTCCTTATCTGCCTTCACTCCTTCCCTTACTCTCAGGCGCGCCTTTTCACTCTCCGCACACGAGATACCGTCGTCGTTTTCCTTATCGGCTCTTTCGTCGCGGCAACAGGTCGCTCTCGTGCTGTCGGGAAAATATATCGGCGGAAAAACTCTGGAAGCTGACGCGCGCGGGTCGAACGCTCGATCGATTCTGTCTCTCTCGCTCGGCGTCAGCGCGGCCAGCGCCGCGCCTCCAGCCGCGTTCTCTTTGGGTAACTACCCTCGGCGCGCGCGTGTTGCCTATAGTGCGAACGCGCGTATTCGCCGCTCATTTCGTTACATTGAATAATATTGCAGTTTAAGCTTTTGTGTCGAAGTACTGAATTAACGTACTCCGATGGCTCTAGCTTGTGATTATTGAAATTTATTTATTTTATTTTATTTTATCATTTTTACGTTTGAATATTTGTATAATATTATAGTTTAAACTTTTGAGTCGAAGTACTGAATTAATCCGATGGCTCTAATTGCGACTATATTGGCATTATTTGAATTTAAGCTGTCAGTAGGGTTCTATTGGAGATATTGTCAAGAATCTTTGTTTATACATGAATTTATGTTTACATATCAGTAGAGATTTTTATGTATACATAAAAGTAGAGATATTGAATGAATAGAAAATCTTTTTAATTTAATTTTTTGATGATTGAAGTCTGCGATCTGGCCGCCTGAAGTGAGCCCTCCTTGTGGCTTACCGACATGATATCTCCACTTTGAAGCGTCTGAAAGCATAAATTAAAGTGTTTTATTATAAAGTATAACTATAATTTTAGTTCGTATCTCGAACATGTACCCCCCATAAAAAAAACAAAATGACAAACTTTTGAATTTTGTAAAAATAGGGTTAAAAAAGTCAAAAGTACGCCATTTTGTCTTTATACTCGTATCGAGGATGCATGTTCCAGGTACGGACTAAAATTATAGTTACATTTTATAATAAAACACTTGAATTTTTGTTTTCAGATTCTTCAAAGTGGAGATATCATGTAAGTAAGCAATCATGTCGGAATGAAAAAAAAGTTTTTGAAAATATGACCAATAGGACCATACTAACGCCTTAAGTTTTAGTTATTATTATGTAATTGAATTATGTTAATTTAGTATATTTTCAATGTATAGGGAATTGAGTAGTAATCAGATGCTACAGCGATGCCAACTACGTCTAACCTCTAAGGGTAGCCATATACAAGTGGATCTCTTGTGAGAGTATTTTTTTTTGAGCTCCAACTACGTCTGATCTCATACGATGATCATAGACGAGTGGGCCTCTTTTTGTGAGAGTATTTTTTGGAGCTCCAATTACATCTGATCTCTTATGATGATCATCACGGACGAGTGAGCCTTCTTTTGTGAGAGTATTTTTTGGAGCTCCAACTACGTCTGATCTCTTACGATGATCATAGACGAGTGGGCCCCTTTAGCCTATGTAGAGCGTCATATTTATACTTACGAGAGCCAAGAGAGACAGCGAGGGCAAAAGAGTGCAGTGGTGGGGCGGAAAAGCTGGATTTTCCTATGCTTGTATGCATTCTTGTGTTCTCGTTCCCGTTACAATTTACCTTATAAATAATTAACTACTTGCTAACAAAATTAACTTATCTTATTCTAATTTTAACGTATAACAAAGATATAAATATATTTTTCGTTAAAATATCCTTAGATTCGCATATATTGAAGATTAGTAGATAGGCTATACCAGCTCACACGGATTCTGGCTCACCCTCCTCCCTTTCTCAAGTGAGCCAGAATCCGTTTGGATTCTAAATCACCCAGAGTGATCTAGAATCCGAAATGGAGAGAGTGGGAGAGCTTTCCTTTCTCTTACGAGAGTCAGAATGCCTATAGCGTTTTCTACTTTTTTTTCTTTATTTTCTTTGCAAATGTTTACGGGAGTGATAGAATAATTTTATGAGTTTGACAGTAGGAAGTGCGCAGGCAGTCTTGTAGATGGGATTACGATTTGTACATACTGTAACGCACTTGACTGTATTGGTTTTTGACGGATAGCTGTATTGCTGAATGTTATGAACTGCAGAAAAATTGAATCGTTGCAGCAATTTCTGTTTAAATTCGCCCATGACAAAAATTTTTGTAGCATCGTGTAAAGAGCTACGTAGCAATGATACAATTTATGAGTAGTCAAGCCCATTCGTGTTCCAGGCTATTGCATGATAATGATGTTCCAGCCAAATGTTTTCCCTTTGCAATTTGTCAGAGAGTATTTTCCATAAAAAGGGTTTCTTGAATGGACGAACGATAGGATTACCAGTTTCATTGAGAGGAATGATAGCTACTTCTTTTAGAACATACTCATCTCCCATTTGCTTGAAAGCAATCATGTCTACTGCATACTCCATCTTGGAATGAGAATGATATTTAGACAAGCGTTTTGACATCCCCACTAATACGATTGTACTGTACGATGCGATCGTGTAAGATCAAGCAGTAAGCTGAAGTATTAGGTGGAAAGGTGGTTTTAGACTCACACTGTAGACGAACATCGACAGGAGCGCTCTTTATAGATTCGTCTTGCCATGAACAGTTAATGACTATGAGTGGTTCAGAGTTGATAAACTGAGACTTTGTCAGCAGCGGCTGTGGATCTCTTCCATAGAAGATATTTTGAAAATTTGCATACATATCATAGAGAACTGCGAATTAATTCTTAGTTATGTAGATATTAAGATTGTTGTATAGATAATATTGTGAATTTAAGAAAAGTCTCACATTACTAATTTCACAATGATCAAATCGACTAGCATTTGAATTTCTTAAACCTTTTTTCTTGCTCTGTAATCCAAGAATAACAAAACGAGGTTTTTCTAATTGATTTGAAGTTTTCACTGTCCACACATGTTTATTCGTGCTCGGAAGTAGAGGATATTCAAATAATTCCCAAGAATGATAACACATAGGGATATGATTATCTTTGCCGATGAAATTCAACAGCTGGATTTTTTGCTTATCAGATGCAATAATATATGGAATTAACCACTCTATCTAGGTTATATTTACTTTATAGTCTTCATAAGTAGTCACATTATTTTCTTTATTACCTTCCAGGATTATTGCATTCAAGTAATTTCTTGATCTTGTGAGAATTAGTTCATGTTTCATATTAACCATAATTTTTTTATAGTCTTCTGCAAAGCCCAAACTCATACTCAAAGGGATGGAAACGTCAAAGTTGCCTTATGCATCTACTAAAGTTTTGGATCCGTCTTCATTATCAAGCCAACCTGCATTTTCTAACATAAGAGATTGATTAGGACTGAATGAAGTCCAATCTCTCATGAGACTGCTCCAATCAACATTTTTACTTTTATCTATCTCCACAGTATTCATTTCATGACGAATTTCATCAAACAGATGACAAATTCCATTGTTAACGAACTTAGTTTTAGAAAGTGCTGTTCCATCTGATTTTTGCAATTTTCCACATACATGGATAGAGCTACGCGATGGTAAGAGACATAGATCTTGATGTTCGATAGAAATGCGGATTTCATCGCTATTATCAAAACTTAATGTTGAGTAAGGTTGATGAACGTGAACCTCGTAATCAGCAGTCGACTCATTGAATACCACACCAGATTGAATGCTTAGAATGTCGTCTATTTTTTATGAAGCAGCAGAGAATTATACAAGAAATTTTTTTCCACGAACTTTTAGACCTAGGCTTTTTAGGAACTGAATACTCTGTCATGTTAACGGTTTGAGTTTCTTCGAACGACTGATCACTGGCTGACATGGTGGCTGACTTATATATACTTTAGAATTGTAAATTATTCCTATTATACTGATTTTATGTGGAGTCTAATAGTGATTTCCTATCCTCGGAAATTAACTAAATTTCCATCTTGATCTACGATTCGAATTTGAAGGTGATCTATGCACTTGACACTGAGTGGTAGATAGATGACATGTGACGGAACTTCTATGATTTTATATCCTGGAGGAACTCTTGGAAAGAATTCGTGGATTGTGTGAACTTTTTTGTTGTTAATGTAAGCACCTGCAGTAATATTACACTCAACCCTGAGTGCGTTGACGTTCAATATTTTCATGGGTAAATCAGAACTGTGTTGATTTTTTTCCTTGAGAATACGAGGAGTGAAGCCAAGGAGACGGCCTATTGAGTCGTGAGATGTAAGATCTAATGGATAACTGCAATGAATTTCATTTCTGAGAGTATTGTTGTTAGCTTTCAAGGAAAATTCAATACCTTTTGATTTCAAAGTTTCATGTAAAAATTTATCAATAGCATCAATCTCATAACTGCCAGTAGGAATAGTAATAATATCTCCGTTCAGATGAAGTTTGTCATTTGAATAGTCAACATTGGGAATCGAGTTGAAAGTTAAAAGTTCAACTAAACCAAAACCAAATTCTTATGCTTAGGTAGTTCAATTGAAGGAAAACATGGCCACAGATGAATGAGTCAACATTCTGATATCTCTTATAGTTGTATTTTACTTCTTTCACGTTAAAATATAACATAAGGTCTATGGGAGGTTTGAGATTACCTAAACTGTCAAAATAAATTACTTCCGAACCATGTTTTCGATAACACATCCAGTGAGTGCCTCTATTTTGAAAATCATCCAAGTTAACAATAGCAGATTCATTACTCCATGGACCATCGGAAAGTAGATTATTTCTCATGAAAACACCTCGGAAATGTGGGGTTGCAACATACGAGCATAATTTATAAGATCATAGTCAGTCAGTGGACGATTAGACAAACTTAAATTGAAGTTCTATTTTTACTGACTCGACCATGACAAACATGAAGTTTCATAAATAATCCCATTCCAGTTTTACATGGTATAAGATGGAGATCTTTGCCTAAAGCAATAGCTTCCATAGCCTTATTATGTCTCTTACTTTGCTCATGATTTTTCTGTGCAGCTTTAGCATCATTTACTGCTTTAGCTATTCCAGCAGCTCCTTCTGCCAGAGCATCGGTTGTACTTAATCCTGCGGATAGTGGGATGAGAAAAGGAAGAACTCCACCAATTTTTGATGGAATAGGAAGAACACGTAGAATGATAACTTTCCTCTTACCGCGAACGTCTTTGACAGCTTGACGTGCACCTTTCAAGGCGGATTGAATAACCTTGCGGAAACATTTATTTGGTGACATTGATTTCTTAGCAGCCGTCACTAGCTTACTAAATTTCAGACCCATTCCAGTTTTTCAGTTGGCAAGCTTCATGTCAGCAGCTTTACAATCAGCATTTTTATCAGAGTTATGTTATGTTCTTTGCATGCCTGATCAAGAGGATTAATTCCAGGATCACCTCTTTTCATTCATTTTTTTAATTCAGTTCCGGGACCACAGTATTGATACTAATTGTTTCATATAGGCACCCTCCTGCATGTGTCGGCGAAATCTATAATTTTGTGTTGGACCCAATAGTAAAGTATATCTATATATTCATATATACATATATACTCCATATGCTAAGAATCCAACAAAAGTGGCGCCACTGATATCTATGCAGGGGGAAGGGTGTGTCTATATGCATCTATTTTATATGGCCTCAGCTGTCCCTGATTTCAAAGCCAAGATGAAATTTGTTCAAACAATGTTCTTAAATAAACTATCGCAAAATTAAGAATTGCTCTATTACGTCGATGCACAATATGATTAATAGTTTTCAGTTGGCACAATCGCCATGGTAGTTCTACAATTTTATTTTTTAATTATGATTTTAGATTCAACATCTACGATTTTTAAACCCCTAGATACATATTCATGCTTAATTTTCTTGTGATTTAAAAGAAATAAACCTGAAGTCAAAATTCACCCCACATAGCCGTCAGAGAGTTAACGCCAGTATTGTTTGATATTATACGAGGGTAGTTCAATAAGTCTTTAGAATGACCAACAGATGGCGCGCGAATCGCTCCAAATCATCTCTTTTCAGTCAGCACCACTCCCGACTAGATATATGGTGCAGTCACAGTCCACATCTTCTGAGTTTACGTGTTTTTATAACCAATTGAAAAAAAAAAAAAAATTGCTTGTTAAGAAAAATGGAAAAAACGAGTTCAGAGCGGTAATTAAACATTTTCATTTAAAGGGTTTAACTCCATATGAGATAAAAAATGAATTGGACTCAGTTCATGGCACATCTGCCCCTGCCTTAGCAACGGTTTATAACTGGGTAAATGAATTTAAGCGTGGTCGTACATCAATAAGTGACGAACCACGTTCAGGAAGGCCCGTAGAAGCAACTACTCCCGAAATCATCAATAAAATCCACGATATGGTGTTGAAGGATAGAAGATTAAAAGTGCGTGAGTTAGCTGAGGCCACAAGGATATCTATAGGTGCAGTTGTTTCAATTCTACATGAAAAATTAGGCATGAAAAAGCTATCGGAAAGATGGGTGCCGCGTTTGCTCTCAGCTGAGAATAAACGCAATAGAGTGGTCGCCTCTGAGGCACTTTTGGCGCGCATAAGTCGGAATCCTGAGGAATTTTTTCGTCGATTTGTGACTGTGGATGAAACATGGATACACCACTACACTCCTGAGACAAAGGAACAATCCAAACAGTGGATTTCCACAGGCGAACCAGCTCCAAAGAAGGCAAAGACCGTAAAGTCAGCTGGTAAGGTTATGGCTACAGTTTTTTGGGATGCACGTGGAATTATACTTATTGACTACTTGGAAAAGGGTAAAACAATTACTGGTGAGTATTATGCATCATTATTAGAGCAGCTGAAAGAAGAAATTAAAAAAAACGACCACATTTGGCGAGAAAAAAATTCTCTTTCATCACGACAACACCCGAGTTCACACATGCTTCGTTTCAATGGCTAAAATTGAAGAACTAAAAATCGAATTGGTCGAACACCCACCGTATTCACCAGATTTAGCCCCCAGTGACTTTTTCTTATTTCCAAACTTGAAAAAATGGCTCGGTGGACAGAGATTTACGGACAACGAAGACGTAATTGCCTCTGTAAGTGCTTATTTTGAGGAACTTCCGAAAACGCACTTTTCTGAAGGATTAAAAAAACTTAAAAAGCGATTGACCAAGTGTATAGAGCTCCAAGGAGATTATGTTGAAAAATAAAAAAAAATTTACCCAAAAAAAATTGTTTTTATACTTTATTCTAAAGACTTATTGAACTACCCTCGTATCCAGGAAGATGCATTTCAAACGGTAGGTTATTAATCACTTTATCAAGCAATCCATAACCTTTTTCCTCTTTCTGAGATTTGTGTACGATCATCTCTCTTCGAGTGCCGATTTACAACTGATGATCAAAGTATAAATCAAGCGTTTATATTTCTAGAGCTCAATGTCAAACTCGACTTTTTCTCGTGATCATGGATTTTACTGAGCAGAAAGTCAAACTCCCCATCGTGAACATCGATTTTGGAAAAGCGAAGAGAAAGAAGCGACATGGAGAATTACTACCAGATAGTATACGAGCAGTATTCTGCGGTCCATCAGACTGTGGAAAAACAAATAGTTTACTTGCTCTAATTACACATCCCAACGGACTTAGATTTGAAAACGTACATGTATACTCTAAATCCTTGAATCAACCCAAGTATCAATTTCTCAAAAAAGTTTTGGAATCTATTCAAGGTGTATCATATCTACCATTTAGTGAACATGAATCTGTAGTATCTTCAGATGAAGCCCTACCAAATTCAATTATGATTTTTGCCGACATAGCTTGTGAGAAGCAGGATAACGTCAGAGCATTTTTCTGTATAGGAAGACATAGAAGTATAGACAGCTTCTATCTATGTCAGTCGTATGCTCATATACCGAAACATCTCATCAAAGACAATATTAATATGTTAGTAATTTATCGTTAAGACAATGCTAATCTTAAACATATCTATGAAGATCACGTAAATACTGATTTAACTTTCAATGAATTTCGAAATCTTTGCTCTAAATGTTGAAAGAATGATAAGTATGGATTCGTTGTTATTGACAAAGATAGAGCGATGAATGATGGTAGATACAGAAAAGGATTTTACTGTTTTAGAATAAAAAAGGAATGATGAATCTCAAACTTTCAGTTCAATTGTAGACAGCATCTCGTCTGCATGACTGCCTTCAAGAAAGAAAAAAATATTCTCAGCGAGCTCATGCGAGCACGTGAGGCTGTTAAACAAAACTGCTATTTATTGAAACAGGAGAGAGATGATTTTGAAAAAGTTATTGGTGATACATTGAAACCAGTCATTTTAGCTCTCGAGAGCATCCTGGAAGTATCAAATGCTCATCGGAAATAATATAGTAAAGATGAGAGTATGCGCATTTCGAAGAGTAGGAAATATACGAATAATATAGCACCAACGTTCCGTAGCAATCGTGAATTGATTCGATAAAAGATTGATGTTCTATTTTTCATTTTTTATTTATTTTAAATTTTTATATTTAGATTAGGTCGGTAAATTAAAACACAATATTACGGGAAAAAGCCTTGACGGCATAAAAAACCCAAAATTTATTTTACACTACAACAAATATAAATCTACATAAAAAACCGGAAACAAGGATACGATATAATTAGAATTGACGTCTCGCGCACACACACTACGTCGAATAGAACTGCTAGAACGCTCGGCGACCGCCGCATGCGGCCGCGTGCTCGCTACGCGATGAAACCGCACACACACACACACACTGCTTCACGCACGTCACTTTCGATTAGATATGATTCACAATGAATCGTCCTGCCAGATTGGCGATTTGATAATATTCTTAATGAATCTGACGACCCGTTAGTCGACAAGATAGATATTCGCAATAATTGCGATACGGTCGTTAACCGCCAAAAACGCGAGGGAGCTCCGCACGCTGTGAGATTCAGTCGTAGAATCTAAAGATGTCCGCCGCGCGCGTCTATCGCTCATAGCGGTGACGAGACGCACGCAGCGCCGCCGCCTCTAGTCGATCTGGTAGATCAGTTGTTCGCGCATGCGCATACTCTCACTCGTTCGTATAACATTCAGTCAGTGTGTGCGATAGTCATAATTTTACGAAATTATAAATAAATAAACATATATATATATATATATATATATATATATATATATATATATATATATATATATATATATATATATATATATATATATATATATATATATATATATATATATATATATATATATATATATATATATATATATATATATATATATATATATATATATATATATATATATATATATATATATAAAGTTATATATTGGAATGGAACACACTCCCGGGCGAAGCTGAGGAATGAGTTGGATTGCAACGAATGTAACAGAGTTTGATAAAACTATATAAAATATATAATATATCGCAATTATGAAACACGCTTGAATCTATACTTAAACTAATTTTCAACATTATATAAAATACGAACTATAACGAAATTAAATTTATATTTACCGAATCTTTGATGAATAATATAAGTTAAACCAGTTTCCGTTGGAAGGACTGATTTATTGATTGGCATTGATTATCACAATAAAATTGATAAGAATAGTATCTACTTGAAAATAGTTAACTGACTTTAATCTATCTTACAAATTAAATGAAAGTAACTTTAAGTATAAGAACATGAATTTAATTCTAAATTAATTAATGAAACTCAATCCTTAAATTTATAACTTAAGTAACGGGTAATAAGCAAAGACGAGTAATATTGCGTTTATAATCGCCGCTCGCAGTCTTGACAGAGGCGACTCGAACGATGTCGTCGCTCCCAGGAAACACCTCGACCACCACACCCAGTGGCCACCTTGCGCATCCGAGATTATCTTCCATCAAGACGACTACAGATCCGATTTTCAACTCTGCATTCGAATAATACCATTTCTGGCGCTTTTGAAGTTCGTTCAGGTAATTATTGTGCCATTGTTTCCAAAAATCCTGTCTGGCTTTGGTGACGAAGTTGTAGGTCGACAGTCTGTTATCAGGAACTAAAAACAAATTTTTCTCGGGTAAGAAATTGAAGGGTTGACCTATGAGCAAATCAGCCGGTGTTATGGCTAGAGGATCATTGGGATCAGCCGAAAGAGTGCATAACGGTCTTGAATTCAGGATAGCTTCTATCTCGATTAACAACGTGTTCATCTGCTCATAAGTGAGCTTTTGGTATTTAATCACTCGTTTTAAATGATGTTTAAAACTCTTTACGGCTGCTTCCCAGAGACCCCCAAAATGTGGTGATAAAGGCGGATTGAAATGCCATTCAATTGACATTCGTTTTGATAAAGCGACATTTCCTATAGCTTCTTCGAATTTAGGAGTGTCAAGCAATTCGAAGATTTGATGAAGTTCTTTATCATTCTTCATCATCTTTGCTCCTACAAAATTGGTACCATTATCTGAATAGACGTGTTCTGGTATACCCCTTCGATTGATAAGAACCCTTCAGTTGACAGATCAGTTGCTAATTCGATATGTACGGCCTTCGTTGCCATGCACACGAACACACAACCGTAAGTTTTGATGAAACTTCTATTCCGATCTTTTTTCTCCTTGATAAGGATAGGACCAAAGAAATCTAGACCTGTACGACTGAACACTGGGGCTTCAGTTACCCGAGGCTCCGGCAAATCCGCCATTGTTGCTTGCATCATTTTTGGACGTTGACGAATGCATTCGATACAATTATGTACAATCCTTCTAACCTGATTTTTTCCATTGAGGATCCAGAAACGTTCGCGAACAGCGTACAGGGTTGATTGGATACCAGCGTGTAAATTGGTTTCGTGGACTTCACGAATGAGGAGATCAGACACATGATGAAATTTTACTAGGTAGCAATAAAGGATGTTTTTGATTATAGATCAGTTCTGATTTCTTCAAACGACCGCCCACACGAACCATCCCTAGTTCGTCAAGAAATGGATTCATTTCATCTAACTTGGTCCCTTTCCGAAATGGAACGGTAATTTCGCCGGGGGTGGTGTCCCGAGCGGTTTTGAGAAGTTTAATCTCCTTATCGAAACTTTCACGTTGAACCTTAGCTAAAATGAACCGTTCTGCTTCTTCTACTTCTGCTAGGGACAACCTGCGACCTTGACATCTAGTTGATTTCCAGTATTCTAAACCTTTACACCGTAATATAACTGCAGTGGTTCTAACGAGATGAGAGTAAGACGAAAATCTACTATAAAAATTTTTGAAAAAATCTTCTGTCTGATCAACTAACAAACAAGTTTCTTACTCTGATTCGGGAGTTTTGTCAAATCGGACTTCTATCATCCTAGGCCATTCTTCTTCAGGACGAGACAACCAATGAGGACCTGAAATCCATAGCGAATTTTTAACAAAATCTGATGGTAATTGTCCTCTAGATAGAGAATCTGCTGGATTGTCTTCAGAACAGACATGTCTCCATTGAACTTGATTGCCTAACGATTGAATGTCTGCTACTCTGTGAGATTCGAATGTTCTCAACAAGTGAGAAGCCTTAGTTAGCCAACAAAGTACTATTGTGGAATCTGACCAGAAAATTACTCTCTTTAAAGGGAAATCGAATTGAGCCTTTGATTCAACATAGAGTTTTTTGAGAATTGAAGCAGCATAAAGTTCTAAACGAGGGATAGTGACGCCGTTCAATGGAGCAACTCTAGATTTGCTGCACACAAGATTTATTTTGATGATACCCTTTGAATCTATGGATCTAATGAAAAGACATGCACCATACCCAGAAAGACTTGCATTACAGAAACCATGAATTTCTATGCTCACAGAACTAACACTAAATATCTGTCGGGGAATTGAAAAATCTTGTAAACATGGTAACTGATCAGCTAAAGACTTCCATTTAGTATGAATGTCTTAAGGAAGAGATTCGTCCCAAGTGATCTTGGCTTTCCAGCAATCCTGAATTAACACCTTGGCGTAAAGAATAACTGGCCCTAACAGACCAAGAGGGTAAAAAATTTTAGCAATTTCGGATAACAGCTTTCTTTTGGTTGAAATCGTTTGAGGATCTAAAGGTTGTACTTTGTATGTGAAACAATCTAACTGTGAATCCCAAATGATTCCGAGAGTTTTATGAATGGGATTTAACTTAATTGCGCAATCGAGATTAAAAATCTTTTTGTCGATGTTATTCAGAGCGGATTCATGATTAGACGCCCACTGTCTAATGACGAAGCCGCCATGACTTAACAATTCGATCATTTCGTCGCGAATGCTTAAAATTTCATCGATTGAGTCCGCGCCTGAAATGAAATCATCTACATAAAAATCACGCGTCAAAAGTTTACAAGCACGTGGGAAGTTTTTCGCTTCGTTACGAGCAAGTTGATGAAGTGTGCGGATAGCTAGAAAGGGTGCGCATGCTACTCCAAATGTGACCGTGTTCAATTGAAAAGTTCGGATTTTGCCTTGATGATACCACAACGTTTTCTGAAACTTCCTATCATAGGGGTGAACTAAAACTTTCCGATACATTTTCTCAATATCAGCTGTAATGACGTAACGATGTGTGCGAAATCTAAAAAGCTGTTCGAAGATTGTGTTTTGAATAGTGGGACCTACCAAAAGAACTTCATTCAATGAAATACCAGTACAAGTTTTGGCTGACGCATCAAATACCGTTCTAACCTTTGTAGTTTCGCTGGATGTCTTAATCACAGCGTGATGAGGAAGATAACATCCATCATTAGTGTCGTCGCAGAGTGACATGTGACCTAACAAAATGTACTCTCCCATCACCCTAAAGTATTCTTGTTTTAACTGTGGATTGGATTCAAACTTTCTTTCGAGGGCATAAAAACGTTTCAAAGCTAATCTTCTAGATTCACCTAATTTGAATTTACTATCTCTAAAAGGGAGACGAACAATATATCTACCCGTTTCATCGCGCTGAGTGTTATCCACGTAATACTGTTCGCAAGCAATGTCATCGCGGGATTTTGCAGGCTCATGATCGAAATCTTCTATTAGCCAAAAACGCTCGAGAAGTTTGTCTAGCTTAACTACATTACATGAGGAATTTGCTGATGTTGTGAGGACATCTGACCCTCCTGCTACTATCCATCCTAAACTAGTTTTCTGAAGTATAATCTGAGTCTCTTTGTTTTTAAGTTTGATTTGACCTATCGCTAATACTGATAAAGTTGTACGTGATGCTAATAAAACATCAATTGGTTTAGGTACATGAAATTGAGGGTGAGCAAGTTGTAGATTTTTGGGTATATCAAATAACTCCCGAGGAAATGTGTCGTTAGGTACGGAATCAGCAATGGTAGGCACTATTAAAAAATTTAATTCTCGTCTGAAATTATTGTAAGTAGAATTAAAAATGGCTTTGACATAATGATTTGAAACTGCGCATGAACCAGCAACGGTTCCAATGTTAATTAAACAAGTCTGTTTTGATAAGTTTAATAATTTAACAAAATTTTCAGTCATTAAATTTACTGTAGAACAAGAATCTAATAATCCGCGGGCCATGACACAATTTCCTCGATTGTTTTGAAATTTCAAAACTGCAGTAGTCATTAATTGAGAATCAGAGGGAAGAACACTAGAAACGTATGAATGACGTAATAGTCAGATTTTAGGAGTTGTAGATGTAGAAGCATCTTCCTTTTTAGGAGTTTCTGTTTTAGATGTCTGAAACTTTTTGTCTGAATGAAGTAAAGTGTGATGATTTTGTTGACACTACACGGTAAAGGGTGCACATACAAACAATTGAAACACATTTTATTTGCTCTTGCGAACTCCCAACGTTTTGAAACCTTAAGTCTTTCGAAAGCTGGACATTTAAAAAGATGATGATTCTCATTGCATTTGAGACAAACATTGTTAGAGACATTCGAGGTAGTAGTTACTAAGGACCGCGCATTGACTCTAGTTACCTTATTCTGTCCCCTTTCGAGATTTTCACCAGCCCTCTTTTAGTTTGGTTGTTATTGCGACTTGCTGTGGTCGAACATTCCAACGCTTGTAATTTAAAAATATTAGCTTGAATGAATTTGAAAAGGTCGCTCAACTTTGGTAAACTGTCTAATTCCAGTTTTTCCTGCCATCTATTTCTAGTCGCTGGAGGTAAGCATCGTTCCACGTGTCTAACTATAAGCTCGTCACTAGGTCTAGCATCAAGTCTTTCTAACATATGAACATGTTGACGAGTCTTATCGAGAAGCGTGGAAAGATTGTTCGCAGTCGCACTAGTAAATACTGGTAAATCTATAATTGCGTCGAGATGTTCGACCGCTACAATGCGCTTGTGATCATATGAGTCGATGAGCGCCTGCCAAGCTTTAAGATAATCCTCCTCACTAGGTTCAAATTCTACGATTTTATCTTTAGCCGAACCAGAGAACTCAACAATTGAGTATGCTTAACGTAGTTGCTAAGATCGGTGCGAGAATGCACTAAAGCGTCAAATATGTTTTTATATGATAACCAATCTTCACGTTTACCATCAAAAGTGGGGAGTTTTATCTCTGGCAGCTTAGGCAGGTCATGTCTTTCAGTTATAGTGACGTTTGTCGTGTTTAAAGTCGAGCTTAAAGAAGGTCCTACGTTTTGCAATTTAGTGACCGCGGTAGCAACTGTGTAGTAGTTTGACTCTAATTCAATAAATGCATCGAGTAAAGGGTGATCTGCTTGCAAAGAAGTCAGTTCATCAATGTATTTGCTACAACCTACAAATAAAGTCTCTAGAGTCTTCAAACGTAAATTCGCATTGATGGGATCTGCGTTGGGCGTTTCTACATATGATTTCAAAGCTTCTATTTTATTTTCAAAAGTTTTGCTCTTTTGCACAATATAAGCAATGCGTGCTAGCTTCTCTTGATTTACAGACATTGTGAAAATTTTTTTTTTTATTTTATTGAAAGAAATGAAAATGACACAAATAACCGAATACTCTTAACCGTTGAAAACTACTAAAATGTTTGAATTATTTCAAAATATTGAATCTGATTAACTACTAATTCAATTATCAGAATATGAGCAAATGTTTTAAAAATAATTAAATGATTTCTATTATGTTGTTTTTTTTAAACTAAAAGTTTGTAATTTCTTTGAAAGAGAAAATTTTAAATCATAATAAAATTTTAAAGTTGAAACTAAAATTAATTTACTTTAAGCGAATTTATAAATATAAAAAATCTAGAGATTGAAACCATATGTGAATATTAAAAATATAAAAAAAAGTACACGGCCTACATTAAAGCTCGCGTTCCTTTTGTGCTCGAAAATCCTGGATAACTAAAATTAAACAGGCAAACAAAATAAAACTAGTGTTGCCAGAATGACTGCTGCCGTTCGTGTCAATAACGTGCGCTTTTCTCCGTTACCTCTCTCTCTCCCCTATTCCGAGAATCGACGCACGATTTTATGGATTCCCGAACGCGCGTGTTCACAACGCGCGCGTTCACAGCGCGCGCTTTCCAGCGCCTGTTCTTTCCCCTCCCCCCCGAGCCTTGGTGTTGAATTTACGCCAAGGCTCAGAGCGAAAAACACAGACGAAAATCAATTATAAAAACGATGAATTTAATTTATTGATCTATTCTAAAACTTTTATTAACTATTAATGTGAATTAAATAAGCAATAAACAAAATATTTAACGGTATGATCAAGATATAATTTAAAAAGCGAAATTGATAAGAATTTGTAGCACAAGAAAAACCACTTATCTTATTTTTCACACTCTCTCGCTCCTCGATGCAGCAGTCCACTGGGTGGTGAGGCGTCCTGTTGTGAGAGCGACGACGGCGAGATGATGCGATGCAGCGATCAAGATGTTTGGAGAATGACCGTGATGTCGATGCGCGCGAGCCCGCTCTGGAATGCCGCGCGGTATCGTCCCTTTGTTGCACGTGCTGACTCGAGCACGCGCCCACTCGTGCACGCGAGACGTCACTTGTTTGCGCGAGGAACAAACCTCACAGGAGGCACCATGAATTGATTCGATAAAAGATTGATGTTCTATTTTTCATTTTTTATTTATTTTAAATTTTTATATTTAGGTTAGGTCGGTAAATTAAAACACAATATTACGGGAAAAAGCCTTGACGGCATAAAAAACCCAAAATTTATTTTACACTACAACAAATATAAATCTACATAAAAAACCGGGAACAAGGATAGGATATAATTTGAATTGACGTCTCGCGCACACACACTACGTCGAATAGAACTGCTAGAACGCTCGGCGACCGCCGCATGCGGCCGCGTGCTCGCTACGCGATGAAACCGCACACATACACTGCTTCACGCACGTCACTTTCGATTAGATATGATTCACAATGAATCGTCCTACCAGATTGGCGATTTGATAAGATTCTTAATGAAACTGACGACCCGTTAGTCGACAAGATAGATATTCGCAATAATTGCGATACGGTCGTTAACCGCCAAAAACGCGAGGGAGCTCCGCACGCTGCGAGATTCAGTCGTAGAATCTAAAGATGTCCGCCGCGCGCGTCTATCGCTCGTAGCGGTGACGAGACGCACGCAGCGCCGCCGCCTCTAGTCGATCTGGTAGATCAGTTGTTCGCGCATGCGCATACTCTCACTCGTTCGTATAACATTCAGTCAGTGTGCGCGATAGTCATAATTTTACGAAATTATAAATAAATAAACATATATATATATATATATATAAAGTTACATATTGGAATGGAACAAATCGTAAAAATAAATCTATCACAGAAAGAGGCCTTATACCCAAATATAAAATAGCAAAGAAAAATTCTTCTACAGATCGAATCTACTGGGATGATACGAATGAGCTTATCGAGTGACTCCGGTTATTGATACCGAACGATCTGCTGGAAATATCAACCACGACAATGAAATACAGTCAATTATTGAGGAACTACGTGAAGCTGGATATATATATACATACATATATATATATATATATATATATATATATATATATATATATATATATATTGACACACACGATTTTCTAATCAGTAGTAGTAACATGAGTTTCGACGTGTTCGGAAGAAAACTTAAGGGCTCGCAAGAAGTGAGACGCGGTCCTCAAGGCATTGGTTATAATCTTACATTAGATGGTAATTTTGATTTACTAAATAAAAGATTATGTAACCTTGATTATCCAAGTCAGCCTAATGATGCAGTCACCTTGGAATTGCTTCTGAAAACTGTAAGTAAAGAAGTTAGAAATCTAACTAACATAATGGCTGTAATGAAAGTTGACTTAGAGATTCCCATAAACACTGAAATTAATAAAATCAATAATGTTCTTTCCCATCCTAAAAGTTGATTAGATAATCTTGAAACAAAATTGAATGAATGCTTTGAAATAATTCTGACTTAATAAAAATCTCATAATCACGAATTTTTCTTAAACCTTAAACATAATACCGAAAAATGGAGCGACAAAAAATAGCTGAAGAGATACACAAACCAGCACGCCGCAACTACAAGCGAAGAAAATATGATATACGTGGAATAGATGAGACTTGGCAAGGAGATATTGTAGAAATGTTACCTTACTCTAACGAGAACAAAGGTTCTCATTACTTACTCACTATCATAGATGTATTTTCAAAGCATGTATGTGCCGTCCCAGTCAAGTCACAGAGAGGCAATGACATTACTCTAGCTATGAAGTCAATACTGAAACAAGGACGCGTACCGACAAATCTACAAACTGACCAAGGGAAATAATTTTACAATTCAAACTTTCAGAAACTCATGAAGAAATACAAAATAAACCTATACTCTGCATATAGTATTTTCCATGCAAGCATATGTGAGCTTTTCAATAAAACATTGAAAAATACAATGTGGTTAGAGTTCAAGGGAGCTATAAATGGTTGGATAGGTTTATACTCTTTCATACTTTTTCATACGTTTTTTATACTTTTTTCATATTTTTATATACGTTTTTCGTACTTTTTCATGCTTTTTTCATATTTATTCATATTTTTTCATACGTTTTTTATACTTTTTTCATACTTTTATATACGATTTTCGTACTTTTTCATGCTTTTTTCATATATTTTCATACTTCCTTCATACTTTTTCATACTTTCTCATGCTTTTTCATTCTTTTTCATATTTTTTCATACTTATCTATACTTTTTTCATACTTTTTCATACTTTTTCATACTTTGTCATACTTTTTTATGCTTTTTCATGCTTTTTCATTCTCCTTCATACATTTTCATACTCTTTTTTTTCATACTTTACTGTATTCAAATTTCTCACACTATTCTTTCTCTATTTCAGATATATTTTGAAATTTTGAAGACTTTTGGAATGTATTTTAAAAATTTAGCTATAGTTGCATATTTTTCAACGCATTTTTTTTCCAAGAGTTAATAATGGAAGTTCTTGAAATTTAAATTAAAGATTCATAGTATGAAACAGACGCACTGGAATAGCATTTTTTCAAAATATTTATTTATTGCAGAGAAAAAATTATAAAAGTGAAGACGGAAAGCTAGGGAAAATCCATTCACTTTCACTTCCTTAAAAGTATTTTACTTTACGATATCTGATGTATTCTATAGAAATTATGAACGATTGACAGCTTTTTATTTTCTTATAAAATATTTCACGAAAATCTTAGAAGCTCCGTAGCTCAACCGGCTAAAGTGTCCGACTCGGGCGTCTAAAACATGTTATTTTCCGAGGGCTTGGGTTCGGTTAGGTTCGAATCCCTATCGGGTCGATTTTTTTTTTGTTGGATTAATTGATCCCAAAGTTTAAAGGAGTGTCATACCCTTATAATATACTAGTTTAAAAGAAATGTAAAGGAACTATCCACGTAAATGAGTAAATTAAACTAATTTAAATAATTTATAATGACATGAAATGAATTAACATGAAAAAATTTGTTTTCTTTATTTAATCTTAATAAATCTGTAATAGTCGACTAAGTGGAGGGTAAACGAATAAGGTAAGATACTCAATCCTTTCTATTTTATAGTCTAAAGAGAACAATTATATATATATATATATATATATATATATATATATATATATATATATATATATATATATATATATATATATATATATATATATATATATATATATATATATATATATATATATATATATATATATATATATATATATATATATATATATATATATATATATATATATATATATATATATATATATATATATATATATATATATATTATATATATATATATTGTATATATATATATATATATATAGTAATACTTTATTAATATATTAAAAATTAACAAATACAAAAATTATAATTTCACACGAATATTACGCACATATTCATGCATAAATAAAGTTTTTAAGAATTGCGCATTTCCTGAATAAGATAATCGAGTTGAAGTGATGTGTATTCTAAGTATACAATGTTTTAGAAAATCACCTGATTCCGAATCATTACATTTACATTTTTCATTAGTTTTGAAATCATTATTTTGGAATAAAAACACTTTTACAAAGTCATAGCCATATTAAGAGATTATATCAATATCGTTCATAACTTCTTTTAACTGTTCACAAAAAAAAATTTTAATTTTATAATAACATTTAACAGTAGTTGAAATTGGCGGTAGCGCTACACATGCAGTGGGATCGCGATATAATACTTCGCGATATATTTCTGCTCAGAGCGCTTCCCCTCCGGACGTACTTTCACTCACTCACACCCACTCGCTGCCCCACCACGGTACGTAGCGTCGGCGCGCCACAGCGGTGCGCGGTTTCTGTATCGGCGCGAAACAGTAGAACGCAAAGCTTCGGTGTGGAGCTGCCGCATGAAGGGAGATCGGGATATATCACATTATTGGAAAAAAATCCGCTCCTACAGCCAACGTGAGAAGTAATATATCGCGATCCCACTGTAGGATAGCATTTTTTAATCCTTCGAAAGACGGCTGTGTAACACAATAGTCCATTGATAAAATTTCTTGTATTTTGTTTTGGTATCTTCGGAATATTGTGCTTTTAGTAAAAACGATTTCCAAATCGTTCATTGAAAGACGTGAAGCAGTATATTCATTCCAGCATTCAGAAGCAGAAAAAATCACTTATTTTATTGAGATTGTATTGAATTTTAATCCAAGTAACTGCGTCGATACTCTCAATATTATTGAAATTGGATGGTAACAGGTTAATTGGCTGTGGTTGTTCACTATGTAAAAGTTGTATTCCGACACTTATAATTTGTGCACCAGAATCATTTAAAAATAAGAAGTTAATAGTAGTGGATGGAACGATTGTATTTCTTTTCTCTCGTTAGTGTGTGTCATATATACTTTCTTCTTCTCTTTCTTGATCTTGTTTCGAAAATTATTATTAGCTGTTAACACAGCTAGAGACATTTCATTCGCTCGTAAAAAAAAGACCTTGGCACTTTTTGTAAATTTTTCTTATACTTGAATTTCATTATTTTCATGTCGATAATAATAAAAAAAATTGACCATATTCAGTCACTTTTTATTCGAACTTTACAAAATTTCACATTACTTTTCACCTTTTTTTACATGACTTTACACTCCTTAGCACCTTTTTCACTTTTATGTATTACCTATAGAACAATTTGTACAAATGTGTAAATTGAATATATTTAACTGTACACTTTGCACATAATGTTTTAATAATATTCACCAAAATTATTGCACACAATTTCTTCTTCTGATTTCAAGTCAGTATCATTGCTAAAAACTGATGAAGAATCCTTTGGAAAAATTGCCTTCTCGAATTTAATAATATAACACTGTATTCTGTTTATAAATATCCAAAACGACCTACCACGTTGCCATGCTTCAGGAGTAATTACGGAATTCGATATTTTACGGATTCCTCCAGTTTTCAATTGTCCTACAACTTTTATGAAAAAAGGATCCTGAAACCATATATGAAAAGTTGAAAAATTATATACATACCATAGATAATACCATAAGATAGATAAAAAAGGTACTGAAAGTAACTTACTTGAATTAAGATCTTAATTTTTAAGATCTGTTAATCCAACTTAACTATTTTCTTTGTTATAAGTGTATCTTTATTTGTTTCGGATTCTACGTTTTTTAAACGCTTAAATAAAAGCGTTAAGTGGTACTGTAAATAAAATAAAACATGTAATAATATCAATTTTAAATACGAGGTCTGTCCCAAAAGTATCCGACCTACGTTCATATCTTCGTGTGGAGAGACTCAGGCGACCTCTCGAGGGTACGAACGTCACCAGCAACTCCTAACCTGCTCGTCAGTAGCCTAAGATACCGATGAAACGCCTTAGTTCCCGCGCAGCGTGTATTTGTTTACAACGACTTTTTTGCGTTTGTCGCAATTTGCTTATTGTTAAAAATGGCAGAACGAACCGAACAGCGAATTTGCATAATATTTATTTGTTTATTTGTTTGTCTGTTTGTTTGTTTGTTTGTTTGTTTGTTTGTTTATTTGTTTATTTGTTTATTTGTTTATTTTTTGTATGTTTGTTTGTTTATTTGTTTATTTGTTCATTTGTTTATTTTTTTGTTTGTTTGTTTGTTTGTTTGTTTGTTTATTTATTTGTTTATTTTTTCGTTTGTTTGTTTGTTTGTTCGTTCGTTCGTTCGTTCGTTCGTTCGTTCGTTCGTTCGTTCGTTCGTTCGTTCGTTCGTTCGTTCGTTCGTTTGTTTGTTTGTTTGTTTGTTTATTTATTTATAGCTTATGTACCGTATGAACAGTTTCATGCAAAGAATTTGTAAACTCAGATCGAAATCGCCCGTGCGCCAACGAACCCGCTTCGGACTTTTTCATTCTTCAACTTAATTATTAATAATAAAGTAAAAAATGTAAAAATAAATGGTACTGTCTATACGTAGATATCTTAAACTATAATTAAGGTGATGTTAAACATCCTATTATGGGGGAATACGAGTTACGCGTTATTGTTACTGATTGGAAGAACAATGAACGATTTTTTTTGTTGAAAGTACCTATCAAAAGAAGCTCTCAATACAAGTTACAGCCCCTAAGGTCCCATGTGTGATTTAGTAGAATGTTTTGAATTTTCAAAAATGGCCAAAAATAGTTATTTTAAAAACATTTTAGAGGAGGCCCAAGAGCACCATTTTGAACGTACCAAAAAAGGATTTCTTCGTCTTTTTATAATCTTTAAGTAACAAATTATTAAAACCCTGGCAGTTAAATGAATCACCTATACAAAGCTGAATATAAACCTGAAATTTTGTATGTTGTAGGTTATGTTTGATCGTATGCCGTAGGTCTAGTATATCTCACATTTTTCGTCTAAAATAGACCTTTAATTCCTTTTTTGGAATAAAGGTACTTTTTCGAAGATCTTCAGGTTGGAACCCCTGAAACTTGTTTACCTGAACCATTTTAACTCTAACGTTCAGAAAACATAGTTCGAACATCCTAGAAAATAAAGCACTTTGTTTGGTTTCGAGTATTGTACGTATAGCATGACTGTGAATTTTTTTTCTAGCCTGCTTTCCACTTAAAGTAAGCGCCATACTATTAAAGTCTGATGTAATTTATGTCATGTATTATACATTACCCGCAATTCTACGCAGGTAAAGATAAAGCTGACATTAAAACCTTTGATTTGAGTGGTCGGAGCAGCATTTAAGATATTTTGATAAAAAGTTATGATAGCTATAAAATTGTGAAAAAATTTAAGTGGTAAAATGGGAGGTCTGAAGATGCGGCAACTGACGACCTCCCATTTACCCACTTAAATATTTTCACAATTTTTATTATATTGTAACTTTTCATCAAAATATCCTTAATGATGCTCCGACCACTCAAATTAAAGGTTTCAATGTCAACTTTCTTTTTACCGTGCATAGAATTGTTCATAATATATAGTACCTGACGTAAATTACGTCAGACTTTAACGTCGCCATGTTTGTGCTCCCATGTGGTGCTAATCGACGACGGGGGTCTGCGATGTGATTGTAAACAAAGCACATGTAATTTTTACAGAGGTGCTTGTATCAATCGGCAGAGACTAGTATTCGAACCCGGGTCACCGGCGTGGGAATCCGACACTCTACCGACTGAGCCGCCGCAGGCCCCGTCATTTACTTTAGGTGGACAAAACAGGCTAGAAAAAAAATTTACAGTCATGTGTTTAGGACAGGAAAGTTACCATGTGCGGGTGTGGGAAAATGATGGAAGATTCGCGTTATTTACACGTAGCAATTAAGCTACGTGGTTGTTCGGTGGTTGGAGTGCTCAGAAAGACAAGACAAGGAGTTCGACTAATGATTGTTCTTTATTTGCGTTTTGGAGATAGAGGTGTGTCTAGGGCCTCAGCTCAAGTCAAACTGGCCTGAGATGCGCTCGCAGTACACCGCAGTCAGGGCGCGAGAAGAGCGTGTAGTATCAGTACACACGCTTCTTCGCTGGATACAGGACACCTGTGACCAGGCAGCAATGGACGCTTGTTTGCGTACGTGATACGTTCATGGATCGCACGTCGACGCCATGGCCATGCAAAAATATATAAAATAAGATTAAAAGTTGAAATTTGAAATTTCTGATTAAGATTTGCGAAAAATTGTTGAAGAAATAATAAAATTTTATGAAATATTCTGCACATTTTACAATTAAGATTGAAGTTTCGAGTGTTGTACGTGTGCTTCTGTTTAGGAGTTTTCTTTTTGTTATTAGTGTATACAATAATTGTGTCTCTATGTCTTTGCCGTGCTTACAATGTAGATATTACTAGTAATTACCACTTATAGTATGTAGAGATAGTTTCATTAATTATATAATTAAAATTTACAATGTTTGGTTGTAGAAAAATACAATGTAGATGTTGTTTCTTAAACGTAGGTATAATTAGAATAACTATTTATTGAGATATTTTAAGATAAGTTGGTTTGGATAATAATGAAAATGAATTTCAGTACTTAACAGCAAATTAGCTTTTAACTTTAAGGTCAAAATAAAACTAAACTTAATGTCTTTATGGCACTGCTGCATATTGCAAAAAGTCTCTCTTGCATTCAAATGCACTTCACTCGAGCACACTTTATAATATGTGCATCCGGTGATAAGTCGCTGCTGCATCGGACACCTGGCTTGAGGCGGGGGAGACTCTTGTAATCTCTCCTCGCGGTCTCGCAGCCGCTGGAGCTGGCTGGGGGCGGGGGGGATATTCTCAGTCTCTCCTTGCAAATTACTGCTGCTGCGCCGATCGTCTTGCTGGGAGTGGGGGGGGGGGGGGGGGACTCCTACGGTCTCTCCTCGCGGCCTCGCTGCAGCTGACTTCCTTAGTCTCTCCTCGCAACTTACTGTTGCTGCGGAGTTGGTGTTAACGCATTCCTGGGCACTGCCTCGCTCGTTATCGGTAGCCCAACTCTCGGTGAGAAGCCCAGCTCCTCCATCGAGGCGTAATCGTCACGCCATCTAGAATGCTTCCATGCGAACGGCACTTGGTTCAGCCGGTCTCGCTGCTCTTGTAATCTTTCTATATCAGGTGAAATATCCGGACCCCCCGGGAAAAATAAATATACCTATTGCCAATGTCACGACAACCAGGGCTATTGTCGAGTAGGAGAAGGTGATGGTCGTATCCTATATTCGGACAGGGGCCTCTCCTTTTGTATTATTTCCATAAAATTTGTTCCTGATTTGAGCGTCTTGATATGGGCGCCATGCAAGTTTTTTGCTTTACCTTCGACATCTTCTTTGATGACTTTATCCACGAGATGTAAAAAATTTTGTGTGTTAGAGAAATTTGCTAATATTGCGCGCACGTCCAAATTTATTTTCGCGAATGTTATCTCTGACCATAGCACCCTGAACTCTTGTAATGCCGATACTCTTCCATTGTTGGTATGCGCTGTAGCACTGTACAAAAATTGTCTCTACTCCGCAGGTCGAAAAGACCCAAGTATTGACTTCGTGTAACCTCATCCAGTAGGTGCCGTTTAACTGCGTTATTTTAATATCATAGTCGGCTATATTTATTGATTTATAATTAATCTTAAATTTGATGTCGCAAACAACATTTTCTTTGATCTCGCAAACGGTTATGTATCTTTGCAAACATACAAATTATCAAAAGCTTTACACTCGTTTAACTTTTCGATCGACTTCGGCATGTATGTTTTGCCGTCGGTGCTTATCGCGAAATAATGCGATTCCAGCCAAATGTTCGCAAATGTATTAGTATTATTTATCGCGTTTTACCTAATTGGAATTGCCGATGCTTTATATAAAATAAGATCCTAAAAGCCCAACAAGGGTATGGATAAATGATATATTAACTGATAGCTAGAAAGAAATATCGAGAGATCTGAAATTTTGAAAATTTTTAGTCTTGTCCGTTTTCGGGAATCGTGCGTCAATAACCGGTTCTTTCACAAGGATAACCGAATTCCTGATTAAACTAGGCGGCATAAAGCGAGGGTGTATGATGCCTTGTGAAGCGAACAAAATCGGTTATTATCTCTGTTTCTAATTTGTGCCGATCGACTAAATGCAGATGGATGTAGTGCTCTGTCGTATTCATAATTATATGACAGAAATCTATTCCTCCTGTTTTTAAGTGGTGATGGATGCATATATTTCATTGAAAGTCCTGCGCGAAAATATATACGCATGTTACGTTCCCATATTTTGTTCTTGAAGATAAAATTTCTCTAACGTCTGTGTCTTCACACGTCGGAAAAGCTGGAGACTGAAGTAATCGCTTACGCAGTTCTGTGGCCGTCGTTTTCAGCTTTAGCAGCTTGATAAGCGAGAAAAACAGACAGTTCCCTGGCGGGTCAGGAATCGCGTGCGGGTCTGCGCACCACTCTCTCGCTTCGCAAACCAGAAGGTCCCCTTTGTAGGACGATACGGAGGATGCTAGATTCTCAGTCTTTGCCTCAATACGGTCGATATTGCGAGGCACATACTCAAAATGATCGGACATTCCTTGATCGTAGGGATCAATATCAGGAAAATCGTAATTATCATAAATATCTGACCCTGTTTAATCGAGCACGAGTGGTTCGATTTCCTTATTACTCCCTGCTAAATCTATCAATGGAACTTCGATATATGAGCTATGTTTCGTTAGATCTATCATGAATGTGTCTATTGATTCCTCGCATTCTTTTAGGAAGCCACTAACTGTAGACATTTCGTTCTGGTCTGCAGCTTTTTCTGCATCCCGCGCAGGCGAGGCGTACTGTGCTTGCCGTGTCTCAGGTTTCCTCCCACCAAATGTTTTTGCGAATAATGTGATTGAAGTTTGAGACAGTATCTGGCTCGGCTTCTGCTTCCCATAGGTTAATCTGCATTGCATTCCTGCCCAACACATCACGCTTGACAATGTTGATGATTAAACGAGTGAGTAGCTTGGCTGCTAAATCGTGCAATGCCGATGTCGGCGGCGACTGCTGTTCACTGCAGCCTCATTGTACCTGCGAGCACAGCGGCGCGTTATCTACTGACTTCCTCTGTTTACTGCACTGACTCGGGACATTTCCAGCGGCTGTAAATTCTGATCCTGGAGTTCTTCATTTTCCGGTGTGTAGTGGAACTCTGGGTGCGGCCTATTTAATGTTTGATGTTTTATTGGATTTCTATTTTCATCTTCATGGACGGGTATAGCAGCGATGGCCACCGACGTGCTGGTTATTTTCACGCCATTTTGCAGCCCTTTGTCTTTGCGCAAATGGACCAACCTTTCATCCTTTCTCGCTATACTAAGAATTGGGTCATCAATGTCAGCTATAGGTACATAATTGTAAGGTTGTTGCCGATCGGATTTGTTTTATCTTTCTTTTCTTTTTGTTTATCAATCACGGATGTCTATAATGCTCTCTCCAAAGGATTCGTCCGAGTCATAAATCGTAGTGACCTTTTGTCTTTGTCTTTCTGATTTCTAATGACTATTGCTCTTGCACCTGCATTTTTTCTGCTGCAATTGATTCGTGCAGAACTGCCTGAATGCAGGCGTTCTCTTCATAGCTTAGAAGAAATTTTTCATCTTCTAAAATTATCAATTACAGATTGGTCAAAATGCAGGCGCAAAACGTGACGTCTGCGTAATCTAAGAAACAAATATCATCTTTACCTACTTGTTGCGTGAGCCAGACAATATTTACTTGTTTGTCGACAGCGTCAACGTCTTATTTCGCTTGATACAGGTAAAAGCTGTCTGACGTATTATGCAACGCCAGAAATACGTCCCTGAAATATAATGACTGTTCGGCAGGGCATCTCTTTTTGCGAGGTTTACTGGCATCGGATTTTTCCGAGTCTGACTTGGATGTTTATCTTTTTTTCTCGTACTATGCATTTCCTCTTTATCGCCCGCGTTACATACACTCTGGCTAGGGGTTGGACCAGCTCCGCGTAGCTATCTTCTTGCCCCTGCTTATCTGCAAGCTTATAGAGCTCTGCTCTGGAGCGCTCGAGATTCTCTTCGTCTTCTGGTATTATTGGGTTGCCGGAGAGCGCATCGGCATTGGCATTTTTCACTCCCTTCATGTACACGACATCGAACTCATAGCCGCGCAAAGCTGTTTTCAGCGTCTTTGCAGCGAATTTTCCGCCTAAAGGTAAGGCTTGAATTGTTCTTTGTTAAATACGACCGCGAATAACTCCTTTTTATATGTGATATATCGTAGCTCCCTGCCTTTCAGTGGTCTTGATGCGTAAGCACTTGCGGCATCTAATCCAATGGTCTCCTGTGATAACACCACTCCCAAAGCCAAATCGGATGAGTCCGTCGTGAGAATAAACGGCTCAGATAAATTAGGTGCAGCTAACACTAACACACAATTTCTCGAAGGCCGATCGTTGCTCATCTTCCCATTCGAACTTGACTCCTTTGCGCAACAACTTGTACAATGGCAACGCTATGTCAGCAAACTTAGGTATAAACTTTCTATAGTATTCCACGAATTCAAGCCACTGCTTAACTTTCTTAGCATTCGTTGGCTCTGGGTATATTTCCACCGCTTCAAGTTTCTTGGGGTCTGTACAGATTTTACCTCCCCCTACTATATGACCAAGAACGCACGCCTCGCGTTCCACAACGGATACTTCCTCGGTTCTATAGTCAAGTTCGCTTTTATCAGACTTTTTGCTACTCTTCTGAATCGCACGCCGTGCTCTTCAAGATTTTTGCAAAAATCATAAAGTCGTCTAAATAAATTATGACTTCTTGGTCTTGCAGTCCGCCATTGCTAACGACATGCATCTTGCGAAAGTATTTGTCGCTTCCTTGAGCCCCATGCTCATGCGTGAGAATTCCAGATGTTGGTCTGAATTGCGCCCTACTAGGGCCGAAAATACAGTAAAGGGCGTCGATCTCGAATGTATGTGTATCTGATGAATACCTATTTTTAAGGCAGGTTTGCGGTGGATTTTTTTGGAAAAATCATTTTTTTTTATTTCATTATTCGATAGCAATACTATCTAGAAATATTTTAAAACTCATACAATTAGTTCCTACGGCCTGGAACAGGCAGAAAAGAGGCAGCACCTACCGCGTTTGAGCGCGCGCGCTCGGCTGCTCCTGCAGCGGCCGGCGTCGCGCTGCCGCTGTCCCCCTCTCCATCTTTAATCCTAGTCCTGCTCCTATCCCCCTTCGTAAATAGCAGTTTTGTCGGCCATTTACCTAATTCAGTGCCCGCTCAGTCATCCCAAGCGTCGCGTCGTTGTGAAATTGAACCATTGTGAAAAAGTAGTATTTTTACTATGTGTGATCGAAAGGGCAGCAGAGAGAACGAAAATAAGCCAGGCCGATCAAGAAAACGCTCGTTTCACGGGAATCGGCATACTTCTGATGCTGATTCAAGTTTAACTAGTACTTCTGCAAAAAAAATTCATAATGGTGATCCTGATTTTCAAGTTGCAGTCGATCCAACTATGCTATACTGTATAGTCTCTTATAGTGTATTCTTGGCCTTACAGAACATTGTGATTTGTAAAACATGCAAAAGTGAAGTGCGTTTTTCGAAATTGAATCAGAAAGGTTTAGGTTTTGATTTAAATGTGGCGTGTAAATGTGAAAATGACGTTCGCATTCCATCGAGTCTAAAAATTATCTCAGTTGAAAAAAGCTAAAAAAGCTATAGAAGAAGCTGATTATAAAAATCAGGCACGAAAAAATCGACATCCAAAAAAAAAGCCAATACTCCGAAAACTTTGGCTTTAACTGGTAAAGTTATGTCCGAATTATCCGCTTTTTATGGCATTGCTGTTCTGAATCATCCTGACTCACCCGAAGAAATAAAAAAAGCTATTTGGGCCACATTCTACCATAGAAGCTCGACCGACAACAATCCACAGCACCAATACTGCCCAGACGATTCTTGGTGTAAGTATCGTTTAGCAGCAGCACAGAATAAACTGAGTACTTTTAAGCATCCCCCCCGCTTTTGACAACGATACTCAAGCAGTACTTAAACCAATTTATAAAGACCTCACTAGTGAAGATTTATTAGAAAGATGCACTGGCGCAAACACTCAGAACAATAATGAAAGTTTTAATTCTTGTGTTTGGGCCATGGCTCCAAAACACACTTTTTGTGGGAAAAAAATCGTTGAAATAGCAGCTTATACAGCAGCATGCACTTTTAATGAAGGCTTCAGTACAGTATTAAAAATAATGAGTGTTATGGGCGTAACAATAGGCAGTGAGGCTCAAAAATACGCTGAGAAAGTCAATGCAACGCGCGTGCGGAAAGCCGAACGGGTTGATTCTCAGGCTTCAAAAGAAAGCAGGGTGACCCGCAGAAACGCTAGAATACGAGAAAATGATGCTTGCGAGGAAGCTGAAGGAGTTATATATGGAGCTGGCATCGCTGATTGAGTGTAAGACCCTTTTTTTCTCAAATTTTCATAAAAAAAAACTTTGAACGCGTTTTTCTCGAAACAACGCTTTTCAACTCTATCGACACGATTTAAAAAAAACTACTGCACCGATTCAGTTGAAATTTGAACAGCTTACTCCTGACATATGTTCTTTTTGTATGATCTAGGATTATAACGATCAATAAATTTTCCAAAAAGTTATAAACAATTTATGTTGCAAAAAAAGAGCCAAAAAATTCAAAAGTCCGCCATTTTGTTTTTTTCCGGTAAAAATGAAATATCCTAGACTATGCAATAGCCAAAACTATAAGTTTTAAGAATCTTTTTACTTTTTTTATTTCAGATGATCCGTTGGTGAGATATCGTGTCGACAGTCAAACAAAAGAACAATTTTGAGGCGGCCATTTTGTCAAGAAAAATCCGTAAAAAAAAAAAAAAATTTTTATATCTTCAAAATGTGTATTTTAATATATAAAAAGTTTGAACAATAAAGATTATTTTTTGTATGAAATAAAAATTATTGAATAAATAGGGCAAATCCACCGCAAACCTGCCTTAAATCAATTACTGTGATTATTTCGGCGAGTACCAGTTGTTAGATTATGTTGCTCGTAAACGGGAGTGACCAAAAGCTGCCTACTGTGATCTCATTTAAGGCTCTGAAATCTTAACCAGACGCCACCTCTTATTTCCGTCAGCATCCATTCTTTTGGCATGATCCAGAGGTTACTGCAGTATAGTGAATTTGAAGGTCTTATTATGCCCTGCTTCAACAGCTTTTGAACTTCTATTTGAATCTGCTCCTTCAGCGCTGGTGGATATTTGAAACGCTTGGAGCGCAGAGGCTTATCAGTCGTCAACTTAATCTCAGGTGCGAGCAAGTTGGTTGCCGGCAGCGGCTATCCGTCGAGCCCAAAAACACCAGAAAATTCAGTCACGAGCTCCCACACGTGCTGAAGTTCCTTCGCATTACTGTCCTCTGTATCTATCAGTCCCATAATCTTATTTACCCCTTCTTCTCGTAAACCATGATTATCTTCGAGTAATTTATTTTTTCCGCAATGTCCATCGGTTCGCTATCTATATCCTTTCCAATCAACCGCATAATATTGATATGCTCTTTTATACCGCTCTCATCGTCCTCGCCGATGAGAAATGTGCTCATCGCATTCACTATTTCGCACTAAATTAATTCTACTTACGGTATCGGTAATTTAATCGCGTGATCGCTAATATTAATGCATTCGGCACAGATAGCCCCATCGTGATTTTCGGCGACAAAATTTCCAAATAGCACATTTGGTCCTAAATCTTGTAGCGGGACCCAACCAATTTTTACGTCAGTATTGACGACTTTAGCATGCATAATACAGCGTGATTTAGTCGGAATTTCGAAGCGTTCTTCTTTCGTGAAAGCAATAGTTATCATACTTAGGATCAAACTTTTACCAGCGAAGTCAATGCACCGATCGTATTTTTCTATGATGTCCCATCCGATCAGTCCTTCTGTACAATTATTTTGTTTTACCTAAAGTCCGGCTTGTACTGGGAGTGACTCCCGTGATTGCAAGAATTTCGCTTCTATATATCCGTTTGTTCGCGCTAATAGAGAACATTTAATAACAGATACATCAGCTTCCGTGTCTACATAAAAATTGGCTGCTTTATTAATTAAGTCGTCGCCACTAAGAATTACAATGAGTCGCTTGCACCCTGAACAAGCAAATCTAAAAGAAACTACTCGCGAGGGCTCCGGTTCGCTCTGTGATTGCCAGCTGGGTTGCCCGACGCCTGAGGACTGCACCAAGTAATCTATTAGTTTAAATTCAGCGTATAATTTTCCTGCTCTGAAGGCGTCTGATTCTCATTAACTTGTCTCGCGTCAGGGTTTCTAGTAAAATAATCATGCTCTTCTCGTTGGTCGTCATCGTGATTATTTCTATTGTCTCTGAAATTGCTACTATAATTGTTATTACGATTGTTAACGTAGTTATAATTATTGCTAAAACGGTCTTTATTGTTATTCCCTTTGTAGTTATTATAATAACTATTACACTGCCGATTATTCCCATGTCCGGCGTTAACTCGCCCTGTTTTTATATCAGCTTCTAATTTGAAACAGTCTTTGTGTACGTACCCTTGTTTTCTGCGGTACTCACATTTTAATGTTTCGTAGCGCGTTTTTTTGCGCTTTTCCTCAACATATAAGTGAATACTGCAATAGCCGCATGTAGTTGCCGCCGCAGAAGCCGCAAGCAAATTATTTGCCCCAGGTTGACTTAAAATTTGCTCCTCAAGAGTCGAGAGCTGCAGAGCCTGCTGAGTTGACGCAGGCCGTGATGCCGCATAGTTTATTTGTGTAGCCATTATTGGAAGCTGCGTTGCTATGAAGTTGCAAGCCAGTCTAACACGCTGCTTGCACTCGAAGTTGATTGCAATTCTTATAGCCTAGTTCAATCTTGTGGGTTTTCACTGCGCACTTGATGATCTAATGGGTGCGTCAACCCAAACATACATCTCCCGCTTTCTCGTCCGACTGCTGATTTATGACCTTCATTTGCATTAGGATATCATCCGCCAAAACTACATTGCTGTACTGCAGTGTGAAATCCGCAAGCAACGTCTCTACCGAATCGTAACTCATGGCCTGCGCCTCGTAACCGTCAGTCACCATTTCAATTAATTTGCTCGCGATTGCTAACAACAAACATTTCTCCTGCTGAAAGCCAAACATTTCCCTAACTTGTCGCGCTGCTATGCAAAATAATTTGTCCGGATTACCATAAAATAATAATAATAACTGTGGGACTATATGTAACGCTTGAGAAAATGTTAGACTGCTTCCGCACGTGTTTAGTATATTATTGTCTAGGATGTTTGAGTCTTGGATGGATATGGACGATTCTGCGTGCGAAAATTTTTAGAAGTCTGTGGAGTGTGCATTTATTTTTTGCGTTTCGTTACTTGACGTGGGAGCATATTGTGGGAAATATGTTCGATGCGTGACCTGGTTGTCCCAAGTGACATGTAAAGTTTTGGGTTGCGAAACAATGGGTGTGGTCGTGTATGGTGTTCTGAAATTTTGTGTGTTGAGAGAAGCAGTTTGAAGCGCGACGATTGGTGGCGTGAATGGGTGGATAGTCTGCGTGGCTAACGTTTTGCTTACGAGTCGTTACGGTTCGAGATCTAGCGCGTTAAAATTTTGTTTATTCTCTGAAAGTACTGCTCGGTTGTACCTTAGCAAAAGCTCTTGTTCTAAAAAGTCGAGAAACGGGGTTGGTGTTACTTGCGTTGAGTGTGAAGACATTACTGGCGGCGAGTGCCTAAGAAGTTTTTTGCTCGAGATTGAGAGAAAATCACTGCGCCTTTGCTGTGGCAAGATTACGGGCGAGAGCATCTACAGGTGCTTGGGTGGATGCATGCACGTTAGGTGCACTAGTCATATTGGAGACAGTTGCACCAATAGAGGCGTCAACATGTGTGTGACAAGTGAAGCTGCCGCATCTGTCCCCTGCGCATCGTGCAAATTTATCACCGCTGGCGCGCTATATCGTTGCCGCGACACTTTTCTTACGATTTGCACACGTTTTTACGGAGTAAAGTCTGCGAAAATGTCCTTCCATTCAGAATCTACAACATCTAAAAACTCCGTTTCGTTATTCAAACTCGATGAGTTCGCGAATTTACTAGATAGATCAGAGTATTTATCTTTTCCACTTTTGAAGCTAAATACGTTTGCAAGCGACATTGTTTTTCTTTTTTTTTAATTATCAAGCATATGACAAACTGAAAGCGTTTCGATCAAACAAAAAGTATCGTAGACGTAATCGTTACTCTTGCAATACTATATTTTGGCAATGGTATATTTTAGTTTCAGGGCGCGGTATACCCCCCGGAAGACAATAATTCTCTTAATTCACTATTACTTACGGACACGAAAAAGATGCAGACCACAACCAGCGCGGACATTCATCTTCTCATTTTCCAAAATGTAAAAGAAAATGGCCCTTGAACTTCCCTCCTGTCTGCGTGTTCACGCAAGAAGGGCCTCTGTGCATTATTCCTGTCAAATATCTCAAAGAGTGAAAGGGACTCTCGTTCTTGCCGTCTTTTCCTTGGGCTGGTCGAAAGGGCTGCTCGAGGGGCAGCTTGGTGCTCAGGAGTTAGATATTCTTTCTTGAAAATGGCGACGGAGATTCAAAAACCTTCAAAGGAATCATAGATTCTGAGCCCTACGAAAAGTTCACCGTAAAAAAAAATAATGTATCGATCATGTGCAGAAGCGGGTGGGTTCTCGTCTCCGTAATTTGAAAAAACAAATAAAAGGACTTGGAGGAAAAGGCAAGCTTACTGGCAAGCTCATAGACGAGTTGGCAATTTATTATGGTTTAGCAATTCGTAGGAATCATCATTCTGAGAAGAAAATGCGCAATGAAATCTACGCAACGCAGGATCACAAATTGTCTACTGATGATCAACCGAAACACAAAAGATGCCCGCGCGGAGAAACTTCATGGTGCTCTTGGCAAAAGGCTCAATCTACTGGAGAAGATTTTGTACATAAACCACCTCTCTCTGAAGAAGTTTATAAAGCGATTTCGCTTTATAAGCAGTGACGATCTACTTACGCGTTGCTTAGGCGGCTTCACACAAAATAGCAACGAAAGTTTCAATGCGACTGTCTGGTCTATGGCTCCAAAATCTTTCTCTAGTGGCAAACACGTGCTCGATACCGCAGTATATATTGCTGCAGGTATCTACAATGATGGCCTTTCAAGTGTCATGAAGCTGATGCAATACTTGGGCTTGACAATCGGACCGAACTGCTATAATTTCTGCGTGGAGGCGGACTCGCGTCGCATCAAGTTTTCCGAGAGATCCCTAACAGACGATGCCAGAGAGGCCCGAATGTCCTTAAAATCAGCCAGGAAGGAAGAGGAGGAGTCAGACATTAATAGAGATGGCCCAATGTACGGTGAAGGCATCGCAGATGAGAGGTATACAAAAATTTCAAGGATATAAATGCTCCGAAAACTTTAAACGCGTTTTTCTCGAAACGGATTTTTTCAAACTGGGCGCACTCATAGCTTCAACATCATTGCATGGTTCGACTTGCAATTTTCACAGTACCTTCACAAATATATTCTCCATTGAAGTACGTAGCCGTTTTTTGATATTTTGAAAATTACTTGTTTTATTAACAATTTACTACTCTTTTTTTAGTCGAAAATTCATACGTATTGTACAGAAGTGCACAGTTTCTACAAAAATTCTACGTACTTCGATAGCTATTAGTATGTAGCTTCAGAAAATTTTTGGTTTTTTGTTCTAGCTCTCACGGTTTTCGAGAAATTGGTGCGCCCGCGGAGTACCTTCAAAAAATCTTTTTTCGCAGATCTGCTGTAGCGTCGCCATTTTGTACAAAATATCATATAAAAATTTTTTTTTTCATACATCAATATGTGTTAAATGAACCATCTAAATATGAATACTATTCCTTTTCCCATAATCCCAGAATAAATTGTCAAAATTAGGCCTTTTTTCGGCCTCTAGAGTGGTGTTATCCCTTAATAGGATGCACCTATAAAAAGCTGTGTTTATCTATGAAAAGATTGAACAAATTACTTAATTTAAAGAGAATACCACTTACCAAGTTAAAAAAAATTTTATAAATGATATACGTGAAAATATTGGATATAATATGTCGATTAAAGTTTCATTCAGCATAATAACCTGTATTGAACCTTAATAATTGTATTTCATAATTGTAAATATGTTAATACATAAGAAAGGGTAACATTTTATTTTTGTATAATTCGGTCTAGAGATTGTTGTCTCTTAGCATGCTTTGTTTCTTTAATATCATTATGTTAATCAAGTTATTATCCTAATGGAAATTTGAAAATATGAAAAATGTGTTTAAGTCTGTAAAAATATAAGAAATTGTTTAAAAACTGTGAATTTGGGATTACATTTAGAACAAGATTATGTAAAAACACGAACAAGATTATATTCCATATAAGAGCATTTATGACTATGTCTATATGAAAGATTTTATTCCGGGCGTAAGTTATAGTTGCATAATTAGAAACCTAAATTTGGACCATTTTTATTTTTCGATTTTTTATTTAAGACAATAAGTTACCAGAATTATATATATATAGTATGTCGCAGATAAAGCGGACACATTTTTTTGATAAAATTTTCCCCGAAAATTGCGCATGGGAAAGAAAAAGTTGTGGGTGGGATCGAAAGAGTAAATTAAGCCCTTGTTAATGGTCTATTACATTATTTCATAGGGCTTAACAGTGTTGAATGGTAAATGGTCGAAAATAATAAAATTACACAAATAGTGTGGCAATTTGTTTTTGACAATTTTATCAAATAGCCCGTACTTAGAGCAACAATAAAGCTAATTTATTATTGTCAAATTTATTTTTAAATGATTTTTGAAGATTGTTAAAATCGTCAGAATGTGGTGTGCAATGGAAGTTGGCCGCGTTCGCCTCACTTATAAGTATAGCGGAGGTTAGTGGTTACTATCAGTTTCGTGGCGGGAAATATAAATGTGTGCACAGCTCCGCGATCTACAAGGGTATCAACAGTTTCAACTGCTCCTCGGTCTTCGAGTCGTACAAGTCGTCCTCCGGCGCCGTCGATAGCATGAACATCCAGAGCCCCTCTGTTCAGAAACCTCTTCCTTAATCGCATGCATGCTGCCCCCGTCCAAGTCCATGGATACGTTTCACGTAGGTAAGCAAAATAGCTAATCAAGATGTTTTTAAAATTATTTCTACGTTTTAATTACATATACAAGGATCTGAATGAAAAACATATTCGTAATAACACAAGTTACTTGGGGCATGATCAAATCTGTGTTGAGCACACCTCACTTCAATTTTTGTTATACATATGATGTTAATCGTAGTAAGCAATATCTTCATAATATAACCTCCAGAATTTCACCAAGTAGATATATTAGTTCTTAGATGTTAAAGAATTTTGTTTATAATTTTTAATGTATAATGTAACTATTTAATAAATTTCAATACAGATGCCTCTACATGATTGAGCAGAATCAAGGTTCATATGGAATACATATTTTCGTTAAGGCTTCGCAGCACAACTCGAACATCATCGTGGCATGGGTGCGAATTGCAACGTCCCAAATATTGTTGAAACAGAACAAATCATTGAAGTTAATGCAAGTAAAAGTTCATTTGTTCAAATTCGTGGCTCCATTCCATTATTTTGGCAACAAGCTCCAAAATTAAAATACAAACCAAAATCACAGCTAGGTCTATATGAAAATCATTTGGTATAATTTTAGTTAATATTAGTATGAAAATTAAAATATTCTTTGTTTACAATAAAAATTAATCATTTTGTACTTAATAGATGGATCAGAAGGAAGTAGAAGTAACATTAGAATATGCAATATAAGGACATAGTGCAAGAGTTAAAGAACTAGAATATAAGATATGAAGCTTTTATCTTACATGCTTTATGTTGCAAAATGCAGTGTTATTACAGATTAGATATTCTGATGGCTCGTCTCGATCAAGAACAGATGGCTTCAGAATAAATTGCATTGATTGTTTAAATAGAACAAACGTTGTAAACAGGTATTTTAAAAGAACATTTTTTGCATAATGAATTATATTAATTATAACACTATTTTATATAAGTATGTATACATAAATATATTTATTTTTGAAAGGTTTGGGCTGATAATGCTGATATAGTAAGTACTAATACTCAGGAACTAGTGCATTGGAAACAGATTTTACTAGAACAGGTTAACGAATTAAAATAGGAGCTATGAGAGATAATGATAATTTCTTAACAAGATATTATAAGAATAATTTCGATGATAATTTTCGACGGGTAAACAAGAATATTAATAATTAAATGATATTTTAAATTCTTTCAAACAATTGAATATCAAAAATTAATTTTAGGATTCTATATATCTACTTTTGGGACGATATATGGTTCAAGTTGGTGACTGCTTAACGGTTTTATGTCCACTAGAGTCTGAAAAAAATTGGCGATATGCTACGTTCCTATTAGTGCTTTTGTTGGCATCAGCAATATTGGTTGCTCATATGATCATGCCTTCAACATATACTACAGAAATTCTACTTTACAGGCTCTTATGGGCAAAAATGGTGGCTGGTATATTTGCGACAATTGTTCATCATGACAAGCAATACGTTGACAAGCCCAAGCTATTGTAATTTTAGTCATAATAAATACTATATATTTTATTTAATACCTTAAAAAAATATTTTATTATTATTATTGTAAAAATGTGCAAGTCAATCTCGAATAATTAATTAGAAATAATGAATTAATTAATAAAGTTAAATAAATATGTGAAGAAGCTTCTTCTTTACAAGTGAAGATTTAAATATAATATTGCAATTAATGGAAGATTGTTGTATATAATAATTAGAAAAATTAAACTTTTCATACAATTTTTTATAAAAAATAAGTTGCATTAAAAATAGTTAAATAAAAATACTTGCGCATTAAGAAAAGTTATAAATATTATTAATTAAGTTTATGTTAATCAAAAAAGTTCCTAATTTTGCACGCAATCATTTATGTAAATCAAATACGTACATTATTTACCAACATGATATACGTAAGTATTGCCAACAGGACTAATCCATTTATCAAAGAACCATGGCGGTTTTAACATTAACGTGGTGGCCTAAAGTATTGTTAGACTTATTTCACGGCTTGCTATTGGCGTAGAATCGGAGGTGTATTTACGAAAAAAGTATTGTTGAACGTACTATACTCGGCCTGCCATTATATGACAAGCGGAGCTGTATTCGCTATGTTAAAATCTAACAGAGCGACTTTCAATATTTGATTTTAGCCTTACATATTAATTTATATTTTGATGTCATTTGAGATTCAGAAGTTATATTGTCATTTAGAACTTTAGACTTTAGAAAGCGCTTGGTCCAAAAGCGAGAATGGCAAACACGTGCTATGAAAAAAAAAATAAAAGTTTATTACGGAATAAAAGTTTATTACGGAATAAAAGTTTATTGCGGAATAAAAGTTTATTACGGAATAAAAGTTTATTACGGAATAAAAGTTTATTACGGAAAAGCGAGTTGTATATAGAAATTATTAATTAAAAACTGCACAAACTTTGTCTTTCTGTTAATGTTAAGGTCGATTTTGGATTTAAAAATAGTATATTGTGTACCAAGGGCGGTAAATAGGCTTTTATAGACCGAGTCCTGCAACCACAACAAGTAAAAAAACCCACGTAGCTCTTGGTGCATAACATACTTTATGTGACGCATTTATTGATTTTTCCTTTTTTTTGCACATTAAGCAAGACGAATGTGACCGTTTTTTGACTCGGCAACCACCCGTTTATTTTAAAAATTTTCTAAAATTTGCAAAATTTTGAAAATTAAAAAATTGAATATTTTTTACCGCCCGTTGACGGTTTCTATTACCCGCCGGTCTATAAACGGTCACTTAGGACCCGCTTAATAGGTAAAAAACGCGAAAATCGTGCCTGAGTTACATATAATATGTTTTATTGTACATTTTTATTTAAAAGATGTTAATTTCTTTATAGCTATAGTTATTTTTACAAACATTTCAGTTAAAATGATTTTATTTAAATCAGAGAAATAAAAGTTTATTACGGAAAAGCGAGTTGTATATAGAAATTATTAATTAAAAATTGCACAAACTTTGGCTTTCTGTTAATGTTAAGGTCGATTTTGGATTTAAAAATAGTATATTGTGTACCAAGGGCGGTAAATAGGCTTTTATAGACCGAGTCCTGCAACCACACCAAGTAAAAAAACCCACGTAGCTCTTGGTGCACAACATACTTTATGTGACGCATTTATTGATTTTTCCTTTTTTTTGTACATTAAGTAAGACGAATGTGACCGTTTTTTGACTCGGCAACCACCCGTTTATTTTAAAAATTTTCTAAAATTTGCAAAATTTTAAAAATTTTCTAAAATTTGCAAAATTTTAAAAATTTTCTAAAATTTGCAAAATTTTAAAAATTTTCTAAAATTTGCAAAATTTTAAAAATTTTCTAAAATTTGCAAAATTTTGAAAATTAAAAAAATTGAATATTTTTTACCGCCCGTTGACGGTTTCTATTACCCGCCGGTCTATAAACGGTCACTTAGGACCCTCTTAATAGGTAAAAAACGCGAAAATCGTGCCTGACTTACATATAATATGTTTTATTGTACATTTTTCTTTAAAAGGTGTTGATTTATTTATAGCTGTAGTTATTTTTACAAACATTTCAGTTAAAATGATTTTATTTAAATCAGAGAAATACGTTGCATCCCGCCCTAGGGCTTTTTTTGTAATTTTTCAGGGAACTTTTAGGGATATATTTCTGGATATTTTACAGATTACTTTTAAGGATACATTTTTGGATATATTTAGGGATATATTTCTGGATACTTTACAGGATACTTTTAAGGATACATTTTTGGATACTTTTAGGGATATATTTCTGGATACTTTTAGGGATACATTTCTGGATACTTTACGGGATACTTTTAGGGTTATATTTCTGGATACCGTACAGGATACTTTTAGGGATACATTTCTGAATATTTTGCAGGTTACTGTTTAGGATACATTTTTGGATACTTTTATTCATACATTTGTGGATACTTTACAAGATTCTTTTAGGGTTACATTTCTGGATACCGTACAGGATACTTTTAGGGATATACTTCTGGATATTTTACAGGTTACTTTTAAGTATACATTTTTGGATACTTTTAGGGTTACATTTCTGGATACTTTTAGGGATATATTTCTGGATACTTTACGGGATACTTTTAGGGTTATATTTCTGGATACCGTACAGGATACTTTTAGGGATATATTTCTGAATATTTTGCAGGTTACTTTTTAGGATACATTTTTGGATACTTTTATGGATACATTTCTGGATAATTTACAAGATACTTTTAGGGTTACATTTCTGGATACCGTACAGGATACTTTTAGGGATATACTTCTGGATATTTTACAGGTTACTTTTAAGTATACATTTTGGATACTTTTAGGGATACATTTCTGGATACTTTACAGGATGTTCTAGGGATATATTTTGTAATACTTTCTAGTACTGTAATTAAAATTCGCGCGGAATCGAACCGAGCGACGAAATTGGCAAAGAAAACTTTCACCGCATCTACAGAGTAGCTGCTGTTGTACACGTTATTAAAGAATAAGTTTTCCACACATAATTTCAAAATAATAATTGATGATTTTTAATTGATAGAAGCAGTATTTGGCACAGTAGTTTCCTCTATGTAAGTATATTACTGCGGATTTTTGTTGAACATAACCCCTCTATTTAAGAATTTTTAATTATGTGTATATCATTAAGGTATGTTCTGTATTGATGAAAATATAATTAAGAATGGTGTCAAAAAAGTATTAGTACGTACTATATAAAAGTTTATTACGGAAAAGCGAGTTATATATAGAGATCAGTAATTAAAAAGTGCAACAAGTTTCAAACTGTTTAGCGATGGATGCTTTCAAAATGATTTTTAAAAAGTAAAAGTAGTTTTTCGCATATAATATTGATGTTACTTATTGAAAGTGAATTTAAAGATTCATCCTAATATTATTAAAAATTAAATTAGTTTTTAATTGTTTATACATTTCAAAAAGTATTTCACATGGTACAAGTTACACACAGTTCTCCGCATACTATACTGAGGAAACTTATTAAAAGTAAATTCGAAAATTTATTCTTATTAAAGAATATAAATTTTGTGTTACGATGAACCTTTGAACCCGCTTATAATAAAATTCTTCAAAATTGTATACAAACAACTACATTAACTAAACATGAAGGTTTTGAAATGATCCATTAATGAATACTTTGGGATTTGTACTATATTAAATACTTTTTAAGGTCTGTACTTATAAAATTTAATGCATTTTAAATTTAAATCCGAAAAGCAAACACAAGTTAAAACAAACGTTAACCCTTTAATGCCAAGACGGTCGCCCACGACCGCCCACCTTCAAACTCCATAAAAAATCTATAATCGATAAAGTAACTGCTCTAGCAGTTTAATCTCATACTTTGTGATATAGTTGAGCAATTGTCACCCTTAAAGCAGAAAAAAATGTTTTATTTACCCATAAAATTGTATTGAGAGGAAATGAAGTCTTACAGAAAAATTACAAAAAATGCCCTAGGGCGGGATGCAACGTATTTCTCTGATTTAAATAAAATCATTTTAACTGAAATGTTTGTAAAAATAACTATAGCTATAAAGAAATCAACATCTTTTAAATAAAAATGTACAATAAAACATATTATATGTAACTCAGGCACGATTTTCGCGTTTTTTACCTATTAAGCGGGTCCTAAGTGACCGTTTGTAGACCGGCGGGTAATAGAAACCGTCAACGGGCGGTAAAAAATATTCAATTTTTTAATTTTCAAAATTTTGCAAATTTTAGAAAATTTTTAAAATAAACGCGTGGTTGCCGAGTCAAAAAACGGTCACATTCGTCTTGCTTAATGTGCAAAAAAAAAGGAAAAATCAATAAATGCGTCACATAAAGTATGTTATGCACCAAGAGCTACGTGGGTTTTTTTACTTGGTGTGGTTGCAGGACTCGGTCTATAAAAGCCTATTTACCGCCCTTGGTACACAATATACTATTTTTAAATCCAAAATCGACCTTAACATTAACAGAAAGCCAAAGTTTGTGCAGTTTTTAATTAATAATTTCTATATACAACTCGCTTTTCCGTAATAAACTTTTATTCCGTAATAAACTTTTATTCCGTAATAAACTTTTATTCCGTAATAAACTTTTATTCAGTAATAAACTTTTATTCCGTAATAAACTTTTATTCCGTAATAAACTTTTATTCCGTAATAAACTTTTATTCCGTAATAAACTTTTATTCCGTAATAAACTTTTATTCCGTAATAAACTTTTATTCTGTAATAAACTTTTATTCCGTAATAAACTTTTATTCCGTAATAAACTTTTATTCCGTAATAAACTTTTATTCCGTAATAAACTTTTATTTTTTTTTCATAGCACGTGTTTGCCACTCTCGCTTTTGGACCAAGCGCTTTCTAAAGTCTAAAGTTCTAAATGACAATATAACTTCTGAATCTCAAATGACATCAAAATATAAATTAATATGTAAGGCTAAAATCAAATATTGAAAGTCGCTCTGTTAGATTTTAACATAGCGAATACAGCTCCGTTTGTCATATAATGGCAGGTCGAGTATAGTACGTTCAACAATACTTTTTTCGTAAATACACCTCCGATTCTACGCCAATAGCAAGCCGTGAAATAAGTCTAACAATACTTTAGGCCACCACGTTAATGTTAAAACCGTCATGGTTCTTTGATAAATGGATTAGTCCTGTTGGCAATACTTACGTATATCATGTTGGTAAATAATGTACGTATTTGATTTACATAAATGATTGCGTGCAAAATTAGGAACTTTTTTACGCAAATCATTTGCATAAAAGATTTACGTACATGATTAACGTAAACTTAATTAATAATATTTATAACTTTTCTTAATGCGCAAGTATTTTTATTTAACTATTTTTAATGCAACTTATTTTTTATAAAAAATTGTATGAAAAGTTTAATTTTTCTAATTATTATATACAACAATCTTCCATTAATTGCAATATTATATTTAAATATTCACTTGTAAAGAAGAAGCTTCTTCACATATTTATTTAACTTTATTAATTAATTCATTATTTCTAATTAATTATTCGAGATTGACTTGCACATTTTTACAATAATAATAATAAAATATTTTTTTAAGGTATTAAATAAAATATATAGTATTTATTATGACTAAAATTACAATAGCTTGGGCTCCTGTTTTAATTCGTTAACCTGTTCTAGTAAAATCTGTTTTCAATGCACTAGTTCCTGAGTATTAGTACTTACTATATCAGCATTATCAGCCCAAACCTTTCAAAAATAAATATATTTATGTATACATACTTATATAAAATAGTGTTATAATTAATATAATTCATTATGCAAAAAATGTTCGAGTTGTGCTGCGAGGCCTTAACGAAAATATGTATTCCATATGAACCTTTATTCTGCTCAATCATGTAGAGGCATCTGTATTGAAATTTATTAAATAGTTACATTATACATTAAAAATTATAAACAAAATTCTTTAACATCTAAGAACTAATATATCTACTTGGTGAAATTCTGGAGGTTATATTATGAAGATATTGCTTACTATGATTAACATCATATGTATAACAAAAATTGAAGTGAGGTGTGCTCAACACAGATTTGATCATGCCCCAAGTAACTTGTGTTATTACGAATATGTTTTTCATTCAGATCCTTGTATATGTAATTAAAACGTAGAAATAATTTTAAAAACATCTTGATTAGCTATTTTGCTTACCTACGTGAAACGTATCCATGGACTTGGACGGGGCAGCATGCATGCGATTAAGGAAGAGGTTTCTGAACAGAGGGGCTCTGGATGTTAATGCTATCGACGGCGCCGCAGGACGACTTGTACGACTCGAAGGCCGAGGAGCAGTTGAAACTGTTGATACCCTTGTAGATCGCGGGGCTGTGCACACGTTTATATTTCCCGCCACGAAACTGATAGTAACCACTAACCTCCGCTATACTTATAAGTGAGGCGAACGCGGCCAACTTTCATTGCACACCATATTCTGACGATTTTTACAATCTTCAAAAATCATTTAAAAATAAATTTGACAATAATAAATTAACTTTATTGCTGCTCTAAGCTAAATGGGGTACGGGCTATTTGATAAAATTGTCAAAAACAAATTGCCACACTATTTTTGTAATTTTATTATTTTCAACCATTTACCATTCAACACTGTTAAGCCCTATGAAATCATTTAATAGATCATTAACAAGGGCTTAATTTACTCTTTCGATCCCATCCACAACTTTTTCTTTTCCATGCGCAATATTCGGGGAAAATTTTAACAAAAAAATGTGTCCGCTTTATCTGCGACATACTGTATATGTATATATACTATATATACTGGACCCGTGTACTATTTACAAGGTTCCGCCTGAACTACGACTACCCGCCATACACTGCTACAGCAACCTGTGTCTGCTTCGATCCAACTGCTCACTTTGCTTCCGCTACATTTTATACGTGTTTATTTACCTTAATTACATTCCTGCGCTTTATCCGCCGCCTCGCTGTATTATTTACAAATCTATACTCTCTGCCTTGCTGTATGTTGTACCTTGAGTGTATTGTATTAAAATATTTTACATATCTATATATATATATATATATATATATATATCTACCACATATCATATATGTCCAACACTTTTACACTTACATTTATGTTTCTACGGACACGAAAGGGCGATAATAATATGCATGCGAGAGTCTATATGGTAATAACAAGTTAGTTTTTCTATGGTTTCTGTATTATTATCCTATTTAGACATGCAGTATATTATTTATCAACAAGTAAACTATTATAATTACGCGTACGTGTAGAGGCGAAAGCGTAAAAGGGTCACACATGGCTGGTATATGGGAATATGTTTATATCAATTTTATATTATTTACATTGGGCAAATTGAAAATAGTGACTTGGTTCATTTTAGTGAATTGAAGTAGCTTTTCAATGATTATAAATAAATGCAGGGTCACAACAGTAAATTTTGTACAATTGTAATGTAAAGTTGGGAAATTTAAATTGGTGTATTTTTTTAGAGTAAACACCGATAAATTAATTAAAATTATATATAAAATTCATAATTATCCTTTTATATCGCCTGGTAACAATATATTATGCTGGAATACTTTGTTAGCAATATTAAATAGATACAAATTTTAGATAACGTTCGCTCGGCGAGTCTTTGGTACAGGTGTGCGTGTATCCATGTATGCTTTTCGCGCAGATTTTCATTGTTTTTGCATTTTGTGCACGTGGCAGTCGAGGCAGACGAAAGGATTGGTATGACACTCTGTTCCTGGGACCCGGTATGTGCAGCTGCTTCTCTAAATTCGCGTGCGAATTTTGAGCACGACTCGAGAGGAGCGAACAACACGCGGTAGCTTGGAACCAGAAACTCGCCATTTACTGCGTCAAGGACGCCACCGCTGCTAGAGGGTTGACGCTATTCGTCTCACTCGTTTTCCTCATCCAGGCATTCGTGAACGACGCAAGCTGGTCTAGCTATTTTGTTTGCTGCCGAAACGTTCGCATAATATAATGGTATTTCCTTAATTTAATACACATTTTTTTTTATATAATATACGATACTATTGGATAGTAGTGTCCTCCGGATTAATGCGTTAACAGAAACGAAGCAGAGATTGTAAGATCACTGATTATCTTGGCCTGGTAATGCACGTATCCCGCCTGTGTGGAATTCCAATAAAGTAATATTTCATTACTTCATCCGGCGACGTTCGGCGAATTAACATATGTTATACATATGTCCGCCTATGAACTGATAAGGTCACCGGGCACATGTGCATTCCAATCCAGTACTATTTAATGTATATGTTATTATGTGTACATTGTTTCCGGTTTAATAGCGAATGTTCCGGGAGGATATCAATTCGCGCATAAATAAAAATTTTAGTATATTTAGATACGAGAAATCAGATTAATTATATATGTTCGAGATTTTGGCGTAAACGCGGCATAGAACGTATAAAATTCCGTATAAATATTATTACATCGGTTATTCTCGCGTGTATCAGTTTGAAATAAATCCGAAATACGCATATTAAGTCATATTAATACTTCTTCGAATTATAGCATTAAAATATCTGGTTCATATAAATTATTGAGTTAAGCTGCAAAGAAATAAATATATCTGATTATTATTCCATAATTAATTATTTATGGACCGTGACTCCTTTCCTTAACAACCTCTTGTCCTTTATTATATTTTCTCGTTAATTAATTACTTGGTTTGCCGTATGGTCTAATAACGCTTAATATGGATGCAGCGGTATGTAAGTAATATATAAAAATAATAAATATTTTTATTTTTTATTTTTGAACATAACCCACATGTTTCAATATATGCGAGACTGGGGTATAACGGAGCACTAACATGAAATGTGTTCTAAACTATGTAAAAACTGTAGTTCAATAAAAAAATGCAAGGAACATTTTCCTACGTTTCTGCTGAAATTCATATAATATAAACAGTACTTGATAATTATTACCCGAATACATAAAAAATCATGATGTTCAACATCATTCGGGTATAATGGAGCGGTCAATTGGGGTTGTAACGGTCCAGTGTTTTCATCTGCTTTATAATTGCAGGGAAAAAACGCGTTCGCGTACTGACTCGATTTGTCGTAGTTTGTTTCTTTTAAACCCCTTTTGTTCTCGGGTCTAACGGGGCCCAGGCTAATCTTGTGCCTAAGCCTCGTGATCTATCCTCTCGAATCGCTAATGCGTACCGCCGAGGAGAGAAGCGTTGTCTTTTCCTAACTCTTTTTGTGGCCGCGCTCGGTGCACTTTGAGCGACAGAGCGAATGCTCTATCAAGCCCAGAGTTTCCGTACGCTGGCCTTTTGGCACAGTACACACGTCGAGTACGCGTGCTGTGATCCTTTTTTATGTTTTTCTTTTTTATTTTCTTTAGACGCTGTAGTCGCTCAGCGAGAAGCGAGCGACTAAGGTCTGGATGATTGCTGCAAGCAATTTCTTTTGTATTCTCTTTTTTTTTATTATTTTTTATGGACGTATGGAGGGAATAAGAGTTTTCCGAAAATGAGGAATAAATCAAGTGTGTAGATATATATCAAGTGTGGTTTTATTTGCAGCTTTCTTAAGTGTAATGGAGTTTAATCAAATTGACGCTCTACCACGTATATATATATATATATATATATATATATATATATATATATATATATATATATATATATATATATAAGCTCACATATACAAATTTCGCCTCAGGAAAGCTGACAATGAGAGAGAGGCTTGAGATTATTTTAGCTCTTATTCGGATCTACCGTCCTGGTCTAGCCAAATGGGCGTGGGCCTCGTTCGACCTCACCCGCGACAGAGCTGAAGCTCTATCAAGCGAGCGAAGGAACAGAGTGCCCCAGCGACTGTCCGCCTGGGTATTTATATTTTTCGCGGCTCTCTCCATCTCTCTCATTCCCACCTTTCCTTCCTTCCTTCAGCTCTCCCCACCGCAAAGGGCCGAGCTGCGCCGCTCAATTTTCGCGCCGCTCGCGTTCTCGCGCTGCAGGTAATACTGCCCGTCGGTAATATGCCGGCGCGCCCTGTAAACGCGCGCTTACCATCGTGGCCTACGCGCGTATAATGCACGTTGGGCTAGGTTTTAATTCTCAAAATGATACTCAGTACGATCGGGGTGTTACATTGCCCCCCAAATTAAATTGTTTTATTTTGTACAAATAAGTAACAAACTAAAAAAATTTAATTTCTTGCGTGCCCAACGTGTTATTAGTATAATCTTTTCCGATCGCTCCCTCACGTCGATGGATAAAAAGGTATTTAACAGAAAATTAAACTCTTGTTTTTTAGGGGCAAAAGAAAACCTGATTTATGTATGCCAAATTATATACAAAAGACACACACACAAACATAACCCATACAAATAAAAACAAAAAATAAAAAACCTATTTTTTTTTTTTTAAACAAACAAATAAGTAAACATACACACATATCCCCATCAGGGATGCCATACTATTTAATTTTTTCGAACCATTCAGCAAAATTGCTTATTTCGCACTCCACGATATCCTCCTGATTCGCGCACACCCCCCTCCCCTCGAGATCGGCAAAAAGCTCATCGAGCTCCTCAGGCTCGAGGCTTTCGCACTGTAACGGGATGGGGGGAGCGCCCACCTTGCTCTCCCCCTTGGCTGATGGAGCTGGCGCTAGTACATGTACGGGGGGAGCGTCCACCCTGCTCTCCCCCTGGCCCCGTGAAGATGGTGCTGGTGATGTGGCCGGCGAAACTGGTGCAGGCGTTAATGCGGGTGGAGCTGGTGCTGGTGGAGACTGCAGAGGAGCCTCTCTGCGAGCTTGCCTAGCGGCTACCATCTCCTGGATGGCTCGCTGACTCCGGGCGATCTCTTCCTGGAGCTCAGCGATGCGAGCATCAATGGTGGCTCGCTTGCTCGCTGGCTCCTCGATATCGTGCTCGCTGTCGGGGCGTTGTTGCGGCGCGATTGGTGCGTCGCTGCGCCGATTGTTCGCTACCTGCTGCCCGGGCCTTCTGCATGGCCGGCGGCGGCGTCGGCGTGGTGCCGTGGGTGGCGTCGCTGGCTGGACTGCCTCAACTGGTGCAAGTGTCGGAGTTGCTCCTGCTGGCGGGATCCGGGGCTCCGTGTGCGTGGATGCCCCAAACACTAGATCGGTTTGCGTGCCCGCCCCGCTTACCTCCGCGTCGTTGATCGGAGCCGACCATCGGCTTGCTCGGCCCGTCCGGACCCGAAGACAGGTCACGGTGCTGCGGGAGTACCAACGCGCGTACGTGAGGCGTAGGTTCAGGAGGCGGTCATCCACCTGGGTATTTGCGTCGCTGGCTGCCACCATCGTGGTTTGTGTCGACGCGTCCATGTCTACACTTCGAGATGTGGAGATGGAAAGACAAGGAGCGCACCACGTGATAGCCTCCCCCACAACCCCACTTTTACCACCAAATTCTTCACTGTAGCGGGGCGTGCTTGCAAGTCCCCTACAGTTTTCGCGGTCACGATGCACATACACTGTTTTATCCACATATATAACTTTTTACATTTATATCTTAGAATCTATTACATGTTAAATTTTTTTTTACATTTATAAATCCGCCGAGGAGATAGATTGAAGTGAAAAATCGACCCTTTACACAATGTGATCTACTAAATGTATTTGAATATTCTGCACTCCGCAGTGGATTTTACATAATGCGCATCCCTATACTATCCGTTCTAAATATATCTTGCCGCAAAATAAACCATGTTTTCTCTTTTATTTTTTTATTTTTTATTTTTTTTGTGTACCCCATATTTACCCAATATATATGTATATATCTACCTTTTATTTTATACTTCCTGAACCGTCACATATTTAGCTTAAGTAACAAAATTAACCTTTATTTATTTAAACAAAAGAAAATTATTTTTTTATTGCAAAATATGGCTTCCAATTTGCCAAATGAAATTTACCACGCTCCTTTTTTAGCTTTTCGTCTACTAGAAGATAAGTATCGATACCGACCTTTTCTTTTACTACATACGGCCCCTCCCATATATTAAAAAACTTTGCGATCTTGCGGTTTTCCGCGTCTGAAACGTTTTGCGCCAACACTAACACTTTATCTCCGCTATTAAAAATAAAATGTTTTTTGTTAGCGTTTAGTTTTTCGGCCCGATTTTTTACATTTTTATGCAGATAATCGCGTGCCAATAATATTATTTGTTCGCGGGGTTTAACGTACTCTAATCGCGGAATTTTTATATATTTTTCCCAAATTCGTGTGGGTTTTATATTTAAGTGTAATTCGATTGGAGTTACGTTCGTCGTCTCATGGTATGTTTCATTTATTATATTTTGTATTATTTTTACGTAGCGAGCCCATCCCGCATGTTTTTCCTTAACAAAGGTGCGAAAGAATCTGCCCAATTCTCTATGTACGCGCTCTACCATGTTACTCCGTGTATGCCGGATGGAAGAAAATATCGGACGTATATTTTCTCCCTCCAAGGCTTTTATCCACCTATCATTCGTAAATTGTGTACCGTGGTCCGAAATAATTGATTCTGGCTTACCATATTTAATTATATAATCTTGTAAGATTTTTCGGACGATGGACACTGTGTTTGCCCTTTTTAAAGGGTAAAAGACAACATATTTACTAAATGCATCGATCGTCGTTAGCAAATATTTCACTCCACCGGTGGAGGTAGGTAATGGACCATAAAAATCAATCGACAACAACTCGTTTGGTTTACTCGTCAAAATTGGTTGCGAAATTTCGCGGTATTTTATTGTTAAATATTTTGTTTTTTGACATGTATCGCATGTCCGCAAAACTTTATGTATTATCGGTCTTAAATTTTGCGAGAAAAAATGCTCAAGAATCATTTTGTGCACTTTCCGTGCGCCAATGTGCCCATATGCTTCGTGCACTTCAACGATAAATTTTTCGAGGACATTTTCTGGCAAATATATTTTTAATCGATCGGGCGTAATTTTACATAACAACCGATCATTTAATGCGTATCGTTTTTTAACGTGTTCGTTGTTCGATGTTAATTTATTCAATATCGAAAATGCAAAATTATCCGTCCTTTGCGATTTTTCTAAGTTCTTACATATATTTATAAGCTCGCGACTCAGTTTTTGCATCGTTATCGCGGCAATTAGAATTTCGGATTTACTTGCTATATCTTGAGGCGCAAAATCGCTCATACGGCTCAAATAATCCGCGACCACATTGTTTTTTCCCGAAATATATTCTGGGGATATATGAAAATCCTGAATCGCGAGGTTCCACCTCTGCAACCTAGCATTGCCATATTTACATGTTTGTAGGAAGGTGAGTGCCTCGTGATCCGTACGGACAACGATCTTAATTGCCCCCCCTCAAGTATATATCTAAGCGATGTAACGCCCACACTAGCGCGAGCATTTCCTTTTCCGTAGTGAAGTAGGAACATTCACTACCCTTTAGTGTTCTACTTACGAAACATACGACCCCCTCCTCCCCTTCATCGTTTAATTGAGAAAGCGCGGCGACCACCGAAAAATCGCTCGAATCGCTCGTGAGAATATACGGACGCTTAGGATCGGCAAATTTTAAGATTATGTTCTCGTCAAATAAAGTTGTTATTTCATTGAAAGCCATTTGTTGCTCGGCTGTCCAATGAAAATCTACCCCCTTTTTTAGCAACTCGATAAGAGGTTTAGTGTAGTTTGAATAATTTTTTACAAATTTTGTGTAAAAGTTAACGAAACCTAGGAAGCTTTGTAATTCTCGAACATTTCTGGGCCTTTTAAAATTTTGTATTGTTTTAACTTTATCGGGATCTGGTCTTATTCCCCGAGAGGAAATAAAATGACCCAAAAATTCAATTTCCTCGCAAGCAAATTGCGATTTTTTTAAATTTAATCTTAAATCGTGCTTTAATAAACGTATGTACAATTTTTCCAAATGGCCCAGATGTTCGTCAAAGTTTACTGATTTTATAATTAAATCATCCACGAACAATACCATGAATTGATCAAAATCATGTGTGGCTTCGTCTAAACCTCTTATCAAAGCCGCCCCACTAGTCTTTACTCCGAATGGTACAACGTTATGTTCATACACGTGATTATCGCATTTAAACGCGGTAAATTGCTTACTTGCTTCCGCTAAGCGTATTTGCCAGTAGCTGCACGTAAAGTCGGCACTACTCGTGAATGGTTTGTCTGCGCATCTTTGTAAAACTTCGTCGGTACCGGGCGGTGACTCATAATCATCGGCTAATCTCGCGTTTAATTTCCGCGCGTCTAAACACAGCCTAATTGAACCGTCTTTCTTTTTTACGACTGCGACCGGATTTATATATGGGCTATTCGACCGTCTAATAATTCCAAGCTCAAGCATGCGTTCAATTTCTTTTTTAACTTGATCGCGATAGCATATTGGAATAGGATAAGGTTTAGAATAAAAAGGCATTTCGTCTTTTAAGATTAATTTATGTTCATGTGTTGTTAATAGACCGGGTTTTTTCTCAAATACTTCTTTATACTTAACTATAAGTGATTTTAATTTTTGCTTTTGCTCATTATCGAGATTTCCGCAAGTTTCTATTTTTTCGTCGATTTCCTTTTCTGAAATATCGTACGAATTTTTCTGAATATTCGCGTAATTTGCGTAATAATCATTGAAATAATTATCTAAGCAATCCTCATTTTCGGGATGCTCATTTATTTCCTCAATACACAGAGACGTATACTCATTCGAGCAAAATCGTACATCCGTGTATTGGGCGATACCATCTTGATGGTTAACTTGAAAAAATATTTGTTCATTCACCGTGTCTATTAACATTTTGAGTGCTTTATGCGAATCGTAGCCCAATATGCATGGTTTTACTAACTTTGGTACTACGATAAAAATTAGTTTTGCTTCTAACCCTCCAATCTTTATGGTAAGTAATGCTTGAATTTTTAGACGAGTCGATTTGCCCCCTGTCGCGCCTTTTATCATTTTACCACATACAGGCAATGTCGGACGTTTTTTAAATATATCTAAATTTTCATAATAAAACTCTTCCGAGATTGCCGTGACCTCACTACCCGTATCAATTAATGCCTTTACATTAACGTTCTCTATGCTAATATGATCGCGCCCTCGGGTTCTATATCGTATAATAATTCTTTTCGCGGATCCTCAATAATTGAAAAAATGCGGGAGGCTTTAGTTACATTCTGCACACTTTTATTTTTAAGTGCGTCCGAATTGCACAATGCAACTATGCCCCGTTTCCCGACGTTTTTTTCGCCTGAGTATCGACGCGTTTATCGCTCAAGTCGATATCTAGTACATCTATGTCAAGCTCTTTTTTATTTCTCCAACTCCCGAAATTCCGGCTATTGTTATTCGACGCATTTTTTGGGCGGCCGTCGCAGTCGCCTTTCTTAATTCCGTTCCCGCTTGTTTTTTGCGCGCTCGCGGTGTTTATATTGTGACTCTGCCACGGTTTTTTAGTTTGAACGTTATCGGCGGCGTTTTGGCAAAAATTCGTTGAATTACTGGCGGGTTGACCAAAATTTTGTAAATTAGATTTGTTTGCAAACGACCGTCCCTTTTGACGTTGATCATCGTTATCATAATCAGCCAAAATCTTTAACAAATTATCCTTGTCTTTAACTTGTTGTCCCGTAATTGTGTGACGTATATCCCGCTCAAAATGCTCGCTGACTTTCGTCACGATTTCCGATTCCGAGAATTTTATTTCTAATTCTTTAGCGAGACCAAACATGTAAATCGCGTAATTTACGCGGTTCATACTACCGTTCGGACTGTACTGCCCGAATTCTATTTTACGCCTTGCGGTCCGCTGGACATTTGCGTCCCAATATCGCTCTTTAAATTTTTTCACGAAATCCTCGTAATCTTTTACCTCCCCCTCCTGCAAATACCACCAGTTTTGCGCATCGTCTTCAAATGCCTGTGAAATGATGAAAATCATTTCATCATAGTCGGGTTGTGTAATAGTCAAGTACTTTTCTAGTTCTGACAAGAACTTTACGGGTCTCTCCGACGCGAGCCCTTTAAATTTTGGTAGACTGACTTTGAATCGACGCGGCGCATTATTGGGGACAGTATTAGCAGGGGCTAGAGACGCGTGTTTGTTTACGTTTGCTTCCAGAGCTTTCAACGCGCCTTGACTTTTACTCGCGACGTCGTCAATTTGCGCGAGCAGATAGGTTTTTAATTCGCCGTATCGCTCATCCTCATCAATTTGTCTTGTTAAGTTTTCATATTTTACGTGGAGATTGCTACATTTTTCGAGTATTTTGTCGTTTTCTTCCTCGAGCAACATTACGCGGTTATGTCTACATTTTGTTGCGCGATTTTTTCTGCATCCGTTGTACGGTCATTTTGCAATTTAAGAAGTGAATCCGACAATGCGTTTATGCGTGCATTTAGATCATTATTTACTGCGTCAATGCGCGACGTTTGAAAAGATGGTGATGCGGGTATTTCCGGTTCTTTTAAGAAATTTTCAAGCTTATTATCGAGCTCGTTTTGACGCTCGTCGAGACAGTTTAGCTCCTCTGAAACTGCTTTTTCCGAGTCTCTGTGCTTTTTTTGAGCTTTATTCAAAGTGTCCTCGGCGGTCGTCGTCTCGATGTCGATCATGTACGCCCCGGACAAACGCTTTTTTCGCGGCATTTTTTACGCGTGGTTTTAAACCTGTAATATTTTATAAAATAGTAAGTTTATAATTTAAACAAGAAATGTCCTTTTCCTATTATTTGTTTAATTTAATTTTCATCAGGTATATTTTCCCTCACTTCTCATTTAAACTTTTAAACCATATATTTTTTAGCATCCTTAAATTTTAATTAACTCTAAGCTCTTAAATTGTCTAGAATAATAACCAATTGTTTAGTTGATTTTAAGTTTTTCTAATTTGTTAATTACGAGGGCTAATTTATCATCTTGCTCGTTTTGTTGGATTGAAATCCTTTTAAAACCTTTTAGAGTTGTACTCGTAAGTTCACCCAAATGAGCTTGAATTTGACCACTTTTTCGTGTCAATTTGTTTATGGCATCAATCGCTTCATTTAGGGAACTTGAGAGCACGTTAATCTCTGTAGATAGACGCGAAAAGACTCGACCACGGACCAAACGCATCTCATCGTTTTGCATCATATACTCGAGTAGGGCTTGCAGTTCATTTATCCGCGAGTGGATGCGACCCTCGTTAAACGATAAATCCCTCTCCGGTATCATGATATTATTTAGTGTTTGATTTAGGAAAAGCTACTATTTTACACGGGTTTGTTTTTAACTACTATCGAGTCCCTGTTCGGGCGCCAAAATGATGTAACGGTCCAGTGTTTTCATCTGCTTTATAATTGCAGGGAAAAAACGCGTTCGCGTACTGACTCGATTTGTCGTAGTTTGTTTCTTTTAAACCCCTTTTGTTCTCGGGTCTAACGGGGCCCAGGCTAATCTTGTGCCTAAGCCTCGTGATCCGCTCCCCCCCCTGTCGCTCCTCTATCCTCTCGAATCGCTAATGCGTACCGCCGAGGAGAGAAGCGTTGTCTTTTCCTAACTCTTTTTGTGGCCGCGCTCGGTGCACTTTGAGCGACAGAGCGAATGCTCTATCAAGCCCAGAGTTTCCGTACGCTGGCCTTTTGGCACAGTACACACGTCGAGTACGCGTGCTGTGATCCTTTTTTATGTTTTTCTTTTTTATTTTCTTTAGACGCTGTAGTCGCTCAGCGAGAAGCGAGCGACTAAGGTCTGAATGATTGCTGCAAGCAATTTCTTTTGTATTCTCTTTTTTTTTTATTATTTTTTATGGACGTATGGAGGGAATAAGAGTTTTCCGAAAATGAGGAATAAATCAAGTGTGTATATATATATCAAGTGTGGTTTTATTTGCAGCTTTCTTAAGTGTAATGGAGTTTAATCAAATTGACGCTCTACCACGTATATATATATTAAGCTCACATATACAAATTTCGCCTCAGGAAAGCTGACAATGAGAGAGAGGCTTGAGATTATTTTAGCTCTTATTCGGATCTATCGTCCTGGTCTAGCCAAATGGGCGTGGGCCTCGTTCGACCTCACCCGCGACAGAGCTGAAGCTCTATCAAGCGAGCGAAGGAACAGAGTGCCCCAGCGACTGTCCGCCTGGGTATTTATATTTTTCGCGGCTCTCTCCATCTCTCTCATTCCCACCTTTCCTTCCTTCCTTCAGCTCTCCCCACCGCAAAGGGCCGAGCTGCGCCGCTCAATTTTCGCGCCGCTCGCGTTCTCGCGCTGCAGGTAATACTGCCCGTCGGTAATATGCCGGCGCGCCCTGTAAACGCGCGCTTACTATCGTGGCCTACGCGCATATAATGCACGTTGGGCTAGGTTTTAATTCTCAAAATGATACTCAGTACGATCGGGGTGTTACAGGGTATAATGTAACGATACGTTATTATTATCAGGACGGTACATAGAGCACATTACTAATTTTTAAAATTCTTGTTATAATTATAACTTACAGAAATTACTACTTAAATTAATTATACTAATGTTTATTACACATAGAAAACAGAAACAATAACATCAAAATTTTCGCGTTTCAATAAAAAATAATTTTTAAAAAATTTACTGTTTTTCACTGTCTCAAACTCTGTTTATTTTTTAAAATTCATTCTGCATGATAACGATTGATGGGAAAGGGTAAATTAACTCGCATAATCGCTACGATCAAACTAACATGCAACAAAATTGATTACGCCGTTTCTGAATCAAATTCATCACAACTGCTAAGTTATACCCCAGTCTCCCCTGTTAAGTAATTGATCTATATTATAGCTATTTAGCATAATCAATTTAATAAAAAAAATCTATAATTAAGATTGTCCGAAAAGCTTATCTTTTTGAGTATTGGTAGTTTTTCCTTAACCCTTTAAGACCCGAGTGGTTACCAAGTTAAACAAATTTTTTTTTAATTTACTTATCTTTAAATAATCTATAACAAGTAAAAGTAAGTGTAAAATTGACTCTTTAAACTTAAAAAGAACTGAGTGCTAAACGTTTAAGCTAAAAATACTAATTGGTAATATTACTATTAAATTCGATGTAATCAAACATCTAGTGTGGTAAAATATTAACTCAGCTAATTTTGATATTTTCGTTACTTATTAAATAAATAAAATTAAATATTAGTTCAATTTTTAAAACAAAAACTGTAGCTCCATACGCATTGCTTTGGCGATCGTTGTCATTGTTTTCAAAGAAGTCGTCATTACTCTGGTACTTACGTCAAGTTTATACATTTTTGTGTATCTGAGAGTGCTAAGGACTTCTAGGTCAGATTGAATTAATAATGCTGGTGAAAAGTCTACTATGCCAGCACAGATGATTTCGAGAAAAGTTTGAGTTCTTTGTGATTTTAAAATCACACTGGACCTTAAGGGGTTAAAGGGGCCTGAAAGTCAATGAAAAATTCGAATTCCCCGCCTACATTTTTTCTGACTGGGAAGCAGAAATTCAGAGGCATTCAAAAAATTCTTTGAAAGACCCTCTCTCTCGGAGCGATTCTTTCTTGAAATTTGAGAAAAGCTCCAAGAGCACATCTTTTGTGTCAACCGGAGTAGCTCTGGCTCAGAGTCCGTATTTATCTCCAGGGAAGAGAATAGCTCTTGCAAGGAATAGGGATTTTTCTCAAAGAAAAAAAAGAATAGCTCTTGCTAGAAGTTACAGGTTTTCTCCAGGAAGAAGAATTGCGAGCTTTCAAATTCGATTCTTATGTGGCAAACATTTTTAGGGCCTATTTTATACAAATCAAGCTATCATATAGTATTTAGATCCCCTTAAACATGTGGTATCATGCGGATGATACCCAATGCTTAGGGACCCTGTAAAAAGTATCCGATTAAAACGTATTATTTTCACTCCTTGAAGCAGAATTTCGTATTATTTTCTATTAAAACAGATTAATTTTAATTCATTCTAATTGGTTTTAACAGGAAATTCTGCTCCAATGAGTGAGAGTGGTCGGATTTTTTATCATGGGAGGCCTAAACATCTTTTGGCTTAAGTTGTGTTTGCTCAGCAGGCAAACAAAATAGTATATTGTGTACCAAGGGTGAAAAGTAGACTTTTTTACCCACGTATAGTTTACAGAAGGAGTTAAAGCGAGCAAGCACGTACCGAAGATGAGTGCATATTGCGAGCCGAAGACCAGTATTGGAATCACACAAGGGCGAAAAAGCGTCTTCACTCACGGTACATACATACCGTACTTTATGACACACATGTCTTGATTTCGCATTTTTTTTCTGCCTCTAAAGCGGACACAAATGTGACTGTTCTTCGACTCGGCGTAAACACACGCCTGTTAGACTGCAATATCAGGCTGTTATAGGGTTTATTTTCGAAAATCAGCCTACTAAAGTGTTTGAGCCCTCCTAAAAATATGGTATCATCCGGATGGTACCCCATGTATAGGGGGCTTAAATTCTCTTATAGCTTATTATCGAAAATCAGTTTACTAGAGTGTTTAGGCTCCCTTAAACATGTGGTATCATCTGTACATACTTATTTGAAGAGCGGGCATAAAAAACGCAAAATCGTGCATGTGTCTAAAAAAAAAGTACTTTTGACCCGCTAAAACACACGAAAACTTTAGGTCTGCTATATAGGCATATTATCGAAATCTTAATAAACATAAGTCAACCCGACTATCACAATCACGCTTTTAGAGCGCTCTTTTCAGTGTGCTCTGTCTCATACTTATTCATCAAAAACTCTTGAGAGGATTGCTTTTTGCAAGAGCGACTGTTTCAAGCTCTCTATTGAGCCCTGTTTCTCGGTGTGATTTTTAAAAACTTTTATAAGGATCGCTCCTTGCAAAAGCGGTTGTAAAAGACTATTATTAGGAGCTCTTTTTCAGGGTCTTTCTTCAAAACTGTTGTGAGAATCGCTCTTTTCTGGAGTTATTCGAAATCATGCTCACAGAGAGTGCTCTCAATGAAAGTTTTGAGAAATTCCTCTTTTATACAGCGTTCTTTCGGAGAGCTACATAAACAGAAAAATTTTCTAAAAGGGGCGGTCGATGACTCAAGAGATAAACGCGTACCTCGTAAGACAAGGGCCGCTCAAGAGGTGCAGGATCGAATCGCCGTCAGTCAGAATCATCAGTCAATCATCATCAGTACAATAGTGAGTAATTAGGCAAGTGAGTACGTGAGTGAGCGAGTATGCTAGTTAGTGCAAGCGAGAATAAGTGTCTATAGTGGGTCCATGAATAAGTGATCAAGTGATTAGTGCTTAAATGAATGAATAAATGACTGAGTGCAAGCGTGAGTAATTAAGTGAGTACGAGAGTGAGGAAGTGTGTGAGTCAGTCCAAGCGATATTGAGTACTTGGGTGAGTGCGTGAAAGAATGGACAAGTGAGTGAGTGCTTGATGAATTAACAACTGACTCAGGGAATGAGCGATTAATTAAATGAGTAAGTATGTGAGTAAGTGAGTGAATGAGTGAGTGTGAGTCAGTATACGATAATGAGTGCATGAGTGAGTCACTGTGTGAGTAAGATATTGGGTGAGTTAATGTATGAATAATACAGATTCTGAGTAAATCAGCGCATCAGTTCTGAAGCATATGAGTACAAGAGTGTGTAAGTGAGCAAATGAGTACGTGAGTGAGTGCGTGAGTTAGAGCAAGTGAGAGTTAGTGACAGAGTGAGTACGTGAATGAATGAGTACGCAAATGTATGAGTCAGTGTAAGTTAATGAGCGAATGAGTTCGGCACTGTGTGAGTAAGTGATCAGATGAATTATAGCATAAATATATCAGCTTATAAGTGAGTCAGAATATAAGATTTCAAGCATATGAGTACGTGAGTGAGCGAGTGTGCGAGTTAATACAAGCGAGATTCAGTGTCTGAGTGAGTGCGTAAGTGAGTGACATCTGAGTGAGTGTTTAAATGAATGAACAAGTGACTGAATATATGAGTGAGTTATTAAGTGAATACGTGGGTAAGTAAGGGTGCGAGTCAGTGCAAGCGAGAGTTAGTGACTGAATGAGCGCATTAAAGAGTGGATAAGTCAGTGAATACTTGTATGAATGAACAAGTAACTCAGGGCATGAGCGAGTAATTAAGTAAGTATGTGAGTAAGTGAGTGAACCAGTGAGTGTGAATCACTCTAAGTTAATGAGTGCATGAGTGAGATACGGTATGAGTAAGAGATCGGGTGAGTTATGCATGAATATGTCAGCTTATGAGTGAGTCAGAATATAAGTTCAAGAACGAGTGTGGGAGTTAGTAAGTCTGTGTATGAATGAGTAGAAAGTAAATGAGCGAGTAAGTGAATGAGTTACTACACACACAAGTGAGTAAGGGAGTGAGAGACTTAGTAAGTTGACTCGTTATGTGAGAGATAAAGTCGAGTAACGCGTTAGTGAGGGTGATAGCGAGTGTGTTAGTGAGTACATGTGTAAATTAGTGAGTTGGCGAGTGCACAGTGACTGAGCAAGTGCTTGACAGAATGAGAGAGTTAGTAAGAGAGATTTAGAACCAAGAGAGTTAGTAAGAGAGATTTAGAACCGAGAGAGTTAGTAAGAGAAATTTAGATGTGAGTGTTAGTAAGAGAGATTTAGAAGTGAGAGAGTCAGTAAGAGATATTTACAAGTGAGAGAGTTGGCGAGTGCATGACTGAGTGTGAGAGTAATTGGGTAACTAAACAAGTAAATGCGAGAACATGTAAGTGAGTGCGAAAGTGCATGAGTTCTGGTAATTTTTTTGTAATGTTCTGTAATTTTTTAAAAAGTTAAAATATACATTGTATACATATATATAAAATGTATATTATATATATATATATATATATATATATATATATATATATATATATATATATATATATATATATATATATACATATATGTATATATATAATGATATAAAATTATATAAAATAATATACAAAATTTTATATCATTCTTTATAAAAATGAATTATTGTAATCTATATATGATGCTTTTAAGCATAATTTGTTGCGGAAAACAAAAAGAGAAAAAAAATTGCACTCAGTGGGATTTAAACCCGTAATCTTCTAATCACGAGTCCTTTACTTCAGCACTTAAACACAATGACTTATGATATCTTACAGTAAAGTAATATATTCGTAGTATTGTTAGTAGTATTAGTACTGCTATAGCGTACCTAAGTGGTATAAACGCTTTAATCGCGCAGAAAGGTATTATTTAATAAATTTAAATGTTTCCCCTGTAATACACTATTTTGAAGATATTCAAATACCGACACGGGACCTACATTACCGTCGGTACATTTTTCATTTTTAAAAAAGAGGGTCAATACTTTTTGGAATAAATCGTTAAACTTGTTTTTTATGAATAAACAGTAATACAGTTCGATTACAGTAATTTTAGATGGATCCACCAACTTTGTATTAATAATATTTGCGACGAAGGTACCCCTCGTCGTAATGATTAGTTAAAGTTAAAGAAAGCCGATTCTCTGGAAATTCGCTGTGCGTTCAATACGAACGCAAAGCGAACGGATGGACAATGAAAGAGAGACGGAGAGAAGAGAAGTGGGGCGACTAACGCAAGGTAGGCAGTAGCCGCCGCGGAACGAACAGCGCTCGGCCGGCGCGCGGCGGAGGAAATCTCCGGCGGCGCGCACTAGCCAGCACTGACCGGCGGCGCTCTCGCAGTGCCGAGAAGCGCAGCGCGGTGGGGAGAGAGAGAGCGGAAAACGAACATATTGCCTGCAGTAGTTGGAGATCGGCAGTCTACTCGCGGGCGCTGAGCGAGTGAGTTGGTGCCCCAGCACGCTCGATCGCGCTTACGAGTAGAGGAGTCTGTGGCTGCGTACACGACTCACGCCGGCATAGCCAGGCTCCTGACTCGAGGCGCTCCTCGGTCAGTATCCTGAGGTGCAGGCGGTTAAGTATCGGTACATCTGCTGGAGGATATCGCAGCGAGGCGCACCCCGCTCGAGGTCCAACGGTAGATGAACCGGTAATAAAAACTCACCGGGGCTGTGAACTGAGGCGCTCTTCAGCCACACGCCCGTCCGTCCGAAAGTCCGAACTTTAGAATAGGGAAACCTCCGACCAGACTTACAGGTGCCCCCGTGTCTGGTGCACTGGAGAGCCTTTCATGGTGCTCCTTGAAAGGTACTCCAGTGTGACGGATAGAAAATACTAATAAGACGGGCGCTTCCGGATTATTAGTAAGTACTAGAAGCGGCCTCGTGGAGACGCGTCTCCACGAGTGCAGAGGCTAAATATACATTGTAATCGAATAAATATATGTTTTGTGTACGCGTTCAATAGATTATAAGTATTAAGTAGAGTAACTAATGTATTTTGGTTACCGCCTGTTTATATCAATCAAAAGGGGATCAAGCCATACAAGGAACGGTTTCCGCGTCTAACTCTATTAAGTTGAATTACACTAATTATTAATTTATTGTAAATATTTTTGTTGATTGTTTGAGATAAATAAATCTCGTATCATAATTACATTTCAATATACATCTCTATTTATTTAACTCATAGTAATCTTAAATCTAACCCCCATCCGAACCCTGATGGAGCTCTTGAGCATCCGGCGGGGGCTCTTATGCTACATATTAATGAAGGAATTAGAAAATTTTTTGGTTATTGTTTATGAATAAAAAACAAACCTGATAATCCCCTTAATTTTCTAAAAAAATATAATCGAATATAACTTAATATTGTATTCTGAAATTTTAGTAACTCTTTACAACCTTTTGCATCTTTTTGCAAATCTTTGAAACTTTTTATAACCTGTCGTAATTTCTTTGTAACTTTTCGTAACTGTTCCAATTAAGACAAAAAGTTGAAAAAAGTTACAAAGACTTAAAAAAAATTGTAGAGAGTTACGAAAATAATTTGCACTAGAGATAAAGCTAATAAACTCATTAACTCCATCAAAGGCATAAATATTATAAACACCATAAACCTATAAACCTCATAAGATTCATAAAAATATCATAAACTCCATAAAAACAATAAAACCCACCAAAAACGTAAACTCGATGAAACCCATAAGAATCATAGAACCCCATAAAAACTGTAAAAAATGTAAACCCTATAATCTCCATGAATCATATAAACCCCATAAACCTCATAAAACCCATAAACATCGTAAACCTCATACACCTTCTAAACCCCATAAACATCGTAAACCCTATAATTTCCATAAACCACAAAAGTCCCATAAAGCTTATAAAACCCATAAAATACGTACCCCATAAACCGTATATCCCTATAAAATCCGTAAACGTCGTAAATCCTACAAACGCCATAAACTACATAAGCTCCACAAACCCTATAGAATCCATAAATATCGTAAACTCCATAAACTCCAAGAAAACCATAAATATTGTTAACCCCATAAGCTTATAAGCCTCATAAAACCCATAAAAATAATAAAACCTATAAAAATCATAAATCCCATAAACCCATTAACTCCATCAAACCAGCAAAAATCATAAATCACATAAACCCATAAACCCATAAACTTCATAAAACCCATGAAACTTAGATTCTATAATTCCCGTAAACCCCAAAAACTCCATACAACACACTAATATCGTAAACCCCATAATATCCATAATACTCATAAAAACGGAAACCCCCAGTGAACCCATAAACTACTATAACCCCATAAAAACCATAATCATCGTAATCCCCATAATCTCACTCCTAAACGAGATTCTCACCACTGCCGAGAATCTCGCTCTCTACCGAGAATCTCGTTCTCAACAGAACTTTGCTCCTAACAGTGACTCTTATCTCGACCGAGAATTTCACTCTCGACCGACAAATCTCGCTCCCGACTGAAAATCTCACTACCGATCGTGAGTCTCGCTGCAACCAAGAATCTGGCTGCTGATCGAGAGTCTTGCTGCAATCAAGAATTTCGTGGCTGACCGGATAGTCTCGCTGTAACCGAGAATCTCGCTGATACCAAGAATCATATTGTTTGCTGGGAATCTCGTCCCAAACGAGGTCTTGGTCTTGGGACGAGATTTTCCTATCTCCAAACGAGACGAGAATATCGGGTTTGTCTCGATCGTCGCACACACCCTTACTACCCACCTAACCAGACAGCTACCTTTATCTATCGACCCACGCGCACCTAGACACATACATCTATTCACCAACTCCCCGCGTACAGACTCAAACACCACACAGACACTGTGAGTGCTTCAATATGAAATATTGTTTTGTTAATATGTTTAAAAGCGTGAATTTCTAATCTGATTTATCTTTATTATATATTATTTGTATATATTATTTATTGTAATAAAAGAATTGAACCGATGGTTTAGCGGATGTATGGCAGAATCGAACCTTGGACGTTTGGTAAAAGTAAGTAGCGCTGAGTACAATTGGTAAATGAACGTGAGCAAGGCGTGTAGTGATTTACGTCCATTAAATGAATTTCTTTAAAACATCTTTAAACTTCTATTATATGTCAATTTTGGTGTGCTTTATACGTGGTTAAAATTAAGATCCTTCTTGAGATATCAAAAATTGAGAAATTCAACTTCAAAGTTTCAATTTTTAACATGGGATCCCTATTTTGAGCTCTCACACAAAGAATATTTTATTTATTGTAATCCAAGTTTTCTTTAAATCGTGCTGAAAAACTAGTATGTAATGTAAAATAAGCATTGAAGTAATATAACTAAAAAAATAGAAGTATATCTATATCGTAGTACAGTATATGCAAAAGTTAATTCATGATTTTTATATTTTATATTAATACATATATTAAGCCTTTATATTATAAACTGAAGGGTTTAAAATATAAATATTGTCATTTAATGATGATTTTTCAAAAATTAACTTTTTAACCTTACTGCCAGCCAGTGACAGTCCTTAAAGAAGGAGAAATAATAGTCTTACCTTATTCGTTGAGAAATCTATTCAAAAATTAATTGTGGGAAAATAGATTTATTTATCTTCAATTGATGATAAAACTCTCTGCTTACATGAATATTTGTATTTTTATAAACCAGAGATGATATATTTTTGTACCGAACGACAAAGATATATAAAGTGGATTTACAACTCAGTTGCAATCCGGTATTTACTATAAACAGGTCCTAAATGGGTCGGTATGTTGGAACCCAGTAAACAAGAGATATCTGTAGATGTCATTGAGCATATATACGATATCTTATAGATATGGAGAGTTTGGGTTTAATGTGGGTTGGCGAATAAATTATTAATAAAAAAATATAGAACTCCCTAATTTCGTTGTATACGAAAACCTTACCCTTGTTATTGTGAATACCACAGTCGACAAGAAAATATAGTAATTTTTACCTTTTATTCTTATTATGCTGATATTGTACCTTCAACCATCCTTATTTAGTGAAGAGAATATCAATATCTACTATATTTCATTGTACACGCAAACAGATTTTTTTTATCAACGTCTACTATATTTTTACAGCAGTAACCAAATATCGCAATACCAGTTTTCACCAAAGATTGTAGATAAGTTCTTACTTGCGATTTTAAATTGAATTAGACAACTTAACAATAGTTAAAAAATTTAATTTCATCTGTTAATCTCAATATCTACCGAGTATGGGAAATACTATCCGGATGGTACTTTAGAATTTGATACTTTTGAGTCATAAAATATTGTTCTTAGTTATTTTAATGGTCCCCTTCGCTCTCTCGCAAACCCATATGTGCTCTAATACCTCTTTCTCCTTCTTACATATTCTGCATATGACTTCTTTATAACCTCGTCCCTCTGTTTTTCCCACACTCCCGCATCTCAGACTTGCCCATTGCTCCTTCATCTGCCCATCCCACCTTTTACTATTCCAGTAGCTTTCACATCCTAATCCTAGCTTCCATTCTCTACACCATTCGCAGTAACTAGACTTGTCTATCTTGCTCCACAGTACTTGAGTTTCCTGCTCTGCCCTTATTGTTCTCCCTTTCTCTAATCTTTCCCTGATCTCCCCGATTTCTCTCCCCTCCTGCATCCACTTTATACCTTCTCCGTCTCCTGACTCCTCAAAGGCTTTTCTTATCTTTTTCCCCCACTCCGACGGGTACCCTTTAGTATATTTCTAATTTCTTCTTTCAGGCATACTTTCGGCCATCTGGTATCCTCCATCTTTAATATTTCTAACAAATAGTCCCCCGCCCTTCTTATGGATTCTAACACCAGGCTGCCCCTTCCTGCTTACATTTTCCAAATATAGTCCAGCGTGTTTCCATTTACTCCCAAGGCCATTTTCACATATCTGCTTTGTATCCTCTTTATGTCCTCCCATTTTTTCCACCCCCAATTTCTGTACTGTACATACCTCCCGCTTTTGCTATCGAATCCATGAAATATAGTCTCCCTCTTAAGTTGTTCAGTTTCGCCCTTTACCATATTCCCCATACTGTATTTATAGCTCTCATCACTTTCGCTTTCATCCTCTTAATCTGAGTCCCATACGTATTTTTTGAATTAAACCAGAACCCCAGATACTTATATTCTTTAACCACCTCTATTTCCTCCCTTTTATATTTCCATCCCTCTTTCTTCTTTCTTCTCCCCCCTATTTGCAAATCAATACCTTCGTTTTTTGAGTGTTTATCCTCATCCCGTTTCTATCACTACACCTCTCCAAATCATTAAACATTCCCTGTAGTCCCTCCTCCGTATCTGATATCATAGCATTTAAAGCATATATTTTAACCCCCCCCCCCCCCCCAATTACTGAGCCCCCCTCTTTTTTCTTTTCCCACTGTTCCTCTAAATCTTCTAAATACAAATTAAACAGCGGCGGGCTCAATGGGCATCCTTGCCTTAGACCTTTCCTTGTTTCGAACCTCTCAGATATCCCTTTCTCCGTAATATTCTCATCCCCTTCTCTTTCATTTTTTCTATTAAAATGTCTCTGTCCACCGTGTCATAGGCGGTCCTGAAATCTACGAATCCCACATACACTTCCCCCCCTTTGTTCTTTGTTTTATTGAAGTCGCCTACCATTACAATCTGCTCTCCTTCTTTTATTAATTCTCCGCTATGATTTTAATTTCTTTTATCGCTGTATCTATATTTCCATTTATATATGCAATTATCACGCTTAAACTCCTCTCTTCCTATATTTTTATACCTTTTACAATTAACCCGCAACTCCACTCCTTTACATTATCTATTTTTACATTTTTCTTTATACCTACAATTATCCGCCCCCCCCCCTCCCCCTAGCTCTTACTTTCTTTTTTTTCCCTAACAGCCCCCTTCGCTTTCCAGTTATACTTTTTGCTCAATTTACCGAACCATTCCTTCTCTTTACTTTTTTATAATCACATTTCCTGCAATGCAATTATCTCAAAATTATCCAAATATTCCCCTATGTCTAACATTTTTCTTACTCCGGAAACATTCCACGAAATCATTTTTATAATTCCTTTATCTTTATTTCTCCTCCCGAAAAAACTTTTTTCCTATTTCTACTATTCTTGCCTCTTTTTCATTCCATTTGTACCACTTTCCCTGCACCATGATTTTCTTATACCCTATCTTTGTTTGTAACCCGTTTCTATTTTCTTCTCTTACTATCGATTCTAGCCAATTCTGTATTTCTTTCTCTCTCTCCGTGTAGTCGTCATCTATCCAGAGATTTATCCCTTTCAGCCCTTTTTTCTTCCTCATGATTTCAATTTCATTTCGCATTGACTCTAATTCCACCACCAACCTCCCTCCTATTGCCCTTATTTTCTTAATGTATATTTGTATATCCAGCTTATTTTTTATTACCTTCTTTATCTCCTCCTTTATCTTCCTTCCTACTGTTCTTATACCTCGCATAAAGATGTTTCTCCTTCTACTCCTCCTTTCTACTATTTCCCATTCATATTTGTCCTCTCTTAATTTTCCGGGCAATTTTTTCAAATATTCCCTCTCTACCACTATCTCCCCAGCCCCTTCTCCCTCCGCCTCGTTCTCGCCGTTCTCTCCCTCAAATGCGCAAATCCCCCTCTCTGCCTTTCCTGCGTTCGCTGTACTCGTTTCCCTGTCGCTCATTCTCTCTCGCTCGCTACTTACATTATTATTGTTCACCTCATTCATACCATCACTCGGTTCACTATAACCTAACCTATCTGCATACGCATTCCTCTCTTCTCTGTCCGCTTTTATGTTTTCCCACATTTCCCGCATGTTCCCTTCTAACTGACTAATTTTCTCCCTTTTTCCGCTTCTACGCTAAGATCTGCTATCTTTTTTGTGAGTGCAACTTTTTCCAATCTGACCTTATTATATTGATCTTTACCACCTCTACTTCCATTTCCAGCTCCTTTTTCTCTATCCTAACCTGTTCCAGCCTACTCTCTAAATCATCAATCCTTCCACTCCAACTCACTCCTTCTTCTCTCGTTATTTGCACTGTCGCGCTCGTCTTTTGTTACTCTCCGTCGCCTTCATCCGCCGCCGTCGTCTCAGCTGTTGACTCGCTACCTGCCGTCAGAGCCGCGCTCTGTTCTTCCGGTCTGTCTCCTTCCCCATTTCCCCTTGCCTTGTAGATGCCGTCGGTCCCTACCATATCGTCTGTACTCATTAGCCGCGTTCTCTGCTTTATCAGCGAGTGATCCAGTTCTACATTTGCCAAACTGTACCTCGGACCCTGCAATCTTTCCTTTTTGCAGAAAATTTTTCATCCAGGCTGCTTCTTGTTTTCCCAACTTTTCCTCTTTCCTTGGCCTCCCTCTTTGCGCCTTTTCTCTGTTTCTTCCTTTGTCATCGCTTTTCCTTCGTTCTCCTCCCAGCCGCTGTCTCCCGCCATATCAGCCATGCTTTACACTTACTCGACCTAACCTAGCTGTTAATTCTGGGATAAAGTAGGATAGGTTTATACTAAAAAAGTTTAACACAAACAATTAAAATTATGATTAAGATATATTAAATAATAAAACTCTTAAAATGCTACAATAAACGTCTTAATTTAACCTAAATATTGCCGAAATAATCACAATATAAAATATGAAAATATATAACGAAATCTTCTAAATGGCTAGCAAAACTATCGCGTAATATAAAAATGTAAAGCTACTATAGCAGAGGGCTAGAGTGAAGTAAAGTGTCACTCTTTGGTCGCTCTCTCGCAGCGGCCTTTTCCTAGCGGTCCGCCGCTGCAATCGGCGCTGCACCGCACATAGCCCTGCCGCTAACTGTCGAAGAAATACGAGGGTAGTTCAATAAGTCTTTAGAATGACCAACAGATGGCGCGCGAATCGCTCCAAATCATCTGTTTTCAGTCAGCACCACTCCCGACAAGATATATGGTGCAGTCACAGTCCACATCTTCTGAGTTTACGTGTTTTTATAACCAATTGAAAAAAAAAATTGCTTGTTAAGAAAAATGGAAAAAAACGAGTTCAGAGCGGTAATTAAACATTTTCATTTAAAGGGTTTAACTCCATATGAGATAAAAAATGAATTGGACTCAGTTCATGGCACATCTGCCCCTGCCTTAGCAACGGTTTATAACTGGGTAAATGAATTTAAGCGTGGTCGTACATCAATAAGTGACGAACCACGTTCAGGAAGGCCCGTAGAAGCAACTACTCCCGAAATCATCAATAAAATCCACGATATGGTGTTGAAGGATAGAAGATTAAAAGTGTGTGAGTTAGCTGAGGCCACAAGGATATCTATAGGTGCAGTTGTTTCAATTCTACATGAAAAATTAGGCATGAAAAAGCTATCGACAAGATGGGTGCCGCGTTTGCTCTCAGCTGAGAATAAACGCAATAGAGTGGTCGCCTCTGAGGCTCTTTTGGCGCGCATAAGTCGGAATCCTGAGGAATTTTTTCGTCGATTTGTGACTGTGGATGAAACATGGATACACCACTACACTCCTGAGACAAAGGAACAATCCAAACAGTGGATTTCCACAGGCGAACCAGCTCCAAAGAAGGCAAAGACCGTAAAGTCAGCTGGTAAGGTTATGGCTACAGTTTTTTGGGATGCACGTGGAATTATACTTATTGACTACTTGGAAAAGGGTAAAACAATTACTGGTGAGTATTATGCATCATTATTAGAGCAGCTGAAAGAAGAAATTAAAAAAAAACGACCACATTTGGCGAGAAAAAAAATTCTCTTTCATCACGACAACGCCCGAGTTCACACATGCTTCGTTTCAATGGCTAAAATTGAAGAACTAAAATTCGAATTGGTCGAACACCCACCGTATTCACCAGATTTAGCCCCCAGTGACTTTTTCTTATTTCCAAACTTGAAAAAATGGCTCGGTGGACAGAGATTTACGGACAACGAAGACGTTATTGCCTCTGTAAGTGCTTATTTTGAGGAACTTCCGAAAACGCACTTTTCTGAAGGATTAAAAAAACTTAAAAAGCGATTGACCAAGTGTATAGAGCTCCAAGGAGATTATGTTGAAAAATAAAAAAAAATTTACCCAAAAAAAATTGTTTTTATACTTTATTCTAAAGACTTATTGAACTACCCTCGTACGAAGCAGCCCGAAGCGCACACCTACACTAACCCAAATAACACAGGCACATACACGTAAACATAAGCATGCGGCGCGATACCTCCCACGGCTTCTATCTCTATAATAGCCTGACAGCCACGGGTCAGCCTTTTGGCTTTCCCATGCTGAGCGACCTTCACTGCGGAGACAAGCTCCCTACGAGGTCTATGATAGTCTAAGGGCGACTGCAAAGTCGCCCCTAACTAGGGCCTGAAGCCAACGAACCGCTCATGCAGATTCGCGCGAATCGAGAAACAAGCCGCGAAGGAACCACCGCCATGCTCTCAGTATAATAAGATACACTATTAATTATATTCTATACGCACGCTTCGTACATACTTCATGCTTCTTTAACATATGATATTCTATCCGTAACACTAGCTTTCTTCCCGATGATTCTTTTTCTGTCTTCCTTGTGTTTCCCTCTTTCTTTTCCGGAGAGAACACTTTCCCTGATGTTTTCCTATGCACTCTTTCCGTTCCATTCACATTTTCTTCTCAATTCTCTCCTTTGACTCATCCTTGCCTACTTTTCCAACGGACTGCTCACGCGCGCGTGCTCACTCTCTCGATCCGACCACCATCCCCTTCATGTATATTATATATATTTACAATTATAGCTGTAAAAAGTAGAATTCTTACATGATCAGTTTTTATATTCAAATTTGCAAAGTTCTCTTAAACTTCAATCTTGGAAAAACATTAATAACAACAATAACAATATATTCTAAGCAAGTAATAAACGTCTTTTTTCTATACCACTTCGAGTATTCTCAGTTTATCCAATTACTGCTTTTTATACTACGAATATAGTCCGATATAATTTGTTTCTTATCTGTACCAATTTGTTTCCATTTCTTTAATGATTTAAACAAAATAATTTGTTTTCACAACATTCACATAAAAGTTAATTGTTTCCAACTTTTCTACATGACTAAAATGAATCTAACAGAGTTCATAATTCGTTACCTCTAAATCAATCATAAGAATCTTTTAACAAAAATATTTAACTTTGAGCTTTTTACTTTGCATTTATTGACAATTTTTTTGCGCACATCAGAATATTTTATAAGAAAATTTTCTATAAAAGAGCTTTTCTAGACACTGGCATAATAATAAATTCTTCGACTCCTTTTTTTACAGATTTATTTTCATTTTTTACACTTTTATTTTCACTGCACTTTCGTTAGTATTTCACTTTAATTCTACTCACTAATGTAAACAAGCAGAAAGGTTAAATTGGTTTAAAGGTTTTGCTTCCCTCCATCAATACAAATACTAGACAACACCGTGCACGTGAGCTGCCGTGAGGAGCTGGCGTCGTGGCACCGACTCACAGCTACCAACTCTCTATCTTTTAACCCGTGAAAAAGTAGCGTGATAATTATCACACTTTTGGCATCGCTGCTTGAAGCATTAAATGCAAGCACGTACGCATGCACACAGACAGGCACACACACATATACACGCACCCACACACACATCCATACGGGCATTTTCTAAAAATAGTGTATTTTGATTCCTTATATCTCAAAAAATGTTTCTAACATATTTTTAGCAAAACTATCTTTTTACTATCACAAAATTCCTTTGCATTTGATATAAGTTATTATTACATATTCAGAGAAAACATCTCAATGATCCGTTGAATATTCCTTATAAATTCATTATAATGCTTCGTCGTCACCGCCGCCGCTGCCCAACGATGCTCTGCTATGGTCGTCACGTTTATATTTTTCAAGTTTTACATTTTTATAACTTTGTATATAAATTTGCGAATAAATTGAAAATACATAAAAAGGTTTTTGGAATGAAACGTGAATATATGAACGAATGAAAGTGTATGATTATTATTTTTAGTTAACTTCGTATGTCACGAGAGAGAGAGAGAGAGAGAGAGAGAGAGAGAGAGAGAGAGAGCGAGAGAGAGAGAGAGAGAGATTTTGAATACATGTTGTAAAAATGTGAGCATAAGTTAAGTATGAATCTGTGTGAACGAGTTTAAATATTAAAATTTTAAATTAATGTAAATATGAATATGAGTATGTGCAATATAATTTGAATAAATATAAGAATGAATGTGCATGTAAAATAAAGAATTTCAATAAATGTTGTGTGAATCTAAGTATAAATGAAGTATGAATCTGTGTTAATAAGTTTAAATATAAAAATTTTTAATTAATATACGTATGAATATGAGTATGTGAAATATAATTTGAATAAATGTTATGAGCACAATTAAGTATGTATCTGTGTGATGAGTTTAAACATGAAAATTATAAATGAATGTTAGGATGTGCAATATAATTTGAATAAATATAATGAATGTCAATTTCAAATAAAGAATTGGAATAAATGTTGTGTGAATCTGAGTATAAATGAAGTATAAATATGAATATGAATATGAATGTAAGTATGAATATTAGTATGTGAAATAAAATTGGAATGAATGTAAGATTGAATTTGAATAAATGGAAGTATAAATGAAGTATAAATGAGTTTGAATATACAAATTTTAAATGAATGAAAGTATGAACGTGATTATGTGAAGAACCATATCAGTGTATGTGAGTGTGTTTGTGTGTGCGTGCGTGAGTGCGTGCGTGCGTGTGTGCCTGAGCATGTGTGTGTGTGTGTGCGTGTGTGTGTGTGTGTGTGTGAGAGTATGTATGTCACGTCCTGACGTATTACTTATGATTTTTCATCATTCATTTTTGAATAAATTCACGTATTTATTTGGACTTTGAAAACTCACCAGCTAACCAAATTTCCCAGAGTCTGGATAAGTGTGCAGTATAAAAATACACTCCGTATTTCCAACGGTTCTGATAAGAACTCGAAAAAGTGAGTTTTAGGCTGTATGGCACGTATAAGTGCACGTGCGCACATTAAAAGAAAGAACAATAGTTCCGTTAAGCGGTACAGGAAATATTTTTCCTTTCTTTCACTAATCTTTCCCCTACAATTAAATAGGAGATTAATGATTTGCATCCCGCGCTATTACACGGAAATGTAGGCGTAAAAATATAAATAAAATAATACAGACACGCTCTGCCTCACGGAGACGTCAAATGTGTGTGGGTATGTGTGTGTGAGCATGCGTGCGTGCGTGCGCGCGTAATTGTGTGCTTGCGTGAGTGCGTGCTGCGTGCGTGTATTTGTTGTGTTTGTGTGTGTGTGAGTGTGTGTGTGCGTGTGTATACGTTTATGTATATGTGGGTATAATTTTATTTCAATATAGAGGTTTGGGTGAGTATAATTGTGAGTATGCGTACAAGTGTCTACCAATAAATTCATCACTCATATCTGATTCGCTATATGGCATATCCACATTATGTAAGTCATTTTTAGACTTATCATACGGCTTGTCCACCTTTTCAAGATCATTTTCAGACTTTTCACGTTGATTGATGAATTTATTATTCTCAGTTAATGTTAAGAGTTCTTCAAGAGCATCGACGATTGGTTTGAACGTTTCAGTCAATGCTTTCTCAACATTAGCCTTACCTATCTTGAACAAATTGTGTTTGCGCTTAACTGCATTTTGGACTTTGACAAGTTTTTGGAGAATATTTTTCTTCCGCTGAAACTCCTCCATGTTGACACTTCAACACCTTACGTTAGAATGATAATCTAAAAAGTTAACCTACTATATTTATATCAAAACTATGTCTACCACGATTGCACTATCTTTGTCATCAGATATCCGTAGAGCGATAGAATCGCTAAAAGTACGATAGAATCGCCCATAGAGGTGCGATAGAATCACAAAAATTGCGATAGAATATTTCAAAGATAAGACTTAATGATAAAAGGTATCTCGAAACATCTATGGAGTTTATATGAACGGAGATACATTAATGATTGGTGACTCGTCGATTCAGTTTAAAAATGATCAAATCAAGTAAATGAACTCAATTTGCCTTCAACGGAAGGCTTCAACGGAAGACTTAGTCGAATTACTGTTCTATCTAAAGAAAAAAACTAAGATCATCTTCATGTACGCCAGGTTGATGGAGAAGACAGAAGGGAAGTGGCTGAGCGCTGTTCAGGATCCAAGGTGTACACTGGTTGGCTCGTCGACCCTTGACATGGAGAAAAGAGAGCGGCGAGCGCTTTACCGGAACTCGAGTCGTAGACGTTCGCTCGACTTGTCTTGAACAGGAGAAGAGCAGCTGAGCGATCTGCAGATACCCGAGGAGTAGACCGATTGACTCATCGTCCCACGATGTTGCTTCTGTATTGGGAGAGGGATGACACAGCACTGACCCCTCGTTCTAGCTCTCTACGAGCCAAGAGCTGCTCCAGAGAAGCCGCCCAGCGACAGTTGCCGTCGATGAGATAAGCTCAAGATAGAATAGATATATATGGAGTGGAGGGGGAAAGTAAAATAATTAAACAAGAAGTTTAATTAAAAGCCGTGATTTATTCTCAAACTTAGATATTAGCCCTATAGTCGTCTCTAGGCATTACTTGGCAAGTTACTTAAGTGAGATTTCACGGGTGCCGACTACCGCGACGGCCGGTCCTACATTGATTTGCCGTGCCTACTTCTGCCACGGTTTGGGCGACGCCACCTAGCGGCGGCACGCGAATTACGCTGTTCGTAATTTCGCACGGCGGCGTGAAAATTCAAAACTCAGTTATTTTAGCTGTGCGAAAGAGCACAATATTGGGTGTATAACAATCTCTCTTAATGATATACTGAATTATCAGAAAATCATTGATGCAACGAATGCTCACAGAAAACGTTATTGTTAATATGAGCCGATCCGAAGATTAAAGACTAATAAATTTACTACCCATATTGCTTCGTTATTTGGAATTGAAACATCTGTCGAAGATATTCACTTCAAAGAAGATGCTTTACCAAAATACAAAAAGTAGTTTGTTGACAGAATAGAACCTCAGAGAAATAAGTAATAGTACGCAACATCACTAAAGACGATATTCAAAACGTCTGCATCGTTAAAAGATGAAGATTCTAATTATTCTGATGCTGGCAGTGATAAGGACTTCGATTATTCGCATGCCAACAATGAAGAAGAAGAATACTACGAAAAGGACGTAGAAGAAGAAGAAGACAGTGAAGTTAGTAACGAGATGGTACAGACTTTAAACTATGAAAGTTTGGTATTATGCAAAGACCTGAATATACGTTCTAATAATAATATACATAAGAGAAAATACGTATACAGTGGTGAAATATGGTGCTCATCCAGACCCAAGAGGGTAAAAAGATATATTAACTATAATAACTGGGATGATCCAAACGAATTAGTCGAACGTCTAAAAGTACTGATAGCTGAGCAATTAGAAGGTAATTCGAATCACTTTAATGAAATCAAAAGTATAATCGAAGAACTTAGGAAAGCAGGCATTATATATTGAGAGGTACATCGGTAAATATCGCGACGAGACTTATCTGAAAACAAAAATACATCCTGCTGATGGTAGTGGCGGCAGCTGCTACAGTAGTGGTGCAGATGTCCTCGGAGCCTTACCGCTTTAGTGATATACATGGTAAACCTATCGGAGAACACGTTCCTGGTGATGAACCTACTTCTTCGTGGTGAACTTCTTCATCGTCGTGAACATCCAATTTACACGGACCGAATTATTAAACAGCTGCAAGGGAATCAATACACAAAATAATAATGAGAGTTACAATGGCTTGTTACGGCACTTTTCTCCAAAACACCTTCAGTGGCTTAAAAACGATTGAACTGGCCAATTATTTTTCTGTTGGAATTTTTAATGACGACTTTCAATCAATATTAAGTATATTTAAAACCATGCGAGTAATTATTGGACCCTGTGCTAAAGATTATGTCGACAAGCTCGACATGACGCGCATTCAGCTAGCGGAGAAAAGCTCGTAGGAAGTCTGCAGCAGCTCAGCAACTACTTATTGAGCAAGTGGAAGGTGAATTGTATGGGCATGGAATAGCAGAATAGCTGTAAGTATGATAAATTTAATTTTATAACAAAAAAAAACAGTAGTTAAAACTTTTAATGCGATTTTCTCGAAATTGTATTTTTAAAAATAATTGCAGCTCGAACTCGCGAACAAATTGATGAATCGATTCGAAATTTTTAGGATATACTCAGCACATGTTTTTACACACCACGAACTAGGATCTTTTTGGTCCGTTAAAAAATGGAAATTTGCAATGCAAGAAACAGACATTTTTATTTGAAAAATTCGAAACTTTCTTTCAAAACTCCGCCATTTTGTCAATTTTTAATATTTTTCAAAAATCATAGTTCATAGTATGCAGAATGTTTTCTAGTTTAAAGCCTTTTTTGTTTTTTTTTTTAATTTCAGGTTTTGCTATTATGTTTTTATGGACCTCCAAGAAATGGCTTATATCTCGGCTAGAACTCCATATTTCAATCGCCAGAAAATTACCGCATTTTCAATACTAGAAACTAGTCTAGCCCCTTAAGTAAAAGAATGATTGTATTCACTAAACTTAAGACGAAAATTAACTCAATTCATTTTCTACGATGTAGTGAATTGAGGAATAATATGAAGGGGTCATGAAGAACCGGGAGCGTAAGAGAATGAAGAAAATATAGCTAGCTAGATAGATAGATAGATATACTTTTTATTCATCAAGAGACAAAATCTTACAATTGCATGTACATGTAGTTATAATTAAAATATCAGTCGATTTTATGTATTTGTTATCTTAACGTTCACTTATTGCATTTCTTACTAAATAATATTATTCGCTTTATCAGTTCGTCAGTTTATAAAATTTAAATGTAATGAACTAGTCATAGTCAGATATCACAGAAACACGCTTCGTCAAAAAATAATACATAGAATAAAATAAATACAATAGAGATAACATATAAAAATAAAAGAATACATACACATACTTTGCTAAATTTTTACGTATACTATCGGGTTAAAATTTAAAACTCACTCATTCATGACACTTTAACAATCACGCTAATAAATACATTCACACCTAACACTAAACATATTTAATAAATAAATAAATTAATAAATAAATAAGTCGAATAAATAAATAAACCAGATAAATAATTAAATTAAATAAATAAATAAACCAGATAAATAATTAAATTAAATAAATAAATAAATAAATTTAAATAAATAAATAAATAAATTTAAATAAATAAATAAATAAAATAAATAAATAATTCAAATAAATAAATAGCTTAAATAAATATCCGAGTCACCTCTATACATTCTCTTCACCATGTAATTGCTTAAGGTGCCTGCTAAACGCCGTTTTAAATTTACAAAAAGATGGCAGGCACCTTACACTGCTCGGGAGCGAATTCCAGAGGTGCGCACCTTGAACTCTAAATGAGAAAAGGCCCTTATCGGTACGCGACACCGGAACCGAGAGCCCTTTCATACCACCCCTACTTGAAGCCCTGGCCTGGTTTTTTTCAAAGAGGGCAGTAAGATACGGTGGCTGCCGCATGACAACCGCTTTGTAAAGCAGCAGCCCCATAAAATACTCCCTCCTCACCTTCAGATCTAACCAGTCCAGTTTTTTCCTGTAGGCGGTGATATTCTCATCTCGCCTAACACCACATATGTATCTCACACATGCATTCTGTAGACGTTGTAGTCGTGTCTGGAGCTCCCCTGACACGTCAAGAAGAACCACTGAGCAATAGTCTAAGTGAGGTAGTACCAGTGCACATGCCAGCTGCTTCCTCAGTATCTCTGTGGTGCTTGAACGGAAAAGTTTTAAGCTATACAGAGCTCTATTTACTTTTTTACTGACCGCATTCAGTTGCAGCTTCCATGTCAACCTTCCGTCCATCACCACGCCGAGGTTGGTGACTGTATCGACAAAGGGAACGTGTACGCCGGTCTGTATCTCAATGCCTTGCAAGTCAAGGTTCTGAACCTGTTTGATGTTGTGATCAGATCCAAAAATGATCGCCTTTGTCTTGCCGACATTGAGGCGCAGGCCAGCTGACGTTGCCCAGTTCGACACTGCTTGTGCTACTACCGACATGCGACTGATACCATCATGAAGACCCTTCAGGGTCACTTGTGTGTAGGTTTGCTGGTCGTCAGCGTAAAGTATGTGTTCAACACCATCTAAGTCGAGTGCGTCTTGTAAGTCGTTTATGTACAGGCTGAAAAGCAGGGGTCCCAGGACTGAGCCCTGTGGAACGCCAAGATTGGTGGTTAGCCAACCTGAATCCCCGTTTGTGTTTGTAACGACTTTCTGTCGTCTCCCCATAATATATGACTTAAGCCACAGGAGAACACTCCTGGAAAATCCCATGCCCATCAGCTTACGCAGCAGTTTAGTGTGTGAGGTGGTGTCGAATGCTTTGCTAAAATCAAACATTAACAAAATAGTCAATAGTTTTTTGTTGTTGTTAATGCCTGATCTTATGTCTTCCGTCAGTTTTAGTAGTGCTGTCTGTGTACTGTGATTCTGTCGAAAACCAGTCTGCATCCGGTCCAAAGTATTATTTTCTCGTAAAAAGTCAGTTATTCGGTCGTGTACTATTTTTTCAAGGACCTTAGAAAGGATAATCAGTAGGGCAATTGGTCGGAAATCTGACACCGTAGATGGGACAGGCTTCTTCTTCAAAGGCACCAACTGAGCTCCCTTCCAAGTTCCCGGAAAAATGCGACTGGACAGAGAGGAGTTAAAGATCTTAACAATATGATCTCCTACAAACGGAAGAGCCTTAGCCACTATACTTTGGAGAATGCCGTCTTCCCCTCTGGCTTGTGATGAGAAGTGGGCAACAGCCAGAACCACGTCCGAGAAGCTGACTTCTCGGAAAACAAAGCCGTTATCACTGGCAGTGATCAGGACGTTGTCAAGTTCTTCATCACCCTCATTTTGGGAGATCGACACCCTGCAAAGTGGGCATTGAGTTCTTCCGGTGAGAAACCATGAAGCTCCTCTCTTGTCTTTGGCAGAAGGCCCAGAGCCTTCAGCTCTTTCCAGATATCTTTCTTATTATCAATTGCTTCAGAAATTTTATTTTGTAAAAATCTTTCCCTTGTTTCCTTCGTTCGTAATTCAGCTTCAGCTGCAAGGCCCTGATACTCCCGCCACAGTCTGTCATCATTGGTCCACGCATAGCGTCTTCGCACGGAGTCACGTTTTTTGTAAAGATGTATTAGTTCAGCATCAACCCATGGTGGATTTGTTTTCTTTTTCGGCGTGAATTCTTTTAACGGTGCAATTTTATCTATCACAGCCATGAGGTTGACACTGAGGCACTCTAATTGACTGTCAACACCCGCCGCGGGACCATCGATCCGCGACCAATCACAGTCAGCTAGGTGAGACAGGAGGTCGTCTTGCTGGATCGATTTAAAATCCCTGTAGCTGAAAGATTCAACCACAGGGGATGCAGCAGTTTCGACCCCAATCTCGACCTCTATGATGTTATGATGACTGGGAAAAGGCGCCGGCCGATTGTCCCTGCTCAGTACAACGTCATTATTATCTGTCAAGATCACATCAATTCACGTATGAGAATCCGTGAGATGATGAGTCGCACTACGATCAATTATTTGAAGGTTAAGATCATCAGCCAACCGCCTAACAAATTTTGCATCGGCTGACGTTCCGAGTAGGTTCGCATTCAGATCTCCCATAATAATTTTGTGACTAAAGTCTTGAGTATGTATCGTTAGTTTGTCTGTTAAGTCAGAGCCCTGTAAAAACGGTACGTGTGGTGGTCTGTATATTAAAGCAACAAAGACGGGGGGAAGGCTGCCCTGCTGAACACTGCACATTAAATATTCAGGTATAAATGGCCTGCCCTCCTGTGTTGTTGGAGAGCTGCATAGTAAATTGGCCTTGAAAGTGTTATGAATGGTAGGCAGGACGAGCTGAAAGGTGTTGTTTAATCATGCCAATGTGCCCCATCAGTGAGGTAACATTGACAAAACCTGCCCTCAGTCCCTTACAGTGAACCCCCCCAGCAGTGTCTGCGGATAGTCAATTTTTTGCAGCAGTTGACGGAATTACATTTTTATCAATTACGATTTCATTATCAACGGTTTTTGTTATATTATTTACAGTTTGAGATAGTTGATTAATGGCATATGATGCCACTATTGTCTGTAAATCAGCGGCAGATGAAAATTCATGAGAGACGTCGCCATCGCGCCTCTTCACCAGGAAACGGCCCCCTCTATGCCAAACATATTTAAAATTAAGTCTCATCGCAAGGGCCTTGAGACTTCTATATTTAATAAAACATTCTTTTGTTAATAATTCATTTATAAAAATTTTCCCATTTATAATCCCATCCTTTGTGTCCTGGTCAAGAGCTGCAATGTCGACATCTCTAGCATGAAAGCCAGTGATAAGCTTTTTGGCTCTCATTATTTTCTCGCCTAACGCACTGCTGGAAAGGGTAACAACCCATGGTGACCGTCTACGTTCGCTATTTGTATCTGCTATTGCCGCAGCTGTCGATTCTTCTGACCGAAGCAGGCGTGTGCCTATTATATCAATTTTTCGTGTTGATGGAAGGACACGGCACAGTATCGCGTGTGCAATGTCAACACGCTTAGGGACATCACCGTCGAAAATGTTTGAAATAATGAGCTCCGTATTACCGCTTTTAATGTTTTTACTGTGCATTGTCCCCCCATCAATCGTTTGCACCCGCGTGCTTCGTGCAGGTGATGCTGCAGCATCAGCATTGTCGATATTGTACTTATTCAAACGACTAGATGTTTTTTTCTACTATTTACAACTTGGATAAACCCGTCATTATTGATATTACAATTGTCAATTGTGTCGCTTATATCACTATAATTGTCGAGTAAAGTACTATTTGTAGCAGACGCATTATTAATATTATTACATTTATTTGTACTTGTCAGAGAAACGGTATTGTTTTGTGTACTGGGGAGCACTGCGATTTTTTGGAATTCAATTTTATTTAATATGAGTTGGTTATCTTTTTGAATGTTCTCAACATTTCTTTCAATTTTGTCGATAGTAGTAGTATATACAGAGGTAAAGTCTTCTTTTGTTATTATTTTTTCTATTTTTGTTATTATTTCCTTGTTGTCACATTCAACTCTATTGATTTTATTAGTTAAATTTAGGAAATCGTTTTCAAAAGTGTTTAATATAAAATTATCAATTTTAGTCTGTGACTCAAGATTAGTCTGCTCTAGATTATCGATTTTTTCAATTAACATGTTATAATTTACCTCTGTATTGGTCAACAAAATGTTCGTTTCGACGTTATTATCATGTAATTTTTTATTTTTAATTTTTAGGTCATCTATTTCTTGACAAAGCACTTGCTTCTCTTTTTTCATCTCCTCCAGCCGGGAGTGTTGTATCGACAGTTTTACCTCAATTTTTTGCAGCTTGGATTCAATTGAAAGTGCCAAAGTATGTACTGCTGGTAACGTATTTAGCCTATTTACAATTGCCTCCAATCTGCTTTCAATAGAGGTGCAATGTCTAGCAAGTGCATTGTCAATGTTTCTTGAAGTAGAATTCGCGTACTCCACCAGGCAGGAGACCGTTGTTCCCTTTTTTAACGCGGTGCTATCTAGCATACGAATGACGGACACATTTATGTCATTAATACTACTGTTATTTTTGGAGAAGGAGGACTGCGAAGTATTATTAGCTCGGTCCGTACTCTTGGTCGTGACGTCACTCGGGGATTCCCCGCTGTGCTCTGCTCCCGTGCTGGAAATGGGCGGGCCTAGTGACGTCACAGGAGACTGCGCGGCCAACCGGAGTAGGCTGCTGGTGGGGGCGGGGCCTAGCCCCTGCAACGGAGAGAGTGAGGAGTTGGTGGGCGCGGCCTTGCTCGCCTGATTGGTGCGCGCAGCTGTTGCAGGCTTTTTATTGGCCGGAGTGGACGCGGCTAGCTCTTTCTCTTTCCCACTCATGTTGTTGTTAGCGTTCGTCGCGCGCGTGACTGCCGACTCGAACATCGACCTCTTCGAGTCGTAGCATGCCTGGCACGCTACCGCTTTAGTTTGTAGCTGTAGTGCACTTCTTTGTACGCGGGTAAGCACTGCAAGAGGCTTGCACGCCGGATGGTATGTAATATTGCATATGCAGCACTTACGTAGCGAGTTGCTGCTCCTAGGAACCTCCCCGCAGATGGCGCAGTTGTCGACCATGATATTAGTGGCGACAAAGATGAGTTGTGGAAGGTAATGATGGTGTGTCTAGGATGCAGCGGGTGTCGCCTCGGTAGTCACGTAGTTGCAGTTCGAGTCGGCAGATGGCGCCTTGATAGTATGGCGCTGCGTGCTGTGTGTCCAGAATGAAGTGGTACCTCTGGATTATTTATGCTTCGTGCTTGGCTCCTGCCACTCTGCCGTATTCACCTCACTTAACCTGAAAAAACACCTGGCCGGGTGTTGTTGCTTGGATGTTGAAAGCCGTGCCGATGGACCAGTGGAAGCTGTGATTTATTATCACAGCTATAGTTAGAATGTTCGACTGTGCAGGCACCACAACAGACCGGCTCACAGACGCTGGAGACAGCAGAGTGCGGTGTAAATGCAGGTGAAAGGGCGTGGGAATAAAAATTATTATGAAGTATACGTATGGTATATATATATAAGAGAAAGAGACAATGGAAGAATTTTGAATGGAAGACAGGAAATACCGTAAGCATAGAAGGAATAAGGTGAATAGATGAGGTGGGTGGAATGAGGAGAGGGAGGGAAAGGGGGTGATGATAGTCATGGAGGGGGGTAAAAATGAAGAAAGAGAAAGCGAATGGAATTGCATGAACTCTGGCATAGTTATTGAGTAGCATGAAATAAATTGATTATGAGAAAGAGAGCGCTGTTGTATCCACATGCACATACGTGTGCGCAGTTGTGTTAATGTGCACTTAAGTTCGCGCAGTGATTAAATGAATTTTAATTACTGTGTGGCATGCAGGTGTGCGCAATAGTTACTTCATTTACACAATCTTAGGCAATAGTATCTCCCTGCACTTAGGCATTCGCAGTAGTGGTTTCATACCCATCGGCACGTGCAATCGTGTCTACGTGCATGCAGACATACGCAATAGTGACTTCGTTCTCGCAGGCATGCGCAGTGGTGATTTCATTCACTCAGGCATGCGCAGTAGTAACTGCGTGTACACAGACATGCCCTGTAGTTTCTACAACTAAGAAACATGCGAAGTAGTTAACATGCATACAGAAGCATGTGCAGTTCAGTCCACGTGCGCACACGTATGCACAGTTGTTAATTATCAAAAGTAATTTATGTAAAAAAGTATTATTACATTTTTTTGTTGCAATTACTTATAGAATATGACTTTCTAGAATCTAATCCTTAACGAAAAGAACGATTGTATTCACTAAACTTAAGACGCAAATTAACTCAATTCATTTTCTACGATCTACTGAATTGAGGAATAAAATGAAAGGGTCAGGAAGAACTGCGATTGTAAGAGAATGAAAAAAATATAGCTAGATGGAGTGTGGTGGGTGACTAGGGAAGTGGAGGGGCGTGAAAATAAAAATTATTGTGAAATACACATATCGTATACATCTATATATTTTTGAAGAAAAAGAAAGAGAGAATGGAAGGATTCAAAAAAGTAAGTGATATTTTTCCATTAACAATATTTTTTTTTATCTTTTTTTATTAATTTAAATTTAATTTGTTATTTATTTTGTATGCCATTGTGCAACAGCGCACACTAGCGAAACAAAAAGAACATTTTATACTTTTATTCTACCATTATTCATTTGAAATTAAATAATAATACACAGCAGATTTATTATGGTTTTCAAATATAACTATTTTATTTATTTTTGTACACATTTAAATAATGATTAAATAAATATGCGATGTATTATAAGTACTTTTTAATATTTCTATAATTAATTGTTTATTAATATACAATACATTAACAAATCAAATATAGAATACGCTACCTGCATTATATATAGTTAAATTATTTTCCTAATAGTTAACCGATACTTTAAAAAAATTAGGTGGAGGTCTGAAACACTTGAAGGTCTAGCTGGTGCACTACCTCGTAGACAGTGACTCGCCGATCTGGGAGTCACCCGGACACCTGGACATCATCTACTGGGAGAGTCTGGCTTTTTCGGTAATTTCAAGAAGTACCTGGTGTACTACCTTCCAGACGATGTCTTGCCGACCTGGGGATCACCCGGACACCTGGCCATCGTGTACAGGAAGAGTCTGGCTTTTCCGGTAATTTCAAGAAGAGCCTGGTGCACTACCTCGTAGACGATGTCTCGCCGTCTTGGGGGTCACCTGGAAACCTGGACATCGGCTACAGGGTGAGTCTGGTTTTTCGGTGATTCTAGCACTGCAAGATGATTACAATTCGACTACTTGGAACTGACTGTGATTTAGAAGAAAGAATACCTATTATAATACTCGTACATTCGCTTTCGAGCCTGTATAGACAAATATAAAGAGAATTTAAGGAAACTTTTCCTATAATTTGCTCATTTCACAAATATTACAATAAACAATAATAGATTATTCCAGATTTATTTTTAATTGACGAAGACATTGTTACTCGAAAATTTTTCAAAATCAGATATAAATTTTAATAGAAAAGTTTTTTGTCAACTACCTACCAAGCATGGGAAGTATTGTACTTGTACACAGGTACAATAGTACTGAAGCTCGTCAGGAAGTTGACAAAATTTTATTTTCTTATAACATTTCTATTAGATTTCTAAAATTTAATAAGTAGCAATGTGTTTGTCAAATTTTTAACTTAACAAATAACAACTTTCACATTATAACAATATTATTTGGTAAATAACTAAATCAATTAAAACGGAATTCTAAAAGATAAATGTACGCTTAAAATATATTTACGAACAATATTTATCTAAAAATAAAAGAATCAATATAATGTTTGTGAAAGCACAAGTACGATACTTCTGATGCTTGGCATGAAGTTGTCAAAAAAGTTTTCTAATAAACTTTATACCTACAAGAAATATAAAAAAATAAAACTAAATTTATATATAAAATAATCGATATAAAATTTGTGAAAGAGCAAGTACAATAGTACTGATGTTCGGTAGAAATTGACAAAAATTTTTATATACGCTATATAAATGATTATTATATACACTAGCACTGCGAGATGGTTACAATTCGACTACTTGGAACCGACTGTAATTTAAAAGGAAAAATTTTCTAACTTATATCTATTATAATACATTCGACGATTTCGACCCGTATTGACAAATACAAAGACAATTCAATAACACTCCTCCTAGAATTTGCTTATTTTACAAATTTTACCATCGACAATAATAAAATGTTCCAGATTTTGCTATACTAGAAAAATTTATTGTGGACTTCTTGCCGAGCATCAGTACCATTGTACCTGTGCTTTTACAAATATTATATCAATTCTTTTATTTTCATATAAACATTGTACGTAAATGTATTTTAAATACATTTTTAATTTTTAGGACACAATTTTAATTCTTTAAGTTATTTACCAAATAATAATGTTATTATGTGAAAGATGCTTTCGTTAAATGTAAAATTTTAGAAATCTAATAAAAATGTTATTAAAAAAATTTTTGTTGACTTTCTGTCGAGCACCATAAGTATTGTAATAGTTCATTCACAAACAGTATATTGATTCTTTTATTTTGAAAAAAATATTGTACGTTACTGAATATACAGTATAGATAAATAGTAATATTTAAATTACTTCAAAATTCTTTACATTATTAACGATTATAAGGTCGATTTTGTTGATCTTCCCGAGGTTAAAGGTATGTGAAATAAAAAGTCACATTAACGTTTCGGTGGCTATGCCACCCTCTTCAGAAAAAACTGTAAAGAGGTTTTTTATTAAATTATGAAATAATATTCAAAGTTAGTATAATAATTTAGTAAATACAATTAAAATTTATAATATGTATAAAATTAGTGTGGAGTCAATAACATATAAAATAAAAAAATTACCTAAACGGCGAGTCAGTGATGAAAAGCAGAGTCAAAAACAAAGCTTCCTCCTCCACAAGTGGAGCGGGGAGGAAGAAACTCGCGAGTGCGAGAGGTGTTGTTACACTCGTGGTTTATTTTTGTTTAGACCAAGTGACAGCGGAATAGTCTCCTTATATAGGAAACTGTCTACAGCGTGTGTTTACGTTCGTTTCGACGGGCAACGTTATAGCATGATTGTTTATTTTGATTTGTCATATTTTCATGTTGTGTAATAAGTGTGTATATATGTTATTGAGGTTTTGTGTATCATCTTTTTTATTTATTGCATTCTGTTGCAAGTGAATACACTTTTACATTATTATTAATAACATATTTTGAAAATACTTTCAGTTTTTAAATTAGAAGTATATTATAACATTTTTTGATGCTTTTATATTCAATTGTTTCAGCATCCTTAACACAAATAATCATTTTTTATTAACATTTAAAATATAAAGCATCTTTATTCCACAAATTACCTATAGTTTAAAAAAAACGATTGCAAAAATTATTTAGAAAAATTTGTAAGCAATTTTCATGTATAAATATTCATTATATTAAACGAATTTTTACAAGAAATAGTAATTATAAAAATAAAATAGAATTTTTTTAAATAGAATTCGTTAAATTCGTATGCGCAAGGAACTATTCTAAAAACCCTTGTTTTTATTACAAAAATATGTATTTTCTCGAATAACTAGTAAAAAAATTGTAGTGAAAAATTCTCAAAATTATTTTACAACCTTCTTCAATCATGACAAAAAAAGTTACCGAATTTTTAATATTATTGGACGAAAGGGAGAGATTTTTTAAAAATCAGTGGAATTCCACCTTAATACTTTACAATATTATTCAAAATTAGTAAGCTATTAATTATAAGTTTGAAAAATTATTAATTTCTTTCAAATAAATATTTTATAGATATAATTTTAAGTACTTTATAAGTTTTTAATCCAATATTGATCTATCTATCTATCTATCTATCTATCTATCTATCTATCTATCTATCTATCTATCCATCCATCCATCCATCCATCCATCCATCCATCCATCCATCCATCCATCCATCCATCCATCCATCCATCCATCCATCCATCCATCCATCCATCCATCCATCCATCCATCCATCCATCCATCCATCCTTCCATCCATCCATCCATCCATCCATCCATCCATCCATCCATCCATCCATCCATCCATCCATCCATCCATCCATCCATCCATCCATCCATCCATCCATCCATCCATCCATCCATCCATCCATCCATCCATCCATCCATCCATCCATCCATCCATCCATCCATCCATCCATCCATCCATCCATCCATCCATCCATCCATCCATCCATCCATCCATCCATCCATCCATCCATCCATCTATCTATCTATCTATCTATCTATGTATTTATTTATTTATTTATTTATTTATTTATTTATTTACTTAATTATTTATTTATTAATTGTATCTTTTTATTTTTTTATTTTAATTTATCCGTTCTCCCGTGTTCTGTATTCTTAGTCGTGAAAAATGTTGTAATGTACAAAATACGAGGGTAGTTCAATAAGTCTTTAGAATGACCAACAGATGGCGCGCGAATCGCTCCAAATCATCTGTTTTCAGTCAGCACCACTCCCGACTAGATATATGGTGCAGTCACAGTCCACATCTTCTGAGTTTACGTGTTTTTATAACCAACTGAAAAAAAAATTGCTTGTTAAGAAAAATGGAAGAAAACGAGTTCAGAGCGGTAATTAAACATTTTCATTTAAAGGGTTTAACTCCATATGAGATAAAAAATGAATTGGACTCAGTTCATGGCACATCTGCCCCTGCCTTAGCAACGGTTTATAACTGGGTAAATGAATTTAAGCGTGGTCGTACATCAATAAGTGACGAACCACCTTCAGGAAGGCCCGTAGAAGCAACTACTCCCGAAATCATCAATAAAATCCACGATATGGTGTTGAAGGATAGAAGATTAAAAGTGCGTGAGTTAGCTGAGGCCACAAGAATATCTATAGGTGCAGTTGTTTCAATTCTACATGAAAAATTAGGCATGAAAAAGCTATCGGCAAGATGGGTGCCGCGTTTGCTCTCAGCTGAGAATAAACGCAATAGAGTGGTCGCCTCTGAGGCTCTTTTGGCGCGCATAAGTCGGAATCCTGAGGAATTTTTTCGTCGATTTGTGACTGTGGATGAAACATGGATACACCACTACACTCCTGAGACAAAGGAACAATCCAAACAGTGGATTTCCACAGGCGAACCAGCTCCAAAGAAGGCAAAGACCGTAAAGTCAGCTGGTAAGGTTATGGCTACAATTTTTTGGGATGCACGTGGAATTATACTTATTGACTACTTGGAAAAGGGTAAAACAATTACTGGTGAGTATTATGCATCATTATTAGAGCAGCTGAAAGAATAAATTAAAAAAAAACGACCACATTTGGCGAGAAAAAAAATTCTCTTTCATCACGACAACGCCCGAGTTCACACATGCTTCGTTTCAATGGCTAAAATTGAAGCACTAAAATTCGAATTCGTCGAACACCCACCGTATTCACCAGATTTAGCCCCCAGTGACTTTTTCTTATTTCCAAACTTGAAAAAATGGCTCGGTGGACAGAGATTTACGGACAACGAAGACGTCATTGCCTCTGTAAGTGCTTATTTTGAGGAACTTCCGAAAACGCACTTTTCTGAAGGATTAAAAAAACTTAAAAAGCGATTGACCAAGTGTATAGAGCTCCAAGGAGATTATGTTGAAAAATAAAAAAAAATTTACCCAAAAAAAATTGTTTTTATACTTTATTCTAAAGACTTATTGAACTACCCTCGTATAAAGAGTACATTTTAATAAAGAGTAAATATATCTGCGTGTGTGATGAGTGTATGTATCGGCTGAATTGTAATTGTTTTTAAATTGTGACGTGATGGATGTACGTGTATGCAAGAATGAGTAGACTTCAGAAATTGTTATGGAACTGTGATATAAACAAACTGTGATATTAGATAATGACAAATTTGTGCAACAATTTTTATATTTATACACTGACGAACTGTGATAGTGATCAAAGACTTAATGTAATGACAAAATAACAATTTTTATGTAATGTATTTTTGCCAAAATTGACAAATAAATCGTATATCTATCTATCTATCTATCTATCTATCTCTCTTGCTCTCTCTCTCTCTCTCTCTCTCTCTCTCATGCTCCGACTAGTATTGCTCTGACCATCGACGCCTATACTGCTCAGAAACGCTGTACATACAGAGCAGTATATCTGTATCGTGCTACACTATAGGCCTCAAACTTCACCGAGTCTTATTAATTTCTGAACCCCTCACTATCGAATAGATGTATCTGTATTTTTTTATTTTTATCGAAATAAAGCATCAATCTATCGATCTATCAATCTATCTATTATTGTTATATTTTACTTAATAATACAATTTTAGATAATATATCTTCAAAATTAACTTTTATAGATATACGTTTTACAAGGGATCAATTTCTCCAAGTGAAAGTATGATTGAACAATACTGTAATTTTAATTCATAAGACAAATTACCTTTTCCATAAGCCTTCAATTTCGTTACCATAACATTTTTCAATAAAATTTTTTTAATTTTTAGGGCGGTTTATAGCTTAAGTCGTAAACACGTATCTCTTAAGCCGACGGTCGCTCAAGGGGCGCGGGTTCGAATCTGAGTCAGTCCGAATTTTACGGGGACATTTAAAAAAAATGTTTTTCCGGATTTTGATACATTTTTTAAATTTGTTTTTCAGTATGCTATATTCAGTATTTAAAAAATTTTAATTAAATGTCACTAAGAAAGAAAAATGTATTACTCAAGCAGCCAGATTCTGATTGAGCAAACCAAACTGCCTATTGCTGATTCAACTAAACTTTGGTATTGCTGTCGCAGCAATATTGCTTTGCCGAGACAATTATACAATATAGCAACATGTACGGCTGATAGCGTCCCACCAGTGTAGCCGCCATTTAAACTTGAAAGTGTTGATGTGTGTGCGAATCGTTTACCTCAGTGTAGTGTTATAAATAATCAAAAATTACTTAATTGTTTTTTATTTTTAAGCGAACTTCGATACATTATTATCGAAAATATTGCATTGAATATGTATTCCTTGATTATTATTCAAAATAAATTTAAAAATGTTAATATTCAGTCATTTTCTTTTATTGGTATAAGTTTTTTCACCAAACATTTTATCTATTGTGACGGATTGTTGGTCCGATTCTCCTGTGCCGCCGGAGAGAGGCGCGCATGAATCAAGAAAACAGGGCTTTTGGTAATGTGGCAGCTTTATTCGTCCCGAGCACCTCTATCGCGACCGTTGCGAGCGGCCCCGCGCTGAAGCAGTGTCGGGCAGAACTGACAGCGTGTCTTCCGCGCATTCGCTCTGCGATAAGGAGCTACAAAGGAGAGCCATAAGCTCATTCGTGACACTACCTATCCCACGACAGATTTAATTATAATTTATTTGGTTAATAATTTTCAATTTAAATTTCTTTTATCTTTTGGCTTAATATGAAGGAGCCTGAAGCATAAAGGGCTAATAAAACGCAATGACCCATAGAAATCATAAAAAAAATTTAAGGTAGGATTCTGGTGTTTTCTGTGAAAAATAAATAAAAAATTTATTATAGTTTCTTAAGCTTTGCAACTGTAAGAATATTTTAAGACCTGTCAGGTAATAGAACTCGATGATTTGAAAAAGTTACATGCGATCAAGTAAAATAATTCACATTAGATTGCATACAAAAATGAAACTTTAAACGCGTTTTTCTTAACACTTACTTTTCTAACTTTAAAAAGTAGTTGGCACAAGTAGTTAAATGAATCTTTTTGAAAAATTTAGGATAAGTTGTTAAAGTTCTTTACAATAAAAGTTAGCATTTTTTTATAACAATATTGTAAAACAATTTATTGTGTTACTATTAAACAATATAAATAAAGTTACATTTTTAAATAATTTATTTTGTTTTGGATAAAAAAAATTTAAATTAAAAACCATGCCATGTTTTGTTTGATATATTGAAGTAAGAATGTACACACTTTTTCAGACCATTTAAAAAAACTGTATGTGCCAGTCACTTTTTGAAAATGGCATCATATAAATGCAATAATGGCATACTGTAATAAGTTAAAACTTGCTAAAAATGTATACAATGCATCATATAATAATAGTAAATATATCATAAATACCTCATTATGTTAAAATGAAAACTGAACAAATTTTTTTTTTACCGTAATCCTAACTTAAATTAAAGTAACATTTAGTTTATTATCTAATTAGAGAATGTAAATATATATTTATATAATTATTTAATGCTTTACTTGAATAGTAAAGTACACTTATAAAATTACTTGGAAAATCGCTATATTAAAAGTATTAAAATTGGGGAGTTGTCGAGCGGAGCGAGCAGAGGACGAAGCCCCCCTAATATTTATGAAAGATTCTACAAAACATTTGACTTTTGCTTTAAAAAAAAGCATTAATTTTTTTAGAAGCCCAGTTTTCAAAGGTGTTTTTTAAGGTTGTAATGACCATAAATAATAATAAAAACTTTAAGCCCCTCATTTTTATCCATACTTTATCCTTTAATCAAGACATTGCATACATTTTTGGTACAAAAAATTAACAAGAATAATATTTAATTTCGATAGTTTCGAGTTTTTTTTTTAAATAACGGGGTTAAAAATTTACTTTAAGTAGGGTGATATATCGTAAGAAATGATCTGTAGAAAAAAGAGCAATGGGTTTTATCAAGTTTATATGCAAGTTTGAAGTGTGCAAGTTAAAAATAATGATTTTTGAAACGAGGGTCATAGCAAGTTACATTTAATAGAGCCTCATAACTATTTTTCTAAAAGCGGCACACCTATGCAACAAGTACGATTCGATTCGTTTTGGAAAGAAGAATATATACCTAAAAGAAATTATAAAAAATGAAAATACTTTTCTTTTGTAAATGGTAAAATGTAAAAAAAATTATTTTCTACAAAATCTGGTTCTGTTTATGTTTAACGTCATATGTTTTTTTATGTAGCAGGCCCATCTTCGTAACTTGTATTTCTTGAATCTAGAGTAAGAGAAGAATATACAATAAAAGTTTCGCTACGTATATTATGGACTTATTTTTTTATAAGCATGAAAAGGAAGAAAATGTTGACTGGTTCCCTATGGAAATCTTTGAAAAATCACATATTATACATTTTTCTATACAAGAACAAACTATGGTGATGCAACCAAAACTGATGTACGGTGTTCTGTAATATTCACTTTACAAGAAAATGTTGCTTCCTGAAAGAGGAAGCTTTGTGATAGTAAAAAAACGTTTTAATACAGACATGTTTTGAGATATAAAGAATCAAAATACACTATTTTTAGGGAACGTCCGTATGGATGTGTGTATAAGTGTGTGTGGGTGTGTATGTATGTATGCATCCATATCTCGAGTAATCCACGGTAACATTTAATGCTTCGGGGCTCATTTTGTTTGTTCTTTTAAACGAAGGGAGCACAATAATAGTTTTTCTAGTTTTTCGGATTATTTTTTGTTTTTTAGCGGTTTTTTGATTATTGTTTTCTAGTTTTCGGGATTTTTGGTAGGTTAGAAATAATATCATCGATCCAATGAAAATGCAGTTGAAAGAACATAAAATTACCTATCTTTTGCCACCCCAAATTTCGGATAATGTGTTTCCATTCTTTTGATATATACGGAAATATCATTTTTGTTTGAACGGTGATTTCCCTAAAATAAATAATGGAAAGTTTTTGAAAAAAATTGAGGTGAGTTGGACAATGTAGAAGACTATTCTGTAAAATTTTTGAGACACTTTATTTTTCTATGATTGAGAAAAAAATTATTTAGTAAAAAAAATCGATTTTCTATGGCAAACGATAACTTGAGTAAAACGGCATTATTCCTTCTGTAAATTTCCAAAAAGGTAGCTTTTTACTATTTCTCGGCTAAATTATTTACACACATCTAAGGACTTTAATTTTTCGAGATATTCGAGGCTATATATATATATATTTTTAATTTATATTGCTTATTTCTTGGACATTACACGGTCAATTTTGATTAATGAACGCTTATTTTTTTCGTTTTTTGATCAAGAATTTGAATCAACAAGAATTTCCAAGATGCATCTAATCATTTTTGTTTTATAACCTTTTTCCATTTCTTATGATATTTTCTTGTTAAACAATTTTTAAATCGTAGATTTCTTGCGTAATACGAAGTAATGTTTGACCAAACAAAGCTCATTTTATACGTTTTTTGATCAATATTTGAAACAAGAAAGAATTATCGATACATTTTTGTTTTATAACTTATATTTTTATGATATTCATTTTTATTATTAAAAAAAATTTTAATTGCTGTTTTCTTGAGTATTATGCGGTAACTTTTAGCTATTCTATGATCATTGTTTACGATTTTGTATGAAGATTTAAAATGAAGAAGAATTTTTAAGATTTATCGGAGGATCTATCGATTTATTCTTCTTTAATTATCTTTTTATTGTGTAATATTCATTTTCTTTTCAAAAAATTTTTAACAGTTTTTTTCTTGGATAATATGTGGTAATTTTTGGGCATTTAGCTCTAGAGATTCTTTTCATAGGTACTTTCATATAAAAAAACCGCGGCAAGTAAGGAAGACTCGAGTGTGCACGGATATTTTAAATTTGTTTGGAATGACTCATATATATATATATATATATATATATATATATATATATGCATTCTAATAATTATTATAAAATGGCAATATAATTATTTGGAAGTTTGTAATGAAAACTGCAACTTTAAGTGTGATCAGGATAAGCATACAAAATTTCATCAAGATCTATCCAACAGTTTTGGATGAGTATGCAAACAAAAAGTATGCAAAGTGGGGGTAGAGGGCTTCGACCGATTCGTCGAATCGGGCTTCGCCCAATTAAAAAGATTTATTTTTTTAATTAGAGTTACAGTTTAAGACTTAAATTTAATCCTAAAATTAAAAAAAGAAAGATATACAAAAATACAGTCAAATTACAAATTTAAAATTATACCTGTTCTTGTCTGTAATAATCTTGAGGACATGAATACGCATTTCCAGCAGTTGATTGTGATTGGGAGGTTGTCTGTTGAGATGAAACTGTTTGTTGCTGTGCGTTTGTTGAATGTCCTTGCGTCGCCGTAGAATATGTACATCTTGTTCCAGGCGGTGCTCCGCTAGAGTAAGTTCCAATCGGTTGACTTCCACCATACCTGTTATAAATGTCTTGACTACCAGAATTGCCTTGTCCAAGGCTAGCTCCAGTATAACTCCTATGTGAACTATTTAATTTATTAAAAGTAAATATATAAATTAGTAGACGCAACAAAAACTGAAATACATGGAATATTACCTATCAACATCAGTAGCATAGGAAGGATAATGTGCGCGAGTAGAATAAGGTTGATTGAATTCATTTTGCTGAGTTAATGTACTACTTTGTGGACGAATGTATTGATCCTGCGAATAGCTTTGAAACGATGCAGAGTTTTGATAATTCCCTTGTTGTATGTCTGAAAATAAATTGTAAATATTAAAATATTTTAACAAATAATGTTATGCGAGGCAATATCATGCTCTTCATCCTTCGAGAGATTTTGAGAGGGTCCCCTCCAGTGATTTTTTCGAGTATTTAAATATAGCTGCTATTTTTAGAATTTTGTTTAAATCCAAAAAATCCTTGCAGATTTAGTTTACTTGTGGGGTATATAAAGTATTCTGTGTGTTAAAAATATCTAATCTGTTTTTCGATGGATGATTTATTCGAAGACCTCATTTTTGCATAAAATAAGGTATACGCATAGCACATTTTTTAATCTTATTTAAACTGGGCTTAAAACCCTTCTATTATCATAAGAAATAAATAATAAATAATAAAGTTATTGCAAAATTCACAAATAATGACTTAGTACTAATATTTTGTTTAAATGAAATACAACTTATATTTCTCATGCTAAAAGTTATTATAAAGAACTCTTTTAGGCCCAGTTAAAATAAGATTTATGATTACGCTAACCGTATAACTCATTTTAAGACAAAATGAGCTCTTCGAAGAAATCGTCCATAGTAGAGCAATTTAGGTATTTTTAGCATACAGAATACTTATATACCCCAAATGCAATCTAAATCTGCAAGATTTTTTTAATTTTAAACAAAATCCTAAAAATAGCAGCTATTTTAAAATATTTGTAAAAATCACTGAAGGACTCCGTTAAGAAGAATTTGGACTGAAAATTAATAAGGGATTAATCATCTTATTGGATCGATATGCGCTACGGAGAGAGAGATATAAGGGATTGCTGATCAACTTGTTTCGTCTCAGACGTCATGACTCAGATCATCATGTGAAAGTACAGTACGTCTACCAAAAACTAATGGAAAATAACGCACTTTAAATTTTCGAAAATTCAATTCGTTTTAGAATTCTGAAAGATCTTACTTTAATCCCCTACGTGTTAACCCGAGTTGGACTCAATGTAACATATTTGATTATTACTTGACAACCAGGTTTTGGATCAGTATGAAATAAAGTGGAAATTAAAGCTTAAGGGTTGTACTTTTAAGTACTCAGTTACATTTATTATACTCGTAATAATTGCTTATTGTCAAATGAAACTAATAAACAAATTATAACAGATTTATTTTTGCTGAAAAAAATAATTAACTATGTCATTATAAGTAATTTAAAATCAAAAGAAATGGTGGTTTGAGGGTTTATGAGCATGCTAATTTAAAATCTGAGGTTATTCTTTTAAATTCAAAATGGTGGATTCAAAATAGCAGAACCTTATTGGAGAGAACGTAACATTTTGTTCTTGTACTTGTATGCGTATTAATGTTAGTAATTTTAATTTGAATAACGACTACGTAGATCATAATAATTATAATTATAATAATAATAATAATAATAATAATAATGATAATGATAATGATAATGATAATGATAATGATAATAATAATAATAATAACAATAATAATAACAACAACAACAATAATAATAATAATAATAATAATAATAATAACAACAATCATAATAATAATAATATAGAGAATAATGCGAATAAAAATACACACGGAAAGTGCAGCAGTACAACAATATGTATAAGGTTATGTAAAAAAATCGAGAGCACCTCCCGGGCTGGCGCTTGTATGGCTATGTAATGGACGATAGATACAGGGATAAGACAGTAGGTGAATTAAGGGGGCAGGTTTGGGTTAAACCTAAAAAAAAGACTTCGCTTGTTCGAAAAACTTTTTATGTTTAAAAGCAATAATTCTGCAAATTTTTATGTTATCAATACACAATAATATCTTAAATTTTTTTGTTGTAAAACCACACAATCTTGATGCTACACGACACAATAAATCATTATTTTCAATACCATATTTATTAAAGGAACTTTGTTCTTCACAAGATAGGTGTCTAGGTGACATGACGAACGAAATTTTTTTTTCGACGGTTATTCGACTTTATTTGATATGTGTTATAAAAGGAGTGGAGCACTGTTTCGTTAAAATTTTTTTTATTATTTTTTTGGTGATCCAAACGATTTTTTTAAAAACTTTTTTAATAATTTGTAAAAAAATTAATTGTATCTACGAAAACGAATATTACAAAAAAATTTAACGAAAAAGTGCTCCGCTCATTTTGTAATACATGTCAAAGGAGTGGACGAACATTTTTGCATTCATCATGTCTATCCTAGAATTGCGTGAGGAACAAAGTTCTTTAATAAATATGGTATTGAAAATAGTGATTTATTGTGACATGTAGAATCAAGATTTTGAGGTTTTACGGGCATAAAATTTAAGATATTATTGAGTATTGATAGAATAAATATTTTCAGAATGATTGCTTCTAAATATAAAAAGTTTTCTGGACTCGTAAAGAAAAATGTTTTTTTGGGTTTAACCCAGGCTTGCCCCTTTAATCATTAGTAATATTTTTGAAGAGGATGAAAGCAAGCGCACGAACGTAGCTTATGCCACTCTCGCCACTGTACAATCGCCCAAGGGAAGACGTATCCTCATTTGCTTCAGCCTAAAAGGCAAATTGTTACTGTCCCATTGGTTCACAGATATGTGCGCCGTCGGTCGCCGTGGGTAGTTACCCTGTGTCGCCGTGATGTAGTCAGAGAAATAATGCGGGCGAAACATACGTTCACTAGTTTAAGCATACAAAATATCAATTTCTGCCCATGGATCAGGAAACAATAAATGAGAATTACAAGTAGAATATGTATTAATAAACTTTTGAATAGAGAATCCTTTATACAATTCAGAAGCCTAAAATCACTGGCCAGTGAAATAAAATTTAAATATGTTAGACAAAGAGGGGGTGGTTTCCTGGTCAAGATGCGAGACGGTGAAAACTCACACGCATTTACCTCGACAGCACATTTACATGCGATATTAGCATCATATAATGACAAAGATGATAGTGTCAGTAAGGCACAGGTGGTATCAACGCCAATAAAATAGCAATTATCTCTGAGACACTGGTGACAGAATCTGTCAATCAAGAATGTTTAGGCAGAGCTGAAGCGAGAGAGGTGGACAGCGGGGGACTGAGAGAGGCCTTTCTCAATGCGACCACTCTCAATAGGCACTTTGAAATGTGTCGTCAATTTCTTACTACTCTTAGTCCCTTTTACCATTTATTCAGGGTGGCCGAATCGCGTTTCTGGCATGACGTGGATGATAATTAAATTCAGATCGATGGTTATTCCATTGTAGTCAATATAGAATCATACAGGGGGGAGGTCTAGTTTTATGTGTACACAACTCATATATAGCGACTTTATTATGTTCTTCTCTGACAACGCAGGATGAGGGTAAGTCGCTGATTCTTGAATACCTTATGTCTAGTGTGCAGCAGGGCACCTTCCCCAAATTATTGAAGTTACTCATTGTTGAAGTTACTCATAGACCACCAGGAATCTCGTATATTGAAAACTCTGATCTAGTTGAAAATCTTAGAACGTAGTCGGTAGATTACCGGCATAGGACAATAATGGGCGATCTAAACGCGTACATGCTATCAACGTCACAAGACGCGGTTTTGCGTCACACATAGATTGATGTAATCTTCACTAAAAAATACGAATTGGTGCTGAATTCGAACAATATGATGGCGACCATTCCTAGTAAAAACAAAATCACTGATGTAGAAATTGAATTTCAAACTTCAGAGACCCCTAGTCCCAATAACTTTACGTATAGGGATTTTAAATCAATTAGACAAGAGTAGCTATTATCCTTTCTAGCTTCCTGTGATTGGTCTTGCATCGGCTGTGCGGACGCTGGCATTGACATCAGACTTGAACAGCTTAGTGCAAATCTCATGAAAGTCATTGATGAAATCGCACCACATAGACAGTTCTGCGTCAGAAAAAAAGCCAGCCCTCCAAGGGTCGATGTCAACCTTCAACATCTTTATAACAAACGAGTCGCTCTACATTGACGGCTAACGCAGACTAAATACGATAGACTATGGCAGGAGTTTATCTCTCACTGCATGGCTTTTTCCGAATGAATTGAATACTTACTTTGCAGGAGTATCTATCTCCCAGACTGAACGCGAGACAGATTTGGATGAGATTCGGACGACGGCTAGTGTTGATGGCTTGACAAGCGATGGTGGGAGGATGGTATATCCCAAAGCGTGATTATGTAGACCCTCCTGGTTGTAGGTCAGCATACGGCCACAATTGTCAAGAAGACAGTGATTCCATTTTCTGTCTCGGATTTTCGACTCATTGCACTCCTGAACTTTCTCTTTAATGTCCTGGAAAATATTGTCCACGAACAGATTTCAGAATACATAGAATGAAAGAAAATCCTTGATCCCGATTAACTCAGTTTCCAGCAACATAACAGTACGCAGATAGCTATGCTAACAGACGGAGACGAAAAAAGTTACTGACCATTATTCTACTATTTGACTTGAGAAAAGCGTTTGACACGACCTATCTATCAAAACTTTAGGTCTACCACGTCTTAAATTCTTCGCTTTTAATATAACTTTAATTCCTTTTTTGGTACGTTCAAACGAGTTCCTTCCAGTAACGTCGGGGCAGGGGCCAAAGCGGGCAGACCTGGGTTAAACTCAAAAAACGACTTTTTTTACGAGTCCAGAAAACTTTTTATGTTTAAATGCAACCATTCTGAAAATATTTGTGCTATCAAAATACAATAATAACTTAAATTTTGCCGTTGTAAAACCTCAAAATCTTGACCCAGCACGTCACAATAAAGCACTGTTTTCAATTCTATATTTATTAAACAAACTATAATTGTCACACGATTTGGGGTGACACTATGAACAAAAAAACTTTTGACGGTTATTGGACTCCTTTTGACATGTGTTACAAAAAGAGCGGTGCACTTTTTCGTTAAAATTTTTTTTTGTTTGTTTTTCGGAGATCTAATAATGTTTTTTTTTTTATGAAAGTAGGACCCGTCATAAGAATTTTAAGCCCAAAATCCAAATTTTTTGTCGGGCCCTTTTGAAATAAACTGGATTTAAGTATTTAAAATACTAAAACAAACAAATGCACGCATGAGAACGTTTAGAAATTGAAAATAATACATATATATATATATATATATATATATATATATATATATATATATATATATATATATATATATATATATACTCTTTTACAATATTCCTACAATCTGCTGATGTAACATAGATATATTAGACATAATATAACAATAAATTTATAATCTAGATCAGGAAACGAATACTAAAAAATGAGAATTACGCTCTACCCGAAAGAAATATGCGAGGAAATATCATCAATATGTTTCATGTATGCGTGTTGTAATAAACTATTCATTCACAAGAAAACTGTGTTATTTTCACTCAATCACAAAAGTTACTCGATGATTTAAGGAATCCTTACTCTCAAAACACACTCATAAATAATATCAAAAATAAACTAATTGATCTCAATTTCAAGAATATAAAAATTATAAAATTACCGATTATCAATAATCACCAGCAGGCTACGATAGCTCAAACACTAGCAATAGAAGCTTCCCAATCAAACATAACTGAAACAGATACACCTCTTACTTCGAACTACGCAGCATTGTTACTAAAAAATTCCATCTATGCTTCCTGAAATACTACATGGTTATCAAACAATAATAGCTTTCTTCATAAAATAAGAGAAGACATATACACCCTAAGTCCTGCAACAAATTTCAGTCGCCGAGATCAAATAGTAATTAATAGAATACTTTTAAGTCATGGCACCTTAACACATTCCTATTTACTGAGTAAAGATGAACCTCCTTTCTGCAATACATGTAACAAGCAATTAACCCTCGAACATATAATTCTACACTGTCAAAGATATACAGCAGAAAGACGATCATTCAAGATACGTAGTGATATACAGATTATGCTAAACTCAACAGAAGAAATCAAGAAAGTGTTAAAATTTCTAACAAAGTTAAAAGTTATTGACTATATCTAAAATCAGTTCTTAAATGTACAAAACATATGTAAATGTAATTATAAATGTAATTATATGTAAATGTAATAATCGATGTAAATACTAAAGTTGTAATTAAGTCGCTAATAACCGAGTTGTTGATGCGACATTAAATAAATAAAAAAAAAAAAGTATTCATTATCAGTTTATATTTACCATATGAAATTATTAGCTACAGAGCAGAACTCCTTCCTTATCGATCGTGATTGTTAACCTTTTCACGGCTACTTTTTGTAAACAAATGTTTTCTTTTACATTCATTTCGCAATGCCGAAAGTTGCAGGAACGCACAATGAAAATAGCGGAAAGATTTGTTTATTCTGTTTAAAAAAGGAAAGTCGAAATGACAGTAAAACAATGGTGAAGATATTTCATAATGGAAAGCTTGAAGCTCTTATAAATAGTGTATTTATATATAATGCTGACGACGAGTGGTTACCCAATGGGTTATGTTGTGCATGTAGGATTGCGTTGTATAAGTGTAAAAATGGTTCATGCAAAATAGTACAGCCTCCAGATTTATCACAATTTAAACGTTCTCGAATGAATATCAAATACTCGAACGATATCGTGAATCGTTATATATATATATATATATATATATATATATATATATATATATATATATATATATATATATATATTATTTTCAATTTCTAAACGTTCTCATGCGTGCATTTGTTTGTTTTAGTATTTTAAATACTGAAATCCAGTTTATTTAAAAAGGGCCCGACAAAAAATTTGGATTTTGGGCTTAAAATTCTTATGACGGGTCCTACTTTCATATAAAAAAAAATCTCATGTGGTATAACTTTCGGGTTGAAGGTGCTTCAGACCCACCGTGCACACACAGACACACGCACACACATAGACACACACACATGCACTCGCACACGGACACACACGCACACACACGCCCACATACACACACACAGACACGCACATGCGTACGCACACACGCACACCCACACGCACACATACACACACATATACACACACACATATACACACACATACACACACACATCCATACGGACATTTTCAAAAAATAGTGTATTTTTATTCCTTATATCTCAAAACATGTTTGCAACATGTTTTTAGCAAAACTTTTTTTTTACTATCACAAAGCCTCTTGGAGGAAGCAAAATATGAATATTAAGTACACCATAAAACCCAATGAAGTACCCATCCGTTTTTGAAAATAATTTTTTTTTCAAACTGTTTTTTTTTCTAAAAGTTCATTTTTCACCCTAAAATTTTTTGAATAAATGTGGATTGCACTTAGAGTTTTTAACTTTTTTTGAAAAGCACGAGTACAGTATGTATACATGAAAAGGTTGGCCTAATTTCAGGTCAATCCGATAAAAACTGCAAAAGAAATCGTGTCCGCAAATTTAAAAACCACTGCCAATTAATTGGTACTTAGCTTCCTCAAACTAAATTAATTGTTCTAATATAATATTTTGTGTTCTCATAAATTAATTTGAAATTACTATATCTCTTTTTAATTAGGAGCTCGAAACATGTGTGCTGATTAATCATTGATGGTTTAATTCACAACAGTTAATTCAACTAGCTGTAGCCATAATCTTATTTTTATTATACATTTATATTTTTAATTCACATCTATATGTAAATTAAATCTGTTTAAGCAGTATTCGGTACCATTATATTTTTAATTAATAATTTTAATTTTATACATTTTACCTCGAATTTGAATTCAACAACTAAAATCTCATAATTAGATCGTTCATACGTATCATTTTTACCCAGATTTATAAGAAATAAAACATAAACAATACTGATATACATTATTTCATTAATCTGTAAATACCTTTTCAATCAATATTTCAAAATATCAATGGAAAAGTTATAAAATAAAACAGAAACATCACCGTTCAACAACCCCCCTTGGCTTAGTGGGTAAGACGATTGCCTACCGATACAAGACGCTCAAGCTATCAATGGTTCGATTTCCGGTGAAAATTCTCGAGAATTTTTTCTTCGAGTTTTTCGTCTGGAAAAGATCTCCGACTACGCATTGTGCTTTGGAGCAAGGCGTATGCACCCATATAGTCTCCTCAAAAGTATCTGACGCTAGTAAGCAGGTGATGGGTTTCGCTCTACCGACATCGGACAACACAACAAATGAGTATATAAAATACAAATGTAAAATACAAAATCATATATACATTGTGACATCGAAGTCCAAAAAAGAGGGGACACATGGCCATTAAATACAAAGAAAGAAAGAATTAAACAAACATATTATTTCTAAAATATAAAAATAATTTACATTATCGATTTCAGAATATCGTAAAATAAATAAATAGTTGTAAAACAAAAGCGGATCGATGAATCTCAAAATTTCTTTTTAATTCAGCATCTTCATTAAAAAACGAGAAAAATTAGCCCTAGATTCAAAAAAATGACAGCGCCGTTCTTAAGATACAAACAATAAACTAAAATTAAAAAAAAACAACCTCAAATAAAATATATAGGTCGTTATAATCTGGGCATCTAATAGTCTCCAGAGATAGTAAAAAGGAAATTTTCAGAAGGAATAATGACGTTTTACTTAAATTATCGTTCGCCAAAAAAACGATTTTGTACAAAATGATTTTTTTTATCGAAAAAACAAAAGTATAAATGCTTGAAATTTTTCTAAATATTCTTATCCATATTCCTACTCAGCTCAAATTTTTTTAAAAATTTTCCATGTTAAATTTCCCAGATATCACCTTTTAAACAAAACACGACATTTTCGTGTATAACAGAAAAAAGAAAATAGCTTATTTAAATTTTTTGGTCCGAAAAGGTAGGTAATTTTATGCTCTTTCAAATGCAATAAAAATGAATTAATGATATTATTTCAAACATACCAAGAAACCCAAAATACTTAAACTCAAAAACCGAAAAACCGCTACGAAAACAAAAGAACATCGAAAAACAATACAATTTTTTTTGCAGAGTAATCTTCATATACATCCATCCACACACACGCCAACACGCACACGCACACGCATACGCACACATACACACACACATACACACACACTCGCCCGGCATTACTCCGTTCTCCCCTATGCGTGATTTTCAGTGAACTGTTAAATTTGGGATCAAAAATTTTTGAAATTTTCACTTTATTTAAAAAGATGTATTATGTACTACATTGCAAGAAAAGTTCTTAAAGTACGTAATTATCATAGGAAAACTTTTAGCTTTGAAATTACATCCTTATGAGATTTAACATGAGAAAATTTATTGTAAAAAAATCTATTTTCTTTCTACCAGGATAGACTGAAGTAAATCGGCACCATTTTATCTTAAACTTTACAAAAAAACGTAGCTTTTTACTATCTCATGACCTGCATGTTTTTACAGATCATGACATATTGAGGTTAATAGTTTTTGAAATTTCTTTTTTGATCGCTAATATCTCGAGAATAGAGCGGTTATTTTTTACGAATCAGGGTTCATATTTTTCTTTTTCAAATGAAGATTCAAAATTCAAAAGAAATTTCAAGATTCATCCACTTGTTTTTGTTTTATAATGAATTTTCGATTTTTCAATTTTTGAGTTTAGATTTACGGGTTTTTGGTACGCTAGAAATACTATTTTTGTTTAAACGGTTACATTTCGGAAATGTATGATAGAAAATTTAGTTTGAGGAAGTTAAGTGCCAATGAATTGGCTACGGTTTCTTATTAACAATAATACCAGAATATGTTTAAGTACCAATAATTGGTACCTTATTATTTTACTTAAATATATTTTGATATTGTGATTAATAAAAAATATAAGAAATCGACTGTGTAAAAATTTATTTTTGTTTAAGGGAAGAAGCTACCGACTTTTGGTCAAAAAGTCGATTTTCTTTTCAAGTGGTAAAACACTTTTTGTCCCCTGTTTCTTTCAAAAGTAAAAGGATTTTCACGAAAAATAATTTTTTTTCGAATTATTTGAAGCTGTAGATTTTTCTTACACCTATTAAAATTCCAAAATTTTTGTCATTGTTTTAATGATTATTTTGTATACGAGTATTATACCTATAAATTATAAATAAATGTTGTGATGTAATTTTTATTTGTACATGTCTTGTATATGACGATATCTATTTTACCGACGGAGCGATAATTGCATGTTTACTTTTATGAGGAAAATATTTTGTCTTGAGAGTATAAACAGTAGATCAAGAAGTATATTATCGTATTTTTAGAAGTATATCGTAGTTTTATAAGTAATTTGACTGTTAGAAAGAGTTGATTTTACTGTGTCTTCATTTCGTTTTCAGCAAACCCAGCATATACAATCAATGGACTAAGAGTAAACAATACCTTTTTTTAGAGAAATGTTGAATGTGAAGGCATGTTACTAATTGTCTGGTTAATTACACAATTTTGAAAGGTATGTCTTTTATTGTTGTACATGTTTAAATTGTTTACTCTCTGCAAGTATACTTTTCTATAAATTTTACTTCCGTGGCATAAATCTTCTCAGGTTATACGCGTGTAGAATGACATATTTAATGTCGAAACAGTTACTTCAATAAAATAAAAAAGTCATAGATTTGACGCAGGTAAGCAATTCAAACGTATTAGTAAACGAATTGACTTTTTTACCGAATATAAGCTCAGCACGCTGTTACTCATCTTTGTATTTTCCGCTCCTGCGCGTATCCTACTGGGTACCCAAATCAATGAAATAAGATTTTACAGGGTAAATGCATACTCTTTTTATGTATGACTCTATGACAGTGGTAAACATTGACATACATAAATTGCAAGGAGTACTAAGGCCACCAAGGCGAGACGCCGTCAAAATTGATTTTCCCCCTCCCCTCCTTGCCCCTGTGGGGCCTGTGTCAAGGTCGTGGCTGAGCGTTCTAGTCGCACAGGTGTTAATGACCAGGGGGAGTCATTAAATAAATAATTAATTGAATAAATAAATAAAAAATTTAAACATGACGTATAATTCTGAATATATATAATACATATATTTATACTTATTATTTACTTATTTATTCATTTATTTATTTATATATATATATATATAAAAATAAATGAATAAATAAATAATAAGTATAAAAAATAAACAAATATAAAACATAAATAATGTGCTTTTTCAGAAGCCTCCGGGTTATCTGGAACGAAAAACAATATATAATTCGAAAATAAAAAAAAGACCAATTATGGTTTAATATACAATTTATTCAAAATACATACAAAGCTACAATTTTTACTTTATGCCAGGAAAAATGTGTTTCATATCAAGAAGTTCAAGAATTTGATCACTCGTAAATGCGTCAAATATTTTACTCGGTTGAAAAGAGTTTCAAAAATCTTTTTCTACGAACGGCACTTTATATAGCTGATGTTCAGCCTCCGGTGTATCAACCCCTTCTGATTTCCTTACAGCCTTCGTGCGCCACGCGCCGTGCAGAAGATTTTTATTCAATGCAGTTTGAAAGAGCGTTGGAGCACATTTTTTTAAACTGTAAAAAAATAATTAATATTACTTTTTTACTGTAAAGACCGGTTTGAGCGAATAGAAAAAAAATTGTTTACTTACTATTCGGTACAGCAGGCTTGTAGTACTACTAGCCTATGCATGCATTTGATAACTGTGGTCCTTTTCAAACGCTGTACTATAATTGGTTCCTTTTTTGGTAATTGAACAGCTTCAAAAAATTCTTCTTGATCCAACTGCAACAAGGGTTTCTGCAAGATACGCTCATTAGCGTGCAGTATTACCATAGCACTGAAAGCGTGCGCGCTACCGGCCTTACTGACGAACCCATTGCCTTTTGCGATGCCTGCGTCGAGGTACGTCATACAATCTGCTATTTCGAGCGCCAACGTGTGCACTTTTCCAATTTGCTCGTAGAGTCTTAAAAAATTTCTAATAGGCGTTTGAAAGACCGTGACCCTCCTCTTCTGCTCTATAGCTGACGAACGGAAGGCGCATGATATCTTCGTGCTCCTGGCTTTATTTGCCGACGGCAATGAGGCTTCCGGCTTATTAGCTATTATTATGAGGTCCTTAAGGTTCTCTGATGTACGATCGTGCGGAATATTGAACGCCGAACCCAGCATAGAAGTTGTCGATGGGTCCCCGCCTTGCCGCTGCTCTTCTGCGGCCCCCATACCGCTCAATATTTGCGGATCTCGACATAGTCGAATGCATTGTTGCGGCCTATTTCTCTAAATCGATTGCTAGTGAGTTGTGCGTCGATATATCCGCTGACGATGACGGCGACGGCTGAATTATTAAATCGTCCAGCCATTCATACTGGTCCTCGGAAAGCGGCACGATGTAGTACCATTTTCCGCACTGTGCAATTAACTCATCCATCACGCAGTCGGTGTTAAACTCCATTTTTTAGTATTTAAATTTAATTTACGAATAAATGAGCACTATAGATTTTTTTTGCACTGGCCACTTGCACTGCACGTCAAACTTTTATAAAAAATTCACTATATCGTCGACACCATACACACGACTATTTATTAGCACTTTTACAAAGTTTTTCTTACGAAAAAATATGATTACTTCCGTAAAGTTCTAAAGGCGCGAGCGGTGCGGTGCGTACGGCGTAAAATTCGATACTGAAAAGTGCAGTGAAAACTTTTCAGGATCCGGGCGACCGTCGGAAAAAGTGATAACAGAGAAAAAGCATCTATGTACCTTGTCTTATTCGTTTTTGGGCTGATATAGCGTAGAAAAACCATCTTAAGGCCAAAAACATCTATTAATATTAATATTAATGTAAATAAGTTATCTATTTACAAGTAATACACTGTTATTTAGTAGTAGTAGTAGTAGTAGTAGTAGTAGTAGTAGTAGTAGTAGTAGTAATAGTAGTAGATACGGGTGTTATGCGTCAAGACGGAGCGACAGGTGCTAGAATTGTGCATTCTCGACGGGTGCTTCCAAAACTTAGTCCCTCTGTATCTCTGTAGGCTAAAGATAGGCATATTACTTATGTACTCTCTTATCAGTGGAGGGCTAGTTTACCGCGCAGGGCCTGGGTATTACACGAGGTGTGCGTGTAAAGACCAGGCGGGTGCTATGCAAATGCGTAATCGGTATAACCATCGAGAGCTTCAAGACACTATTGAATAGCGATTAGCATGTTTTCTAGGAGCTGGACGCTGCTACAAATTGTCGAACGAGCATTCTATAAGCATGTGCTGTACAAATCGGTGCACCCCCCTTTACTATTTTCATCACGCAAAACATTTTTCATAAGGGCGCAAATCAGCGCGACCTATCGCTCAACACGAATTATATCGTGTTCTTTAAAAACCCGCGAGATCGCGTTCAAATACAATATCTCACGCGTCAAGTCTATCCCGAAGACCCAAAATTTTTACAAGAAGCGTATATCGATGCCTGCAGCCGAACGCATAGCTACTTACTTTTGGATTTAAAGCAGGACACTCTGGATGAATTTCGTTTTCGTTCGTGTATATTTCCTGACGACAAAGTGCAATACGCATATGTACCCAAGGCTCGCCAATCAGTATAGATAAAAGGTTAGAAGATGCAGCCCTGAAAAACAGTCTGTCGACGACTATGGCTGAGGTAACATCGGGGCGTTATCCCCCACCACCACAGCGAAAAAATACCCGTGACTCGCGCCTGCGCTGTGTAGCCGGGAAACACTTTTCAAAGAAACACGTGGCTCTGTTGGCCGCACTCTGCTACGCAGACAGTCAGCAACGTGCCGCCTTGATACGCACGTCTGATAAAAATCTCATAAAGTGCTTTTGCGAGTGCGCGTTGAATGTACTGCACGGTGCGGTAAAACTTAATGATTCCGAAAAACATCGATTGAAAAAGCACAAAAAAATTCTGCGAAAATTGGTTAAGAAAACGAAAAGCAGCGGGGGATCAGCGTGGAAAAGCAGAAAACGCACAATCGTTCAGAGCGGCGGTTTCTTTTTACCTCTCTTATTGGAACCACTCATAAGCACTGTTCTTTCTAAAATATTTAACAAGTCTTACTCGGATGTGGAATTTTTTGTCCACAAGATGGAGCACGCACGAAAGATGGTTATAGTTCCCGAAGCTACTCTTGACCGGATACAGAGTTTCGCGCAGCCTGCACCACAAGAACCAGCGCTATCCCAGTCTCTGACGTCGGATACTTCTACCAGCAACGAAAATACCGAACAAACATTCGGTGATAATTTATCGCGGCTAGATTCGGATATGCACGCGATACTCAATTCGAAAAAGTTTACCAATAAACGTGAAAAGTGCGAGCATTACTTACAAGTTTTACGACGATATTTATTCTTTAAAGTGAGTGAACGAGCCGAGGACAGAGGTCGAGGCTACAAAGACACCGCTCTCGGAAGAGGATATTCTCAAGAGTGTACCCAAGGTATGCGTTAAAAAAGTCCGTTTGTTACTCAAGCACTGGCGTACGACCGAGCCCGGTCGTCTTAAATGGGATAATACAGGCAGTGTCATCGTTGATGGTAAGATAATTCCTCAGTCAAACATCACTGATCTATTGAACGATATTTTGAAAAAGAGAAAACGGCGAGACGGGGACAACTCTGATCCTCCCATCGGAAGATTTCAATTTGCAAAATTTATCGGTAGCAGTGACACCCCTAGTAGGCTGATTGGAACCATTGACATCTTAAAAATTGCCAAGAGATTGACATCGCCCTTAAATACGGCGAACCGAAGGATGACGGAGTCAATATTTACACCTCCTCAAACGAGAAACGCGGTAAAAAAAGGTGGCTCAAACTGCTCGCTTAAAATGTCTAAATACGAAAATCAATATTACGACGCTGCGCACGAGGCTGGTTACGCGAGTGCTCGAAATTTAATATGTGTCAACGTACATTGTAAATCAGTCTTGCACAATAAGAAAGAGACAGAGCGTATCTGCGAGTGGTTGAGCAATCAAGATTCTCAAAAGAGCCAACGGGCGTGTACCCGTCTGCTTGCAAACAGACAAGGGAAAAGTATTTGTGGGTGGTGCCCTGCAGAGGGTTCTCAAGAAACACAACATTTTGTTTCGAGCCGGTCGAAATTCCGACATCAAAACATCCGTGGTCAAACGGCTTAATCGTACTTTAAAGGAGAGCATGTGGCGATATTTTACGCACCGCAACACTCATCGATACATCGATGTGGTACAAAAAATTGTTTACGCGTACAATAACACTCTGCACAGCTCTATAAATATGAAACCTGCGGATGTAAACCTGTACAACGCTGCTAAAGCTCGGGCATACCTACAGAGGCGCACTATTTCGAGAGACGAGAAACAAACATCATCAAAACACGCTAAATACAAGGTCGGCGACTATGTACGCATCAGTCACTCTTAAGAGACCATTGCGAAAGGATTCGAAGAAAATTTTAGTGAAGAGATTTTTAAAGTGAAACGCATTTCTCAAAGGCAAATTACACGTACGAACTGCAAGATCTTGATGGTGAAATTATCGACGGCTTTTTTATAACGAAGAGCTTGCCCGTGTAGGATCCGCGCGCCTGCTAGCAGATCAGCAATTCAAAATCGAACTCGTCATCAAAACGAAAGGTCGCGGATCTAAAAAACAATTGTTCGTAAAATGAATCGGCTATCCCGACAAGTTTAACTCTTGGATAAGCGCGTCGGACGTTCAAGCGCCTTAAAACATGGATAACGTGGAGTCTTTCTATTTGGTACTTCCAAGTAGCAGTAGTGTTGTCTACTATCCTGATAACGCGACTACATGCTTTACCACGGACATGTGCCACGAAATAAGACTAACGGGTGATTGACACGTGGGACTAGCTGAGATTCACGTACCGTGTACGGTTATGCATATTCAAAAATCCGAAGCTTCTTACACGTTTAAATTGGGCAGCAAGACACACAAAGTTTCCGAAAATGATGAATTTTACAATTTCCCGCACGGTATATACGAGAGTGTCGATCAACTTGCAAGATTTAACAAAAAAATTCGACGCATTTTTGGTATTGAAGATTTTACACAAAGACAGACAGGAACTTTTGTCACGTCAAACTCTGGTATAAACGCTAACGTAGGCAGCAGACCAGCTTGTCTAGCCCTGGCTACACCAGATCAGCTGTACGTTTACACCGATATATGCACCCCCTACATGGTCGGTGATACACAAACAGATCTTTTGCGCATAATAGCTTTCGAAAGTTCAAAGTATAAATTTGGCACCAACATGGTAAAACAGTTTGCTCCGATACACTATATACCCTTGCTGCATCATTTTTTTCAAAATATCATTATCGTGAATTATTACTACGCGCAACTAGGTGGTGGCAGTGTTGTCAAAGACGTATTTATAGGATCAGCGTACCAACGAGGCTCGGGTATCGGCAGTTTCTTAGGTTCGACTTTTTGACAAATCGCCCCTTACATCGCTAGCGGTGCAATGGCTGTGGGAAAAGAGGTCGTTCGCGCTGGTTTTAACGTGTTGGACGACGTCAAGAATAACGGTTCTAGTTTCAAAGAATCCTTTGACGCACGGTTCAAAGAGTCTGGTAAGATTTTGAAGAGAAAAGCAGCAAATAAAATATCCGAAATGTTGAAAGACAGTGGACATAAGGCCCGTGCGTCCAAGCGTAAACGATAGTCGAGAAAGAGTCGTGTAAATGCACGCAACGTGCTCCGCAAGAAGAAAGCTGTCAGAAAAAATGCAGTAGTAAGAAAAAACCGTCCAGGCGCCGGAGGACCCGAAAATCTGTCAGAAGTATCGCAGATATTTTCGGATCGAAATAAATCTGGAAAATGGCGTTTCTACACGCCTGCAGTGGAGATGGTATGAAGAGCGAGCTGGATCTCTTCACTCTACCACTTACACAGACATCCATCGAAAGCAGCTCTTTTCTTCACTATAAGCCTGTATCGTCTCTCAGTGACGAAAGTAATTCACCTTTGGAATTTTTAGTTCCGAGTTCAACGGAACATTTCATAGATCTCGCGGACACCATGCTAAATTTGACCGTGCAGATTTTACCATCGAAAACGGAGTTGGAAAATGCAAATGTTGCACCCGTGAATAATTTTATACACTCTTTGTTCGATCAGATTGACATATTTTTCAATCAAAAAGTAATTTCCCCGCCAAAGAACGCCTATCCTTATAGAGCCTATATAGAAACACTGTTAAATTACGCTTCTCCGGCAATACATTCACATCTGACTTCTGGATTGTGGTACGGCGATTCACCAGGATCTATGGACGCGTCACCGGCCATAACCCGCACCACTGCAGGAGCCAACATTGGTGCTCTCAATCGACAACATTACTCTCTAGGCGGCAAATCATTCGACGTTTTGGCCCACCTCCACGCGGACATCTTGAACCGATCGAAATTTTTACTCAACGGCGTTGAAATGAGAGTGAGGCTAGTGCGTAGCAAAGATGCCTTTTGCCTCACGGATTTCTCCGACGATGGAAAATTCTCTGTACGAATCAAGGAAGTAACGCTTATTATCCGGCGTTTGAAAATCAGCCCCGGCGTTCTTCTAGCGCATGCCAATACTCTTTCAGAAACCATGGCCAAGTACCCGATTACCAGAGTCGAGGTAAAGTCGTTTACCATGCATAGAGTCGTTCTCGTAGATACGCTCGACAACGTCGTTCTCGGTCAAATACCCAAGAGGATAATCTTAGGTTTTGTACAAAATCGTGCATTCAACGGCAACCGATGGATGAATCCCTTTAATTTTCAACATATTTCCATAAATTTTCTCTCGCTATACGTGGATGGTGTACAAATACCTAGCAAACCCTTGCAGCCACGCTTTACGGGAACCAATCAACTGTACATTGAATCTTTTCATACGCTTTTTTCCGGTACAGGCATACATTATCTCAACGCGGGCCTGGACATTGGGTGCAATAGTTATCCACTGGGCTATTGTCTTTTCGCATTCGATCTGACACCCGATTTATCGGCCCACTTTTCATCTCACTGGAGCCTCGTGCGGTCGGGTGCACTGCACATCGAAGTGCGATTCGAAGAAGCTCTTAAAAAGACGGTCAATTGTATCGTTTACGCTGAATTTGACAACATTTTAAAAATCGATTCAAACAGGCAAATTATTACGGATTTCAACGCTTGAGGCGCTAGTGAAAGGGGGCGTATACTGTAGCGGAGGGGGGGATAGAAGGTTATAACCTGTGAAACGAAAACTCCATAAACTATTCGACTTACTACCCTCATATTACCACTATCCAGTGCGTGTAAAATAAACGTTTGTGATTAGAGCCGTGTCATCATCATCATGGATTACATAATAGATATCCAAGGTTTCAAAGATAAAGACAATAAATTTTTACCGAAAGAAGTGTCTGTTGTTTCTCTACAAAATCATGTCACTGGCCATTGGATAATCAGACCACCTCCTCCCTATGAAGAATTGCCGAGCAGCGTAAAGACCACTAACGATCATTTCATTACGAATGCATAGTATACAATGGTTCGACGGCGATATCACCATAAGCAAATTACACCATCATTTTTACAATATCGCAAGAAATGCTACTAAAATATACGTTAGAGGGTCGGAAAAGGCACGATATGTTCAATCGATAGTGGCTCGCTCCGTCGTAAATATCGAGGAATATACGACCGAAGGCTCCACCAATTTACAAAGAAAGTTTTCTTGTAAGCATATGTGCATTTTTCACAGCTGCCAGGGTAATGAGTATAAAAGGGGTATTGTGCTCTGCAGAGGTCACATCTGTTACGAGAGTGGTTTTATTCACTACTACCCGAGGAAAAACCACAAAATATACCGGAAAAAAGCAGTGACTTATTTTATCACGCCCTTCAAGGTCTCGTCTAGGGGGAGAAGTTCCTGTCGCGTAAGATTTGGCTCTCGCTTTTAGGGGCAAGACGAGGTAGATGGTGCCAGCTCGGAATACGAGAGTACGGATGAAGAAAAGTCAACATGAATACAAGGGAGATAATGAGAGCCCTCGGGGTCTGAAAGCCAGAACAATCAGGGTATACGCGGCTGATCGAATTCCACGTATCATGATGGCACCAGCAGCCATAGTCTGCAATACCGACGATCATACGAAGCCTGGAACTCATTGGGTAGCTATACATATCGACAAAAATAAAATCGGGACATACTTTGACAGTTATGGGGTTCCACCGGTTTCAAAACACCATCTTGAACGTCTTCGTAAAAACTGAATAAACTTTCGATGGAATTCCAAAAACACTTCAGAGCGTTGATTCAATGTGCTGTGGGCAGTATACCATAATGTTTCTGCATCACATGTGTCGGGGTACGAACCTCGACAAATTTTGTCGATTCTTCTCACAAGACACCAGAAAAAATGATGCACTGGCTATAAGGTTTTATAAAAAAATTTGTAATCAGATTAAGTATAAAAAATATAAAAGGGTCCTTACGTTCACGAACGGGCGCTCTTTAGGTTCAGGCCTCTGTAATCAATCTTGTACCTCTAGATTAAGATGCACTTAACACATTAAATATATGATTGTCCTTCGTATTTGTAGCCGTAAATGGTTGAATAAATATACATACATCAATACAAGTTTAATAAATTATTTACGTACCTTTCGACCTACATATCCTACATTCCACGCCATTCATTATTATTTTCAATTTAATTTTTATTAAATTAACGTCCGACGAATACTATACTTTTTACTTCTTTGAAAATCCGTTAACAGTTTTATTATAAATTTGTATAGCCTACGGGTCGTTTCAAAATTGTACACCATAACCACATTTATATTGACAGAATAACGGTCGTGAAAAATGAGTAGCACCTGGCTTCTTTTACCATATTCCCCCCACTCTTATGATACACGATGGAGGGGATGGGAGGTGGGGAGAAAACCATCATAGACCGTTATGCGTCGACGATCGAGTTTTCTGGCCAGTAATAGCACGCAGGGCAAAACGACCACATCGTCTCTCGTGGCTGCACTTTACAAGCAGTTTTGTCCGTGAGTTCAATTGTGTTCAAGTGATGTAAAATTCTCAGTTTGTTTTTTTTGTTAAAGAAATAACCATGGCTACTTGTCAAGCGCGCGAAATACGGGAAGTGACGAGCGAATTGACGAATCTTTTGCTGTCAACAACGTATGCTCTCAACAAATCTAACACGAAGCGACTCTGCGTAGGATTAGAGCACAGCACTGGATACTACCATCACGTTATCAAGCTAATCAACGGCAGTGCTTCGTACAAAAATGTTACGCTTGATGAAGCTAGTCGGAATATATTGCTGTTGCTCAAGCGGTGTCGAGATGGGCTTCCGAGAATCAGGCAACACGTGGTGAACATGTTTAACTCTTCCCTGGAAAAGGGCGTATTCCCGGACATATAGAAGAGGGCACGAGTAGTGCCACTAGGCAAGTGTACTACACCATCGTCAGTGTCGAACTTTCGTTCTATTGCACTGCAGTGCTTTATTTCTAAAGTTCTGGAAAAGATCGCTCATAATCAGATAATGGAGTACATTACTAAGACAAATCAGCTTGAACCCATGCAATCTGGCTACAAACGAAATAACTCGACTCAGACTGCTTTACTGAAACTTACTGAATACATAAAAACAGGAATCAACAAGAAACTTGTGACGTTACTGCGACAGTTTGACTACAGCAAGACTTTCGACACGACCTCGCTAGCTAAGATTCTAGCAAAGCTGCAAGCCTTGGGGTTCTCCATGCATACATTAATCTGGATAATCATATATATTAGGAAGAAAACAAGCTGTTATGGAGCGCGTTGATACCAAGTCACCTTGATTGTCAACAAATCTTGGAGTGCCCCAGAGGTCCGTGTTGGGACCATTGCTGTTCTGTCTATACATAAATGACATAAAAGAACTATTCGTCGAGTTAAATAAAGATCTAAACCAGAGGAATCCGCGTCGCATCAGACATTTACTGTATGCTGATGATTTACAGATTTATTTACAAATTGACCCAGATGACATCGACGAGGGTGTGGAGATCATGGGCCGTGCTGCGCAAGCAGTTGCTGATTGGGCCGAGGGCGTAGCCCTCAGGCTGAACAAGACTAAAACTAAACCTATTGCTTTCGGCTCTAGTAGATGTATAAGTAATCTTGAGTCCCAAGATATGCCGAAAATCAGTCTGGGAAATGATATCTGCGTTCCTTTCTCGCAAACTGTCACGAGCCTGGGTATTATACTTGACTCTAAACTCACGTGAAAGTCGTACGTGAACATGGTTGCACAGAAAGTTAATAGAGCACTGTATACATTACGATTCTTCAGAAAGTATACCATCCAGGGTCTACGCAAGCACTTCGCACTGGCTTTTATTTTTCCATACCTAGACTACTGCTCTATAGTGTACCTGGACGCGACTCTTTAACTGCGTAGCAGACTGCAGAGACTGCAAAACTCACATGTGCGATATGTTTTATGTGTGAGAAATGTATATATAGTAATAGGCGCGCGCGGCGCGCACATTATTTATATTTGCAACAACATTTCTCAGCATCTACTGCAGCTATTTGAATGATTTTTTTTTTGATTTTGGGGTAACGGAACCAGAGGAATTCGATTCTTCGGTCCGTTTTTAGCAATCATCATTGGGAAACGTACTGTGGGGTCTTTTTGGTGAACTCTCTGCTCCTATTTATACCGACGCTCTGATCATCTGTAAAACCGACGCTACCGTGTCCTCTCTCTCTCTCTCTCTCTCTCTCTCTCTCTCTCTCTCTCTCTCTCTCTCTCTCTCTCTCTATGATGCTGTGTTGTGTGAATCCAGCTGTTGGGTTCGGTCAATAGCCTTGAAAATTCGGGTGTAGAGAAAGAGACGCCAACGGTCGTTTTCGACAGTTTGTTCAGTGTACAAGCCGACGCCGTTGCTGCTGTACTATATAAAATAGAGCTGTGCGTTATTCTTTCGTTACACGATTTTATGGAGTTTTTTTTGTATTCAACTATTTAGTCAGTGGACTATTAAAGTGTGGTGTGTTTTTACAAGCTAATCGCATAAAAAACGATAATTTTATTGAAAGGAGGTGAGTGTAATACTGTGAATTCGTTACTATGCTATGCAATTTTATAGTGTGAAATCCGCTAATTTTAACATTATATTATTGACATTTACAGATTAACTGTATACGAGTGAAAAGTATAGTATATTGTACAAACATTTTCTGATTGTTTATCATCACAGTGGATTCTACAATTTTCAGTGCATGAAATAATAAACGACATACGTATTGCACGTTAGTAGGTGAGTAGGTTCAATTCGTTACTGTGCTGTATAATTTAAAATTATGTATTATATAATAGCATTTTTACAAGCGCAGAAAATCAATCCTTTCGTGCGAATAATATACAAAATAAAAACAGGCTATACACGGATCATTTATACAGAATAAATTTTCGAATACTACATTAAACTCAGTGTATTATAATTAAAACATCGGCGCAATAACGATTTCTTTATCTGAAATAAAGAACGCATGCGATGCCGGTACATATATACGCATGAAAAAAATGTAGTTTTTCACTGTTGAAATCGCAGAGAGAGATAGAACGCGTGATGCCCGGTATTTAGTACAGGATGTCCGTCAATACTGTGCTGTATAATTTAAAATTGTGTAGTATATAATAGTATGAAAGCCGTTATTATAAACACTTTAAAATTTTCAGATTAACTGTGTACAATTGAGAAATAAATGCTGTTTGAGTCACGGAGCGCACTGAGGAGGCAAATATGAATGAAGCGTCTACATCTGCAGATGCTAGGTAAATATAATTACATGAACTTTCTATTTATCAAAATCAGACCTCACATATCGAAACTTCCGATATTTAATGAATATATATTTTTTTAGGCAGGATGAAAGTGCATCGGGTGGAGAAGATGCTCGACTCGCAGAAGTTGCTAATGATGACTGTATACTCTGTGGGGAACCCATGGAACCTTCCAAGTCTTGTTATGTTAAAGAGCGTGGGATACAGAATCTAATACAAGCAAGTATTAAGCGCAAAGATAATAAGTATTTCAAATTACGGAACATGAACATCGTAAATGTACATAAGACGTGTCAGAAAATGTACCCAAGAGAATCGAACATTCAAGCAGCATTAAAAGCGTTACAAAATGATTGTAAGAATAATCGTCAGAGGCGTGCGGATGGACGTCAATTTGATTTTGCGACTTGCTGCTTTTTTTGTTCTAATATTTGTCATTCAAAACAAAAATGTAGTCGCGTCGTAAAGCAAAATACTATTGATAGTATTATCGCACAATTACAAGTATACCAAAGCACGGAAAAGAATAAGTTGATATCCGCACGATTAAGTGTCTTACGTAACAAAGATGATAATTATTATATTAGCAATAACGTATCTTATCATGCAAAGTGTTTAAGCCAATTCTATCAATATTTACCCAATAATGTAAAGGGAAGACCGATTAATGAAAATATGTCCGACTTACTGACATTCATAATTAATTATATTATAGAAAATAGCGAAGAATGTCAATTTTCATTGAAAGCAATATTGAAGGAATACGAAAAAGTACACGGTGATACAGAATTACCCAGACTCGATAGGATTGAAAGTCATTTAAAAGAACATTTTGACGATGAAATCGTCATTCATTCAAGTAGTAACGATAAATTTATTTGTTATAAACGAACTTTAGGGAAATGCCTCGAAGATAGCTGGTATACCAATCGAAAAACTGACGAGAATGAGGAAAGATTGAGAATCGTCGAGTTAGCTGCTCATATAATCCTACAGGATATTCGCTCAATGACTTTTGACACAAAAAACTACAATTCGCCAAATGATTTTTTGAATGGCGTAAATGAAGACATTCCACGCAGTTTAAAAATACTACTTGATATTTTAATTAAAATGCACAAACGAACACCAAATAGAGGCTCGTGGAATAAATGGGAAAATAATGTTCTTACGGCGGCACATATTTTAATGTCTGCGGTTAGACCGCGATCGTTTACTTCGCCGCTTTTATTAGGGCTTTCGTGCATGATGCACACTAAATTTTCTGCAAGAGGACTCATCAACTGTCTGCATAATATCGGTCTCTGTGCTTCATACGCAGAAACTATTCGATTTGAAAATTCTGTCGTAAATGATCCAGATAATTTTGGTTTCATCTCGGACTCGGATACGTATTTACAATTTATATATGATAACGCTGATCATAATACAGGTACTATAGAGGGCAAAAATACTTTTCACTGCATGGGCGGTATTATGTGCATAACACCGTCATCCTCGGTATCATTCAAGAGCACTGTCCCTCGATTAAAAGGAGTAATGCCGGCAAGCACTAGCGGGGCATTCGGTTTTCTTCCGCTCACTAATTTCAGAAATAACAAACCGTTTAAGTTGGATAATTTCATTGTGCATAATTGGAAAGAAGCCGACGATAAAAATTTTACAATTAACATTGAACCTATAGACTTGTTACATTTTTACGGCAAGCATACAGCACCAAAAAAAACGTCAAATTGGCATGGCTTCATGAACAAGTATCACCTTTTTAATGTGGATTATTATACATCTCGAGTTATCGCGTTACCTTTCATTAAAGCACCGCCTAGTGACCATACCACTATTCTGATCGCTTTAATTGATGCTAGGCAAAGAGCAGATAAAAACAATCAAATGCACTGTTTTGTAACTTTTGATCTACCACTGTACATGAAAGCTAGTGAGATCGTAGCATCTATCAATCCTGATAACGATCCCCACAATGTGCAATCCATCATCCCTCGTTTAGGTGGTTTTCATCTGGCAATGTCATTTTTAGGATCGATTGGTAATATAATGACAGGCAGCGGTTTAAAAGAAGCGTTTACTACAATTTACGCTGAATTGTCAGCTGATAAAGCTTTGACGGGACATGCCTTTTCTAGATCCGAGAGAGGCCATCTGTTAGTGCAAGCTGCGCTTGCTACTATCATGTTTAAGAAAATAGTACTTACGGACAACGAAAAAGAATATCTTGATAAAACCCTTGAAAATGTTGGTGAAGAAAATTTGGAATCTGTTTTTGATAACCCTTTGATGATAGGCATCAAACAAAAATTCTTGACCGTTATTGATACCTTGGAAAAGAACGGCCCAACTAGCCAACTATGGGTGCAGTATTTCAAACTAATTTGTTTATTGCAAAGATTCATCGATGCAGAAGGATCGGGTAATTTTAATCTACATCTGCAAACAGTCAAGTCAATGATACCTTTCTTTTTCGCATCAGGTCATCATCTATACGCCAAAGCTTCTCTTTTATACGTACAACAAATGGCAAATTTAAAAAATATAATAGATATCGTCGAATATGACAAATTTTGCAAGAGAGGTTTCTATACGATACGGCGCTCTAATCGTTTTTGGTGCGGAATCTGGTCCGATATGACCATCGAGCAAGTACTTATGAGGGCAATAAAATGCAATGGAGGCTTAACTCATGGTCGTGGATTGACCGAAAATGTTATAAGTAGATGGCTCTTATCAAGAGTAGCGGTTTTAGAAGTTGGCAATGCTGTAGAATTATTTTGTAATACTACGTTTGCAACGTCTGAGCATCATGTGCATGTCGAGAACCGCGCTTCACGTATTTCTAGAGACGCTGACGATTTATCAAAAATCCAGAATTACTTCGAAACATTCAATCCGTTTCCCGAAACTGATAAGATTATAGGTATATATTCTGGAGTTGTTGGTGATTTGAACAAAGTCAATTGCCACAAGGCATTTGAAATAGGCAAAGCTCTGATGAATGAGACTTCAAATAAGAAGTTTACTGACATCAAATTTAAAAGAAGCAGTAAAGTCACACACTTGACGGCCGCGAATTCAACGGTTAAAAATTTAAATAATGATGAAGTGTATATATCGCCGTTGCTAATTTTTCAAAAAATATCGCTAAATATCGAAAGCCAAAAAGACATGAAGGAGTACTGTAGCTCTTACGAACTGTCTCCTATACCATTAGCACTCTTTGATGAAAACGGCATGCGCAAAACTACGAAATCAGTATTTTATTCCAATTTTAATTTTTCTCATGAGATAGCGACATCAGGAAAAACCATAACGTATGTTGTTGATGGTGGGTTTTTCTTACATAAAGTTGTGTGGAAAAGTAATATAACCATTGAAAATATTGTTAATAATTACGTATCATATGCAAAGAATCATTATACTGCGAACAGCTGGATTATGTTTGATGGTTATCCGGAGGACGAGACATTGTCTACTAAATCTGTTGAGCGTTCACGTAGACAGTTAAAAAATATCGGGCGCGAAATTTCTTTTAATAATAATACTACCATTGTCGTTAATCAAAAGCAATTTCTCAGTAATGAGAGGAATAAATCCAAATTGATAGACATGATTTGCACAGCATTAAATGGCGTAGGATTTAGGACAAAAATTGCACCCGAAGACGCCGATAGAATGATCGTCGTGACTGCAATTGAGAATGCGCGCGTAGAAAATGATAATATTGTTATCATAGTAGGTGAGGATGTTGACTTGCTGGTCATTTTTTCGCAACTGGGCCAAAATATTGATAACATTTATTTCAGAAAAGAGGGCAAAGGCTCAAAAGCCCATCAGTTTTACAATAGTGCTAGTTTCGGACACCAAACATTGAATAATATCGTAGGTTTCTTGCACGCCTTTTGCGGCTGCGACACAACGTCAAGTTTTTATAGGATGGGTAAAAATAAATTAATAGATTCATTTGAACCCAGCGACTTAATAGAATTAGCTTCAGTATTCTATGATAATAGTGCCAGTTGCGAAAAAATCGCATCTAGTGCTTTTCAATTAGTGACAGGCATGTACAGCAACAAAGCTGAAAAAAAGTTGATAAAAAAGTCGAGCTCCTTTTCGTTAAGTGACTTACGATACTTACATTTCAGCAAAGCAAAAATAAAAACGAAATTCGCTTTAGAGAGTTTGCCACCGACGGAAGGAGCAGCGAAACAGCACACTTTTCGAGTTTACTATCAGCTGCAGCTATGGCTAGGCCACACTAATTTAAAAGCAACGGATTGGGGCTGGCAAGTCAGACATAATCATTTGATTCCGATCGGAACCACAGATCCACCAATTCCTCGAAAACTGCTTGAACAAATTTCCTGTTCGTGCAGTAAGAAAGGGTGCATCGATGCTTCATGCACGTGCAAAAAGCACGGATTAGTTTGTACAAACCTATGCGCACATTGTCAAGACGATACATGCTATAATTTACAGATTAATAGTCCACCTGAGTCTGAGAATGAATGCGCAATCGAGAATGATAATGATGATGATTTTATGATTATGCCAATGATAAATTTCAATGTTGATGTTAGCGATGATGAAATCGACTGTGAACCGCCTGCAAAAAAGATGAAAGTGTAAATATCAATGAATAAATTATTTTTTAACGTAAAAACATCACACTGTGCGTTTTCCAATGAGTATTTCTGAAAACAGACCGAAGAATCCAATTCCTCTGAATCCGTTACCCCAAAATCAAAAAAAAATCATTCAAATAGCTACAGTAGATGCTGAGAAATGTGACTGCAAATATAAATAATGTGCGCGCCGCGCGCGCCTATTACTATATATACATTTCTCCTCCGCCGCTGCTGCTTCCCCCACCACTCGACTGCGAGCGCGCGCTCGGCCGATTTACGCGAACTTTACGATGGTTTTTAGCATGCTTCCAAGCATCTGATCGAAAAACTGAAATATACGTTTTGTAGTGCACGATGTCAACTATTCAAAAGTTTTTGGATAATTATAATCGGACTTACGGTGACGCATACAGGCCTGCTGGAAAAAGACGCACTGCAAACTTTGCATCGCGATTTTGAGAAAACTAATAATCCGACAGCAGCTGCCTGTTGCACATATAAAGTACATTATAATCCCTACGTTCTCTCAAAATTTGAGCGCTGCAGCTCAATAAATGACGGAGTTATGAATTTTCGAAAAAACGCCTAATTTTCCGGTTTTTCCTAAATATCTCAGGACCTAATTATCCGATTGAGACGATCCACAAATCATTTTTGTAGATATTTTTATTATCTACAAATCAGCTCAATGGGGCATTCCGATTACTCCATTACTTTCAAAGTTATAAACAAAAAACGACAAAAATCGCGTTTTTTTTGCAATAAATTGTTAATAACTATTATATGGACCGGAAATGCGAGTGAAAAACACATACCTATTCATCTTCTCATTATCTTTTACATCATCGCACAATCGGTTTGCTACTAGTCTTTATGTTAAGCAAAAATGCTCTACAGCTTGGCCTATACAGGAATAGACTGAATTGGTTAAATATGGAGGAGAGAAAAACGTATTGTACGGCGGTGCTATTGTACAAAGTAATTAAAATGGGGCAACCGCCAAACAGTGGGACGGATGGCCAAAGAAGTGATCAAAATGTTGCTTTACTATTAAATGTACCTTAAAAAATAGAAAAATGGGTTTCAAAAGGTTTTGACCACAGGAATCCGAATCTGGATTCCCCAAAATACAAAAAAATTATTTTAAGGGTGAAACAACCCTATATGATCGTATATCTCACGATTTAGTAGCGAAGCAAAATTTCTACTTACTTCGATATCTCAAAAATATAATTTTTATCACAGTCATATATCAACTTTGTCTATAAATATCTACCCGAAAATTTCAAGCCCATTGCCATTCACAGAACCCTTTCAATTAGAGATTGAAAGGGGGTGGAGAGCAAAAAAATATTATGCTCCTCTTCAGCACATCGAAACTATATTTTTTTTAAACAGACATGTTGAGTATGTCAAAAACTATCCACCAAAAAATTTTTAACCCCTTTCAATGAACAGAACCCTTTCAATTAGGGGTTGAAAGGGGGTGGAGAGCGAAAAATTATTATTTCCCTCTTCAGCATATCCAAAGTATTTTCTTTTTTAAACAAACATGTTAAATACGTCTAGAAGTATTCACTGAAAAATTTCGAACCCGTTTCCATGCACAGAACCCTTTCAATTAGGGGTTGAAAGGAGGTGGAGAGCGAGAAATTATTATTTCCCTCTTCAGCATATCCAAAGTATTTTCTTTTTTAAACAAACAGAATCCTTTAAATTAAGGGTTGACAGGGGTTGGATAGTGAAAAGTAATTGTAACTTCATTTGGTACCTGTAGATTTTATATATATATTTTTTCTATATATCTTATATATATATATATATATATATATATATATATATATATATATATATATATATATATATATATATATATATATATATATATATATATATATATATATATATATATATATATATATATATATGTGTGTGTGTGTGTATATATTTTATATTTTTTATAGGTTTTATATACAAACATTCTGCATCAGATATGCTGTTGCATATATCATAACATTTTCTTCTCCGGGAAACTTTACAAGATAGCTCATACGAAACTTCTGGTCGACCTTGCATACATCATAAGAAATAGTATAATAATGGAGTATATAATATTAAAAATTTAAAATTGATTTAAACAAAGAAGCAATGGACTAAAATTGTCTAATTAACATTGCCAATATAAATACATGAAAAAATTAGTACATTTACGTAAGACGTGTTTAGAATTGATTAAGAAAAAAAACTATATGTATTAGATTTATATCTTATGATAGTTGCATTACTAGGACACTTATTTAAAGAATTTCTTAACAAGTTAATTTCAATGGCGCAGAGTTATATGTGTAAAAGTCTATGATGTGTATAAAAGATGCACGAAAGTTAAAAATGTACAGAAAAAAAATGCATTTTATCAAACTGCACTTTTCTAATCTATTATTAGTAATATCAAAATCAAGTTTCATGCGATGACTCTAATATTATTAATATTACTCATCTTAATATTATGTATTTATGGTATGATTCATAATAATACAACTAACAAAATATTATAAATATTGATTACAACTGATTTATAGAAAGCTATATCCTTTTGACAACATTAAATTTAATGTAATTCTTTATAAATTGTATCAATGGTGTATAAAATAGAAAATAGAATCACTATTAAATATTCACTTTTAAGTAAGGACAAATGTCAACTAACTCCAATAAATACTAAATAAGTATTATACTATATAAGTATATAATCGATTATGTATACAAATATTTCGTGATTTTATATAAGATTTAAATATACATTTTGTAGACCACAATTATGCAACTTACATTATATTTATTAGACCTAATACAATATTTAAATAAATTGCATATAAATAAATTAAAATATTATTTTACGTTTTTAAATCAATATTGGATGAATCTCACAAACGCAAAATATGTTATAAAATTGATTTTTTTAAATATCTTACCTGGTTCATTTGTCCTGTCACGCTCAGTTTCATTGAAACTAAAATTTTTTCGTTTTCCATCCATTGTGCATAAACATTTTCAAACTCCTTGGAATTGCGCCTATTTTTCTTTAATTTTTGGAATCTAAGCTTATAATTATTATAAAAACTTTTCCTAAGTTTGTTTTTAATCAATAATTTATCTTGTTCACAAGCTAGTGGTCTGTATCTATTTACTAAAAAATTTAATACAGCCCGTTTTTTGTCATTAATAGTAGTAAATAAATTATTGTTTATAACAGAGAAAATATCTCGATGTTTAACAGAGAAACTGCTCATGGTGTCAATGAAAAATGAAACCCTTTTATTCCTTCAACTATCACGATGGAAACCTGCTTGAGAACTGACTGCCTCGAGTGACTTCGACTTTCTCAAAGGTCACAGAAGTAGATTTTGTTTACATTCAACTAAGATACCTGAGAAACGAGTATCATTTATGAAGCTCAATCACAACATACAAAAGATTCTCAAATATTCTAAAAGGTGGAATCCGAGAATGCAGTCCATGCAAGAGCTGTGTGTTGAATAGTAAACTTATCATTAAAAATATATTTTTTTAGCTACGTTTTTGTACTACTTACATTGAAAAAACTGTGTCGTAAAATGTTACAATATTAATATTGTAAGAAATTGCAAATGATTTTTTTAAGTAATATTTTTTACATAAAACGTTTAAATACAATGTTATATATTACGAGAAATTTGTATTTTAAAGCTTTCTACAAAAATACATCATTAAACAAAATTATTAACTGGATTTAAGTAATGTTTAGTGATTAACGTGGCGTTCTTCCATGAAACCCAAGATTACAGATGCTTTCAATTATTAATATGTAATTAATAACTTTTCTGCTGCACAGGAAAGATTGCTGACCTTCAAATCCACATAAATATCCATAAAATCCTCTAATATACCAAATTATTTCTGGGGGTCAAATAATTTAGGCGTATTTTTCTATTCATTTATACTGGAAAGAATATAGAACATATTAAAAAGCTAGGCAGTTATTAATTACATATTAATAATTGAAAGCATCTGTAATCTTGGGTTTCATGGAAGAATTCCACGTTTATCACCAAACATTACCTAAATCTAGTTAATAGTAACTGGAGCTGGTATCGATAACAGTCTACTTAAAATTATTTTTACTTATGTGCACATTGATTATTCAGGACAGTTATTTAAAAAAAGTGTTTTCATTATTTATTTTTTTTATTAGACAGAATTCAAATGTATATCGTGTGAAACAGAATGACCGTGTTTAAGTGAAGTGCTATGAAACTGTGTATTAGCGTAATTAGTGTAACCCTGCATTATAGTATGTGTTGGATGTTTAAAGAAAGTTCTAGAAATATTATTGAATTCATAAAGAAAATTTAATGTAAATCCCCGGTATTGAATTTTTGTGATATCGTCATAATGCATTATTTTGGTTATTTTCATTATTTTATCTTTTTGTAAGGAGCATAACTTTTCATAGTAATTTGGACCATTATTGAAACAGGGTTCATTTTATAGGTATCGGTTCAAGGAATAATTTGAATCCTGATTTGGAGAGTGATCAGAGTGAGTAATCAGGGACGACATTTTGGCGACAGAGTAGCCGCGTGCGAATCCCGAAGTACGGCAAATGTGATTGCGGATTATATCGTTAGATGATTGTTAAAATTATTGGGACAGACTTACTATAAATTATTGGGGTTTATCGGAAAATTAAGAGGGAGTTTTATGGGTAAATTTGTTAGAAAATGTGCGAATATTTAATCTGTCTTTATTAACAAAAAACACAATAATTGGCAATTATTAGTATAATATAGGGTTTAAAAAATCCAATAAGAAAATACGTTCAGTATAATTTTGTTCGCAATTGCTGCAATAAAATATTCAAGTTATTTTAAATAAATACTAAATTAATGTAAATATAATCCTAGTCATTTCGTAGTTAGCGCCCGATTGTCCAGTTTTTATTTAAACGTTTCAGGAGCTAAGAAGCTAATCAATCAAACAACGCCGAAGTTGGTTAATAGTTGGGTTAATTTTCAAAATGGCGAGTCTAAAATGGCGGATCGGATTCATAAAATCAAACCAATATAAAAATTATTACTGTAATTTTAGTGAAAATTTATTTTTTGACAAATAATCAATTATCAAATCATTAAGAAAGTTGTTAGTATACAACTTTTCGTGATATTAATTAGAAAAAAATTTAGCTAATTAAAATAAATTATTAGAAAAAAGATTTCTTTTTTCATTGTTCAAAATTTTTATTGTTTCAATATTTTCTTTCTGAGAATACACAAAAATTTAAATATATAATTTTGAATAACGTATTTATCATTTTCTTTTTATAAAATTAGAGATGAATTATAGTTAAATAAAATTACTTTGCTTACTCTTTGAGAATGTGTCCGTCCATCCACCGCCCACATCTTTTGTTTTGAGTGTTTTTCGTGTTGGTAAGTGAGTAGTAAGTAAGCTGTTATGGGAAGACTAAACAAATGACGTCATCACTGCGCGTCGTCTCTTATCTTATCTAATCTTAATGGTATGTTGATATGATAAGGTTATCTTAATGGTTTGTTGATAAGATAAGACTTAAGGTTACATTCCATAGAGGTGTTACTTGTCTTATTAATTATTTTTTAATTGTTTATTTGTATAAACAAATAGATAAGCCATGTAAACAATACTCCTTATCTTTGTCGCAACAATGACTCACCCATGCGCGACCCCCTTTTATCTTAATGGTTTATTGACAAGATAAGTAACATTCCATAGAGGTGTTACTTGTCGTATTAATTACTTTTTAATTGTTTATTTATATAAACAAATAGATAAGCTATGTAAACAACACCCGTTATCTTTGCCGCAGCAATGACTCACCCATACGCGACCCCTTTTATCTTAATGTTTTGTTGTCAAGATAAGACTAAAGGTCACAGTCCCTAGATGTGTTACTTATTAATTGTTTATTTATATAAACAAACAGAAAAGATATGTAAACAATCTCACCCCCACTTATCTTTGACATGGCAATGGTTCATCCTTGTGTGATTTCCCTCATCTTAATGGTATGTTTACAAGATAAGACTCAAGGTCACATTCCAGAGATGTATTACTTATTAATTACCTTTTAATTATTTATTTTTATTTGATTTTTGATAACACATAATCTTATCTACGTTGAACAAAGATAGCAAATAATGTTATCTGCATTTACGCAAACATAACCTAGAATCTTGACGGTAATCTTAACGGTTTAGACGCCGCCGTCCAAAGATGATTTTAACGGTAATAGTTTGTTGTACTACGTTTTCAAAATAATGCGGTCCTGAAAAGGACCGGTTTATGTTTTAAAAAATCTCGTTATTCTTTAAAACTTTTGTATCCCTTACGATCGGGGAAGGAAAATGTGTTGGTGGAGAATTTCCGTATATAATGTTTTAACTTCTGCGATTCACCATTCGCATGATTACTCCGGTCTTTGTCTGCGTTACTGATACTTCCCCCGATCTGAGGCGATGATGATTTATCTTGCGATTGACCCATATTGCGATAAGCTGTCTCCTTGAGGAGGATAAGATGAATAATGAGAGATCTGAATCGCTTTGCTTATGTTTTATATTATATAGTGATTATAGATTTTTGAATTGAGAAATTCAAGGATATGGTGGCGTGGTGGTAAAAGGTAAGAATAGTCAATAAAAAACATCATTTCAATTATTTTGGATTTATTATAATGTAAAAAAGTATGTGTACAAAACGTTATAAGAAAGAATAACATAATTTTCGATTTCATGGTTCAAGCAGATACGCACACAATTCGTTGTATATAATTGGTAATTTATAAGCAGCAATTTCTAAGAGTAAGACATTTAAAATTGATAAACTAACATCATTATCCTGCAGAAAATTTTCATTAACAAATATTTTAATATTATCGCTGCATAAAGTATAGCATTAATGAAACGCTTCATACGTCTTCATCATAGTTGATTTAGCATGTTCGAGGGTACCGTCTTTTCTAATACATTCTTCTAGGTACTTTTTGATGAAAGTGATAACGGCATTTACCTTAGCAGCACAACTTTCTAGTTAAGCAAGATGTGCATCAATACATGGCAAGAGAAGTTTTATCCCATTAAACGTAACTTTCTGCATACAGATAGTCGGTGGTGAGTAGGATGTTTTCAGTTTCTTCTTTTCTTTAGATGATTGGGGATCACCTTCAACTGCAACTGCTTCTTCCTCTTCTACATGATTAAAGAAAGTCCCAACTGCAGGTCTTTCTTCGATCAATATGGCTTTCGTATTGTAGGAACTCGTAAACATCAGATCATAACCATCCAAGTACATTTTTGATGGTCAGCCATATTTCGTTTGAAATCTGTAGGCGTCTTTGAAATGCGCATTGATGAGATCGAAGTAGCTCTTGAAAAGTGTCCAGGTGTTATTATCAAATTTGATAAATTTGAAATAAGACGTCGACATTGACAGTTTTACAATTGCGCGATAACTACCGTGCTCGTACTCCAAAGCAATGGGTACTCGCTTCGTATTGGACTTGTTTAACGCATAACTCGTAGACAACAGCATGTTCGGTAAAATATTTAGCATACGAGCTTGATAGCATTCACTTGATTGAGCCATGCTTGATTAATAAAGACCGCACTCTGTACTGTATGAAGTAGCACGAGAAACGCGTGGTAAATTCGCAAACTAACGACTGAGATGAGTCCAAACTGTGCTTGCTCTTATAAACGCATTGGCAAAGCCAATCCCTCCACTAAAACTTTGAGGTATAAGTCAGAGTAGGGAGATCAAAACTAACGGTTAAAAATTCTTCCACGTGTATTCCGCGAAATGATATGAAAGAAAAAATAACTATGTTTTGACGAGTATCCGATTTCGCGATACGAGCATGCAAGATGATGAAATACAAATAAAATATTATACTTCCAACGGTACATAATGTGATTATATTTATAAGACTACCAAGAAATAAAAGCGTTTAGATAATTTTTATCAGATATTATTACATGTACATCCTGTGTATGATTAAAAGTAGAAATATGAATTGTGATGGGTATTCTAAGAATAACGGTTGGAAAGCTATACAGGATACAAGAGGATATGTTGAGGAGAAGAAATGATAAGTTTGACGATATACGTGTGTACAATTTATTCGTATAAACTTATACTATTAATACATAAAGTTTGACATATTACGTAGAATATATATTTTCAATAATTGGAACATAGTCTCGAAGTACATATTTGATTGCAAAATCCTGAGCCAAGCGAATGCTCAGTACCGAATGCTTTTACATGTTTTTGGCGGTGCTCTGGCGAATTTTATTGCGTAAAAGTTTAGTATAAAATTTCATAGCTTAGGTGTCGTTTATTCGTGAATTTCGTGAAAAGTTACTGCAAAACGCACGTAAATTAGGAAAACTGCACATATAATAGAGGAACATAAGACAATATTGCCCACACACTTACGAGTCGATGCTTTGCAGTTTTTTTCTGTTCCACTGATATCTTGTGCAGTTTCGTTTGAGTCGAATAAGATGATGTGCTGAGATTGGTGGTAACCCTTAGCTGTCGAAATATGTTCCGTAGCCATTTTCGTCTATGTAGATAGCTATCCAATGTGTACCTTTTTTCTTATGATCATCAGTGTTGGCTATGATAGCTGTTGGGTATTCCATCACTTTTGGAATTCGATCTGCTGCATACACTCCGACGGTTTTAGCTGATAGTGGCGCAAGCGCCCTCATCAACTGACGTGTATTCATTTTTATTATTAATCGTCAATCACGTCCTGACCAGCCTCCTCCTCTTCTGCCTACTGATTCTCTCTTAAACTTTTTAAAGTAGTTGTACGTCTACGAAGATGTAACTTTGCATAAAGAGCATCGCTTAACTTTTGAGGATGTTCTTGAGGTTCTGTTCTAGTATAATCAGCTACTAACGAATGCAGCCACTTTCGTAATAAGTATGCCTGATTAAGAGCACAAACCACAGTTTTATTCTTATCTTGCACACTGTGATGTATACAGGAAAACACATGTTGATACTTCTCTCTAAGTTCATTAAACGAAGGTCCATACACTTCTTCGACGTTTACAATTTCTCGAGACATCACTGATTCAAGATATTTTGCTTTATCATGTCCACGAGTGTATATTCTTATGGCCACTTTTGACAGAAAATATTGGTTGAAACGTAATTGATCTACACTGATGTCACCTTCAACCCATCGTATACCGTGATGATAGTTGGAAACGTATTCGTTGGACTTCTTAATGCAAGAAGGTAGCTCGGAAAAACTATGCGGGGACTTGATGTACCAGTGAGTGAGAACTCTATTTTTCAAACTTAGTACTGCAACTTCTTTTGGAATAAATTTATTTTCTTGATCTTTAAGACCCTGAATATCTATAACGTAATCCATTTTTAGTAATTCTATTTTTCCGCACACTGCGTGTCTCACGCGTAAACTCTCAAAGTCGACTGTTGGAGAGTTGAGTGTAGCTCTCTGTATATATCTGCTCACCCCACTACCACATTGAAATCCGTTATGATTTGACGGTTTGAATCTATTTCTAGCACGTTATCAAATTCGGCGTAGACGATACAGTTGATTGTCGACATGAGAGCCTCGTTAAAATTCACTTCTACACGTATACTTCCGTGCTTTATGAGATTCCAGTGCCTGGAAGCGTTTGTAGATAAATCAGAAGTCAGATCAAACCGAAAAGACAAAAGCCTTTTTTATAATCAGTGCGACTAATAGCTGAAGCTTCATTGAGAAGTTCCAGAAAATAAAGTATGATAAGCTTCTAAGTATAGAGGATTAGTTCCATTAAAACTGGGTTGTAACGGTTTGCTTGGAATTTGAACACCATCAACATAAAGAGAAAGATAATTTATGGAAAAATGTTGAAAATTAAATGGATTATAGCTTCTGTTACCATTAAATGCTCGATTATCTACGAATCCAATTATGATTCTTTTAGGTATTTGACCATGAATAATGTTATCTAGTGTATCGCCGGGAATACCACTATGCATAGTAAATGCTTTTACCTCCACACGATTAATTGGATATTAGCCAGTTTAATTGTATTGCCATGAATTGTACATATTTATTTATTGAATATCTAAAGAAAAATGTATAGTTTTTACTATTGCTCTTAATTAATATATATAAATAATCATAGATTTTATTATTATTATATTTAAATTTATTATTTTTGGGAAAAGTGGATTGTTGACATTCCATATTTAATGACAACGATTTTAATTCTTTTACTTGCTTTATCAGAGTTAAATTTAATTTTTGCTGAAAAAGCCAACTATCGGTTACTCTAATATTAAGTTAAATACAAATTCGTTAGCGTATTGAGAATAAAATTAATATTAAAAGGACGCTTAATACCGATAGTAGATTTCTACTATGCCACGCGCGTGTTATTTATTTATTATTAAAAAACTAATTAATTAAAGGTAAAAATAAAAGATGTCCCCGCTTCGCTATAGAATTACTAGTATTTGTATATGAGTATATCTGTAGAACTTTTAACTTTTTGCGGAATAGATATGGCACAAATTCTGATTGCTCGCACACGAGTTCATGATCAGGCACATCATCCTACTGGGGATTATTCCATTTGTCATATGCCAAAGAAGAGATCATCAAATCGCTACAATTATCGAATCAATGCTACAGATGCAGTCCTTAAAATAGCATCAAAATTAGTTACGTTTTTTATCACATTGTATTCTTAATAAAATCGTAATTAATTTTGATGCTATTTTAAGAACTGCATCTGTAGCATTGATTCGATATTTGTAGCGATTTGATGATCTCTTCTTTGATATCAGGCAAATGGAATAATCCTTCGTAGGATGATGTGCCTGATCAGGAACTCGTGTGCCAGCAATCAGAATTTGTGCCATATCTATTCTGCAAAAAGTTAAAAGTTCATAGATATACTCATATATCAGGTGGTTTCCGTTGGTTGTATATTTTTTGCAAAAATTTTGATTAACTGAAGCTTTTCAGTTATTGAGTAGCATAAATAGTAAAATATATTACTCTATAACTTAAAAACTTCAGTAAATTAAACTTTTTGCAAATAGTATATAACTGAGAGAAATCAGCAGTTACACAAATACTAATAATCCTAAAAAGTAAAAACCTTATTTAATTCTATAAGAATTCTTTATTAATACTTTTTTACTAAAAGTATTCTAAAATAGTTCTTAAAGTGCCGAATGTACGCTCTAGTATGAAGCTTAAATAATTCATAAATAATTCTTTTGTTGCAAGTGTAATTTGGTAATGGATATGCAGTTCAAAATATTGGTTTCCGTAGATTTATAAATTAATTTAAAACATATTTTGTTTTTTTGTATATATAAATTGATATAATTGAGCGCAAAAAAAATTAAAATAAATGTCGACAGTTGGACTTGAACTCATGACCTTCAGTTCAACAGTCCTGTAATATAACCACTGTGCTATTTCATCAGTTAGAGTTCCTGAGTAGAAATAAATTCAGGCATGTAATGGAGCGCGTCTCAGGCCTTGATAAAGCCTTATTAGGCCTTATCAGGGTCTTACTCGTGCCCCATTACACACCGGATTCATTTCTACTCGCGATGTATAGTAAGATGTAACAAATAATGTGAATATACAATAATTTATGAATTTGTGATAAATCATATCATAATGTATACCAATATTGTTGGATATATCTTCTTGATTATAATTTAAAGAAGTGTGTCATATTATGTCTCAGTTGTAATAATTAAAGATTACTTAAAGAGTATTTAAATTATTCTTTATATTTTTGAAAGGATACTTTATGCATACTTTTTGATTATTTATGTTATACTTTTTAAATACTTTTGTATTTTCGGCCGTGGTCACTGTTAACATTGATTAGTTTACAAAGAATACGTTCATAATACTTTTTGAATACTACAAGCATTAATTAATTGCGGACATTCATTGATTCTTAAATAATTTTTTTTTCGAAAAGTGTGCTTATTGGGATTGTATGACGAAGCGGGGACAGCTTTTATTTTTACCTTTCATTAATTACTTTTTTATAATAAATAAATAATACGCGCGAGGCATAGTAGAAATCTATTGTCAGTATTCCGCGTCTACTTAAGGCGGTTCGAAAGTCATTTAAAAATTTTAAGTTCGCTCTACAATATATCAGACAAAGAAATAAAAAATTTTGTTGTGATAAATAATAAAAACAAAATTATGATAAACCACGACATAATTCCCCTTCGTTACGTAATTATCAATCATTTTATAAAGTTTTAAGTTTACTTGTAAATATATCGCCTAATTGCATTTAAATAATATTTAAAAATCATATTATTCAAATGCCATTCTGTGAGAAATTGAAATAAAAACTTTAAATTTTTTAAATTGATAGATAACTACATAACAAAGGATAACTAAATTGTGGTTTATCATAATTCTTTTATTATTATTCTTTATAAGCAAATAAGTGATTCTTTTATCTGATTATACTTGTTTCTTCACTTTCTGTGCAATTGAAAAAGTTATTTCATATTGTCTTTATAACTTTTATTTACATTAAACAATAAAAATGAAAATCTCAAAGTTAAAAATTAGCTTAATTTTAAAAAAATATTATTTGAGTTGTAAAATAATTAAAAAAATATCTATAAAAGTATAAGTACAATATTTTCAATGCTCGGCAGAAAGATAAATAAAATTTTTCTAGTAGAATAGATTTCTGATTTTTGCTGGGAAATGTAGGTTATAATATTGCTTGCAATATTTATAGCAGTCACAAAGTTTTGTCAATTTATTCATGAGTATCTAAAATTTAAAAATTTAATCTTTTACATTATTACGTATTATGTATTGGTTAATAATTAAAATCATAATAATTGTGTTGTAAAACGTGAAAATAGGCTTAAAATACATTCACGTATAATTAATTTTGATTTAATAGTAAAAAAGAAACAATATACTTGCGAAAGCATATACATACAATATTTTGAATACTTGGAAGGTTGTTATTACGTATACGCAGTTATACAATATATGCAGATACCTATTCACGTTCAAAGTTACAAATACTATTATATTGGCTTTGTATTATGGTCTTGAAGAACATTTTATAAAAATCAAAGCAACTCTGATAGTGTTTACATTACGCTGGGTGCTTTTTAGTTTCATGTATAGTCGAGGTAGTCTGTTTCCAAGAATCACTGACGATTTAGTTCTATACGAGGAAACATGTATTTTTACATCTCGTTCCTTATGTATTACTTTCATTATTAATCAATCTTACATTGTTTTAAGTTAATAAATTTATTTAAATATTAAAAAAATTATTCCATTATTTTTATTGAAGTAATTTATATAAATTTATGTTGAATAAGATGTATTAAATCTTATATTTAATTAAAAAGTTGCAATTTAAGGGTTGGATGCAATAAGGACCTTAGTGCTCCAAAATGGCTTGAAGCCTTTTGCACGCTGGAATTTTTGGGACACAGCTTGAATTTAGATTTTGACGATTTATTCTTGTAGAAAATTCTATAGCGCATTTTTTCCTTGAACTGTATTAGTATAAATAAACATAAATTTAATAATAACTAATCTACATGTTTTTATTATATGTAAGCATTTGAGAGATCTATATATTTAAAATTATGTAAAACATTAAATTTTGTATTCTTATTGAAAATTTTATAGAAATATTTTCGCTTTTCTGCTCAGCATTAAAATTATTGCAATTATGCTTTAACAAACACTTTTATTGTTATATTAAAATTATCATTATATGTACACTTGACGTGGAAAACATTTGATTCTAAAGATTTGAATTTTTTTCAAATACTGCAATTTCATTTGATCGAATGCATGTTTTAGCTAACCGCATTGGAGGATTACAAAAAAAATTCAATTCGTTCGAATCAGATGTTTTCCTCGTCAAGTGTACTTATCTTAAAATCTAATTTTAAAATGAGAAAGAATAAGAGTTTGATCACCTGGATCAGTATAAAAAAAACATGGATATAGAATCTTTTTAATACAAAAGTGCTTGTATAACTCCCAGAACAGGCATCGATCATTTTTGGATCTAAAAAAATGCGTTTAACTTTTGAAGTCTTAAAATGAGGCCTCTATGGGTTTGAAAAAAATATACTTAATATTATAATTATTTTTAATTTTTGCAGGCATATAACCGATTATTAATACATTTTTCGATTTAAACTACTTCAACAATTATTTTATCTTTATATTATAAAATGTTGACTGAATTAGAAAAACTTATTGTTATTGGTAAAAATAACTACTCATGTGATAAAAGTATGTTACTAGACACACATATATTTAAATTCAATCAAATACTTAAAAGTCAAACATCATTTTCGATGCAATCATTACAATATATTCAAAAACCAAATAATATACAACCAATTCCAATTGATTCAGAGTATATTCAGATTCTTTCTTCGGGTCATAACAAACATGGACATTTTAAGTGTATTTGATACTCTAATCGTGTTATTCATGTTTTTGATAGTTTGAATAACAAGTTCTTGACAAATGTTTGTTAAATTTATATTAATAGACTATTTTTCCTTATCAAGATATTAAAATTAGTTTTGAGGAGGTACAATATCAAGAAAATGCTTATGATTGTGGAGTTTTTTCTATTGCATTTACTACTTCAATCATTTTTAATCTTTGCCATGTGGTTTACGCTTTGACGTTAATAAAATGAGAGAACACTTATTAAAAATGTATAATACAAATTCTTTACAAATGTTTCCTTTATTTACAAATTATAATAAAAGTGTTGATTTTGTTTTAAATACTATTCCATTAATTCGCAGAGTTAAGCACGCTAAACTCTTTAATGTATCGAATTTAAATTTTAATGATATTGATTTTGAATTGCTTGAATCTCAAAAATTAGATGAACTTGCAAAGGAGCGAATGTTATTACTGAAATCAGTTTGTAAACAAAATAAACGATTTTATAATGATTCTAAAATTTTAAGAGTAGATGATAATAGTGCATGTAGTAAGGACATTGTAATGTTAGAGAATATTATAACTGATGAAATTGTCGATACAAAACAAAAAAAACGAAATACTTTTTAAGTCTGCACTTATAACAAATTCTAAACAGAAATGCAATAGAAAACGACAAAGTAATGTTGAAATGAATAAATCGGTTAAGTCAAAGATAGCTAGAAATAAACAATATTACGATAAAAATAGAGAAAAAATTTAAAAAAAAGGAAAGAATCTTATGAACCTCATTTTATAAAAAAAGACGAAAAACTAATAATTTCTGATAAAAATAAAAATTATTATGAAAAAAACAAAACTTCGATTAAAAGAAGGATAGAAGTTTCTTTGGATCAAAATACAAATAATATATGTGCTTTTATAGCAAATTCTGATATTAATGAAATTTTAATAGAATAGACTAATGTCGGTAATTTAAATTTACAATGTGAATTTTGTCAAGCGCAACATTTTAGTTTTGAACTTCCTAGAGATAAAAGAATTTCAAACTGTTGTCATAAAGGTAAAGTATCTTTACCAAAAGATCCTGATTATCCAGAAGAGATACAAAATTTATTTATAACAAATCAGCAATTTAGAAAATGCATTAGATTATATAATAATTATATTACATTTGCTAGTTTCAGCGCTCAAGAATATAAATATTATAATCTGTAGTATTCCATAGAAGTATATATTAATATATTAATGAATTTGTATTTAATTTGCTTTAATTATTACCTGAATTATCAGTCATGATTTTCACCAACCTTTGATTTATACGACATGTTGCGGTTTAAGTTCGCGATTTGACTTAGAGGATCAAACTGTGTAGCGGTAAATAGCTAAAAAAAGATACTACATTATCTGTATCTTGAATACGTATATATCTAATTTTAAATTTTTCAAATCTTACAAATTTTTTAATAATTTATTACCAAGTCAATTTTTTTTATTGAAAAAATTAATAAAATTTTTAAAAAATGAAAAAAAAACAATGTAGCATATAAACTCCAATGGGCATTACTGTTTCGTTTTGCCGAGATTTAGATGTATTGTATCTTATCTTTATACAGATTTCTGGCATTAATACGTGTGTTTACATGCGCATTTACACAAATGCTTATACCTACTCTTTGTCATTACTACTTGTGTATTAGTTTTCTGCTATGGTCTGTAAGGGCATACTTTCTACAGTGTTAAATTATTTTTACTATATAAAGTTCTGAAAAATAATTTCAATCATAATATATTATGTCTACGTGTTTTATTTATGTAAAAAATAAATTACGAGGAATTAAAAACGGAAACATATTAAATTAAAAAAAATGAATAAAATATCATTAGCTGTTGTGAAGAAATTGTTTGTATGTATTTAATATGCCCGAGTGCCGATTTTGACAAAAAAATTCCAAAAATTACGTGAGTTGACCTTCGCACCTCCACGTTTTCGTACACCCACGCACACAAAAAATAATAAAAAAAGGGTCGCGGATTCGTCGGATCAGCGTACTCAAATGTATCCGGGTGCCGAATTTCATAAAAAATATCTGAAAATTACGCGATTCAACTTTCGCCCCTCCACTCTTTCGTACACCCACGCGCACAAAAAAAATAAAAAATAATCTACGGATTCGTCTTCAGTGACATCAAATGTCTCCGAGCATCGCTTATGAATAAAAAATTCTGAAAATTATGAGATTTGACCTTCGCACCTCCACGTTATCGTACACCCACGTGCACAAAAAAAATAAAAAAAAGATCCGCGGATTCGTCATCAGCGAAGTGAAATGTGTCCGAGTACCAATTATGAATAAAAAATTCTGAAAATTACGCGACTCGACTTTCGCGCCTTCACTCATTGGTATACCCACGCGCACAAAAAAAAAATAATCTACGGATTCGTTTTCAGTGACGTCAAATGTCTCCAAGCATCGCTTAGGAATAAAAAATTCTGAAAATTATGAGATTTTACCTTCGCACCTCCACGTTTACGTACACCCACGTGCACAAAAAAAATAAAAAAAGATCCGCGGATTCGTCATCAGCGAAGTGAAATGTGTCCGAGTACCAATTATGAATAAAATATTCTGAAAATTACGAGATTTGACTTTTGCGCCTCCACCCTTTCATACACCCACGCGCAAATAAAACAATGAAAATTAAAAAAAAATGTTTTATTTACCCCTTCACATAATTATTAAAAATAATTATTAACAAATGTAGTTAACTGTAGGGAAAAGATATTAACTATCAACGGTGACTGAAGAAAAAGAAGTCTTAATGATGCTCGTTTATATAATAGAGGATATTTGGCTGTTGCTTTTGTGAGAGTAGTGGCATGGACCAATAGAATACCTGGATTTATTTTTACACGTCTTACAACAAGTGAAGCTTCTCTTATATGAACGCTAAATTTACAGTGTCTATATACCAAAGTGAAGTTGCCAGATGTGAGGACATGGTTCCTGGTGAATAATTTAATAATGTTTCGATATAAGCTCTGTACGGATAGGCATTGTTTGGTGGTGAAACGAGTTTCTGGTTGAAGAACACGTCTACTTGATTAAACATAGAGTGTAAAAAATTGTTAACAGGTGCAACTTTACTATTCTCGACTGCATCAGTAGCGATATTGGGTAAAATTTGAACACGGACACAGAGCATGGTGTGTGCAAGATCGAGATAATCTTCGCCACCTGGAACGATAAATTCCAAAGGGCCATCGTCGCTAAGGGAAGAAACTGGTTTATAATGCAAAACTTTCTCATTAAAGTGAATATAATGAGCTTCTTTGCATTCACATATTCTTCTTAAAGATAGAAACCTCTTTTCTTTTTTGATGGTCCAAGCACTAGATGTTTGTTCACTTCATTTACATGGTTTATAACATGTGCCAAATCTGTAATATTGTCGTATAAACCAGGTGGAAAAGAACAATCGTAATACTTAGCCGTTTCTAATTCTATAACATCCAAAGGAGCACGTTGTTTCTCACCTATAGTAGCTGTAGAAAATAAAGAACTCGATTCAGCCTCTTTTTTAGTTAAACCTACACTCCAAGATCCATACAATCGAATCTCATGTGATAAGTGTGTAGTGAAGCAAGATGTCGTGTTATCAGGGAAATACTTTAGACTACTATTACTGGGTAAAATTAGGTAAAAGCTTTCACAATTCATCACATAGCCGTGTTTAAATAGGCACAAGTTTACTTGCTTTAATCCAAGAGTTGAATTTGTCTGGATAACCAAGCCATTTAATCAGAAGTTGACGTTTTGCACCACGTTCTTTACCACGTATTATACGTTCGATCTTAAACTCCTCGTCCTGTCCAATACGATCCCCACCAACACGTACCATTTCTTCAGGGTAGAAAAACCCGTCAATCAACTCATCCTGTAAATCTGTCAGTTCGTATGTGTATAAATTTTGTCTGCGTGAAATACTAGATACCCTAAAGACTTCTTCACTGTAATTCTTCTCATAACCTTTGTCGAAGGTGCCCTTAGACCGACTGATACGAACGTAATCTCCGACAGAATATATAGCTGAGCGCGATGCTCTCCGTTGATTAAGAGCTCTCCTTTGTAAATTTTTTCGAGCTTCAGCTGCATTGTAAATATTCACTTTTGCAGGGATTCTTATACCAGAATGTAGTGTATGGTTATAGGCATGAACAATATTGCATATTACACCCAGGTATTTGTGAGTGTTTTTGTGTGTGAAATACCTATACATGCGTACTTTCAATGTACGATTTAAACGTTTTACTACAGCTTTTACATCGGGATTGCGGGCCACACGAAACTATATATCTCGCTTTTTAAGAAAATTTTGGAAATCTGATACTACAAATTCTTTTCCTTTGTCTGATTGCACAAGGACCGGAGAGCGACCACCGGATCTCTTCAAGACTTCACTTTTAACACTTTTATCTCGTAACACTTCGACCCAAGCGTATTTACTAAGAATGTCTACTGTTACCAGCAAGAAACAATAACCATCGTTGTAATCTTTAAGAGATTACATATCACATAAATCCACTTCCCAACAATCATCCACATTCGTAACATTGTAGTTCAATCTGGGGAATTTTCGACGTATAGGTCTGTGTAATGTATATGTATCTTGATTGCTCAACCATTTGTAAATACGGTTTTTCTCTTTTTTTTTATCCTGCTTTGATCTGCTCTTTTCATTTACACGAACCAAATTACGAGCTCCTGCATAACCAGCTTCATGTGAAGTATCGTAATATTGGTTTTCGTAAGACATTTTTACCGCTACGCTATACTAACACTTTACATTTGGAACTTCAACCACTTATTTTTCACATCACTCTTCTTCTGCCTGCTATTCACTTCGTCTGCATCAGTTTTTCTCGCACAAAATTCGTAGTGCTGTGGTGTTCGTGCTTCTTTATCCAGTCTACCAACACTTATCAAACTTCTTCTCTTAAGAGTCAATAATTTTTTTTGCAGCACCTCTAAAAGTTTCAGTTAATTTTAGCACTTGAGGATTACTAATCAGCTTCAGAGGCGTCTCGCTTGATACTATGAATTTGGCAAGTTGTAATCTACCTATAGGCACTTGATCAGTAGTTTTACTTTTCAAAATATCCTCCATTAATTCTATAATATTCGACTGAGGAATAACATTGTTGTCCAGGATAACAGTCCCCGAATTATCCCATGTCAAACGATTAGATGCAGACGATTTCCAGTGTTGAAGCAATAGACGTCCTTTTCGCGCAAAAGCCTTGGGCATACTGTCTAGAATTGACTCTTCAGAGGAGGTGTAAGTGTGTCCTCGTCATTCTCATTATCCATATCGGATGTGTGCTCATGACGCTCAAGATTTTTAAAATGGAGATACCTCCGAAGAATTTGTAAATATTTCATACATTTTTCTCTTTCATCAGTGAGAGCTTTAGAAAAAAGAATGTCATGCATTTGAGCATCGAGTCGCGATAGATTATCACCTGTCGTTTGTACAGTTCGTAACTCAGCTTCATAGCCGTCTTCTGCTAAGAGCTCTTTCATATCATTAATATAATCTTGTTGTACTGAGGAAGCTTGAATTACTCTGTCGTACGTTTCTTCTGGTACAATTACCATTTTACGTGAACGTTCCATGTTTTTAATTACTATGAATTTCCAGAACCACTAAATATTTTTGAAACTAATGCACCTATTATAGGAGCCAGTAGCATAGGTAAAAATGCCCCACCGTCTTGTATGATGACACGTTTTCTCTTCTGCCACTCAGTTGCAGTAGTACCATCTGTTCCGCTTCTGTTCGACTTCTTTTTCTTCCTCAGCCTCTTAGTCACTAACTTTCACAATACGTGTTTGTACTTTTTTAATCGTGATTTGTGTGAGTTTTTAATCTTTACAATACCTTGCAACACATTTAATGCACACTCACATATACTTTGAAAGATTTTTTTATCAGCCGACCGGAGTAGAGCCGCTCGCTGTTGCCCATCTGCGTGGCAGAGAACGTTTAAAACTGCTACAGACTTTTTGGTAAAGTGAGATGGTAAACAGCCGCACTCGCTAGCAGCCATAGTTACACAGCGACTGTAATTGATCAGCTTATTACACAGCTTTTTATCGATATTTTGATTTTGGTACATACACGTATCGCACCCTATCATCGGGAAATACACATGTTCTAAAACGAAATTCCTCTTTACTGCTTTGTTTTAAGTCGAGTAAAAGGTAGCCATGAGCGACTGCAGTACTGTCTAAATACGCTTCTTGCAAAAATTTCGGGTCTTCAGGATGAACTTGACGAGCAAGATACTGAATCTGAGAACGATCTCGAGGATTTTTGAAAATTATAAGATAATTAGCGTAGAGCGAAATATCACGCTGCCCTACACCTTTATGAAAAATATTTTGAGTAATAAAGATAACGCTTATATTTTTATGATGACTACCATTTGTGAAGAGATCGAGAATAGTATTATTCGACGATTCTCACATCAAATCATCAATAATTATTAATTTCTTTTTATCATTGTCATGAGAGTAGTCTGAACCCTGTGGCAGACCTTCGTGAATTTCGATAATTTTTTTATCATGTCCACCTGGTACAAATTCCGTCTCATAAGTAGGCTGCCATTCTGCGTAGTAAAGCAATATTCTATCGAACACCGCGTCACACATTGCAGGTAGATGTTCGAGGAATCGTTTTACAAAAACAGTTTTTCCACAACCGGTGGGACCACTGACTATACACGTAAATGGATGTTTGAAACGCGTATCCATCCTGGATTCTTAAATCTTACCATCACCATCAGTATCAGTAATAAAAACGTCCAATAGTTGTGCATCAGAGTCTAGAACACGACAAGCAGCAAGAAGTGGGGTGGGGGGTGGGGGGACGGCGGTGGCGGCGCGGCACACGTAAATATCAGCTGTTTTATACGTGTGCTCAGAGGGTACCAGCTGACTGATGTGTGCGCGGATCAAAATCAGATAAAATTACAAGAAAAAAGCTAAATAAGCGGCAAATTAGCTGAAATACCGGAGACTGATCAGCCTTCCGAACGAATGCTAAAGATGTACTGGAAACATCGGTACTCTGCAAGAGATTATATATTTTTTACATATAATAATAACAATAATAATAAATAAAACAAGACTGTTATGGTAAATAAATTTTAAAGTTTTTATTTTTACAATATTATACAATGTTTTTACAAAAATATTAAGTGGATTTAAATCAAAACGGAAGAGAATGCGTACGTGTAATGTATCGCCGTTTTCTTAATATTACACAACATGTTTTCGACTAATCTCGAGTCACAACTTCATGCAATTTTGTACTACGAATGGCGTTACATTAAATTTTTATTTTTCTTCATTCATTATTTGTTCGTTTACACTCAGCTGCTTCGTTGTTAGGCTCATCATTGTCAATATTAAAAGCATCATTGATCAAATTATTTACACTCTCATAATTTATTTTCAAACCGTTTGAAAAGTTTAACGCTATACCTTTTACTTTACAGCATTCAGTTTTTGTTTGGTCTACAGGTGATACGACACGGTAAGCGTAGAATTTCGGACCTCCAGAAACGAAATTCTCTATATAAGCATTTTCACCGTAACTTCTAAGCTCGTCTGTCATATCACCCAGTTTTGATCCTATAACTGGGCTGTATTCGTTCTCTGCATTATCATGCGAGACAAAGACACAGGAATCAGTATCATAATATAATAAACGTAAAGCCAATCTCTCCAAGTGTTCGTAAAGTTTTAGGCGCGCCTCGGCGGTCGTGTACGCAGCAATGACAACACTCGTTTGTAGTGCAGGCGACACTGCCTCATCTCTATACTACCAATTTACATATAGAATCTCATCGCTGACACGCAATATATCGATTACCTCTCTTTCCGGACATGTGAGAAGTTTTAGAAGCGATTCACGGTTTTTTATAACTTCTGTTTGCTTCAAATTACTCCGCTGCCCAAATTTAGCCCAAAATGAATTCAAACATAGCTTAGCAACTGCACGTAGTCCTGCATTCTTAGCAATGTTCTCTCTATCCAAACGTATACCCTCGTCTCGCTCATCTTGATTAATATATTGTGTTTTCGCGATGTCATCAGCACACCACAAAGGCCAGCCGCTAGCCTCTTGCTTAATTTTAAAAAACGTATTGACATATTCCGAAAAGAGCCTATCAGTCCCACGATCTTGATTGTAACGAGTCATTTGATATTGCCAAATAATATAAATTTCCGTTACACGATAACCAACTTGGACAGCTTTACGTAGCTCGTCAGCAACCCACGTGCCCGTAAATTCGCGATCCTTGACATCCTCATGATTACAGTCACCCTGACGTAATTTCTCACAACAAGATCGACAGAGTGCGAAGAGTAGACGGCCGTGCATTTTGATCGGTAACAATGGTATATGTAAATTTCGCGGAGGTACAATCCTACACTTAATTAAACCTTCGATATTCGTTAGATTATCATTATCCCCCAGCATCAATGCATCACATTCACTACCAATGAATATGCTCGGATGACCAATAGGAAATTGACCTCTCTTACAAACGTATGGATAGAGAGAGCATATATCTGTGTATCGGATTTTTTCACCTTCTTGAATTTCGTATTCAGTAACTATATTCTCCGTCCTACCACCGAAAAAAGCATCACGAGGATACAAAGTTACGCGACTTATTAGAGGATGATGATTCACGTAATCATTAATTTCACGATTTTCTGCTTTTATTCGATCAAATGCACATTCCCATATCTCACGAAACTCGTAACCATGTGACTTAATATTTTCAATTTTTTTACACGCATTTTCGTACACTTCATCCATCGTTCGCCCGTAAGCCATTGTTTTATCGCGTTTTTTATTGAAACATCGAGGACAACCATGTGTGTAACAGCCCTGGTATTCAAAAACAATTCCTTTAGCATGTTGCTGCTCGCCGTCAAGTGGTGGTAAGAAGCCATCTATGCGAAACCGTTCAGGAAGCATAAATTCGCGAGCTCTCCCAGCGTGTATTATCGCACGACCAAGTTCACGCTCACATTGCACCAGCCACTGCAATGATTTTTGAGAATATTTGTCTGCGCGTCGGTACCCACCCGCTGGCATAATACCTATTGTATTTACATGCAAAAAATTCTTTCTATATACAACTGAACATGCTGATGCACTAGTGGTGGCTTCTGTATAAGGACAAGTGTTGCCGCATTTCATAAAAATGTTTCGAAAAGCCATGCAGGAAAGCCTCAAGATATCCACATCTAAACGACAATAGTCTAAAACTTCACGTTGCATGTCAAAATTATAAGAATCACGATTTTCGTTATACCATAGAAAAAACTCTTCTCTTTCACTCGTTGATATTGTGTTGGGAGAGTAGTTACTGGATGCTAGTAAGGATCCTACGTATTCTTCATTTTCTAAGGTATTAAAGAGGTGGGGAAAATAACTTTTTTTAGTAGCCGGTGGTAGGGCAAAAGCTTGGGGTAGAGCGCTTAACTTCATTTGAAAATAATTTAAACTATCAATAAATTTTGTCCGGCCATACTGTAACATAATAATATTTTGTCCATTTAAAATCGCATTAGATACTATAGTTGTATTTTCGACGATTTCTCTGAGAATAAATTGAGCATCGAACCCCCGCGAATTATGCGCAATACAAATAATTTGATCAAATTTTGATTTTTCTCGTATAGTCAGATCGAGCAAACATTTTACAGGATTTTTACGAAAAACATGTTCACGTATACCATACGTTTGACTAAGGTCATCTATAGAGAGACAATAATTGCAAACTTGTTATACGACACACAGATTCGGTAGTGAATTTTTATCGTAGGGTGGTCTCGAAAGGGTGAATCTTGACGAGTCTGAAAATCATAAAAAACAAACATATTTTTCTTGGGGCCGCGCTTTTCGATAGCATTGGATAAATTAGTTTCACGACCAATCGGTTGAATATAACATAAATCGTTTACGCTATGTTTTTTATGACATACATTACACCAATTATAACCACATTCATGCTTAGATTTATAAATATTAATATGTTTACAGCATACGACACAAACTTTCACTACATCACATAATTTTTTATTCTTCTTTTTATACGAACCATGTTTTCTGTGATTGTCAAAGCACATTTGACCGAAAAAATCTCGATTACAGGCTTTGCATTTCATCAAATCTACACCTTCATAACAACATGGTGGTTTACAAAAGCACATTCGGCACTGTGCTGTACATCTGTGCTCATCTACGTATTGATATCTTTTATTACAATGTTCGCAGAAAAATTTACTACGCGCTGCACCCGTTAAATTTAATATAGTATCATAATGTCTTCTTCGTGCATCATATAAGAGATGTATAACATCGTAAACAGTATTATTCATAAGTGCTCGACCATCAAAAAAAGGAGGGTCACCATTGCCAAACGCTAGACTATCATAAATCACGATTGCACTATCTCTTTCTGTGAAATAATCTTGAAAACCTTTAATTTCTCGCGTACCGCAGCCGGTTTCTAGAATCAGAACATTAGCACCAGCAAGAAGAAGTTTCGCATAAGCTTTTTGCATTGAACCACCGCTGACGCGTATATTGAACCATTTTTCACGCGCATCATCTGTGGCTGATTTTTTGTATGTTATAAATATATCTCCTACAACTAATGCCCTTGGTAAACACATATTATCATTATTATTTATGGAAATGAAAGATCTTTGACCTACTACATCGATAGTCAACTTTTTTCTACCTTTACACCCTCCCTCACCGTTTGGTACATTCACAAGCGTTACTGTTAAAATAAAACTTTCATCTATTTGAAAGGCATCGTTACTCTGAGTCAAACCGCTAATCAAAGTCCATAAATCGTTATAAGAAAAATTGTTGACTGGTCGAAGTGATAGACCACCTGACCCGCGAGCAAAATTTATACTTCTTACAGCTACACCAATCATATCATTCTCACGCGTCAAGGAAATTAAATATGAATAAATATCGCGTATAACTAGTTCTAACCATAAAAAGACGCCTATCATCCAACCTATATTTGGCAATATAATGACCCTCATTTTCAATAATAATAAAACGCTCACCCGGAGGACGAATTCCTAGAAGATTGTCGTCCATTTCTTCTTCTTCTTCTTCTTCATTGTTAGATTTTCTATCTTCGAACTGAACTCTTTACCGGGCGACATTCTCTTCAACCTCCTCTCCCTCCTCCGCCTCCTCCTCCTCCTCGACAATGTTCGACTCTTCACTGGGGTCTGACTCAGAGTCTGTGAAGGTATCTCTATGTTCGTTGCTATCGCTGGTGATATCATAAACACCTCTACCAATTTGCATTGATCCCATACTCTCGTCGGTGTAATATTCGACTGATTCTATTGATACGATATTCGCTTGTGGTAATGCAGCTATATTATTTAAAAGCCGTATAACTGCATATTTAGGCTCTCTACAGCTAGCTAATAAGTTATCCAAAGCTGTAGGTTGGTTCGCTACCTCGTCCTCAGATGAAGAAGTAGCTTCTTCTTCTTCTTCTTCTTCTTCTGACTCGCTGGTCTGCAACTTATTCTGCTGCTGTACGCTATTATCTACAGGATTCTGCCTTATAACACTGAGTTCGGATCCAGCCGTCGCCACCTCACCCCCACGACCACAGAGTGCTGCTCGATTACATTGGATTCAGGGACACTCTCCTCTACCCCCACCGCCAGCACAGAAGCAACCTCTCCGGTCTCCGTCTCTATCGTCATCATCTCCTCCTCCTCCTCCTCCTCCTCCTCCAGCCGCTCATCGGTTTCCATACTGCTACTTCCCTCCTCCTCATCTGAACACTCGCTCGAATTTGAACGTTCAGAGGTTGTATGTAAAGATACTTTCATATCACTCATATTGCGCGTCGTCGCGCGCGTCTGCTGGGTGCACCTGCTCGTGTTTTGGCTCCTGCATTTACACCGCACTCTGCTGCCTCCTGCGTCTGTGAGCCGGTCTGTTGTGGTACCTGCACAGTGGAACATTCTAACTATAGCTGTGATAATAGATCACAGCTTCCACTGGTCCATCGGCACGGCTTTCAACATCCAAGCAACAACACCCGGCCAGGTGTTTTTTGAGGTTAAGTGAGGTGAATTCGGCAGAGTGGCGGGAGCCAAGCACGAAGCATAAATAATCCAGAGATACCACTTCATTCTGGACACACAGCAGGCAGCGCCATACTATCAAGGCGCCATCTGCCGACTCGAATTGCAATTACGTGACTACCGAGGCGACACCTGCTGCATCCTAGACACACCATCATTACCTTCCACGACTCATCTTTGTCGCCACTAACACCATGGTCGACAACTGCGCCATCTGCGGGGAGGTTCCTAGGAGCAGCAACTCGCTACGTAAGTGCTGCATATGCAATATTACATACCATCCGGCGTGCAAGCCTCTTGCAGTGCTTACCCGCGTACAAAGAAGTGTACTACAGCTTCAAACTAAAGCGGTAGCGTGCCAGGCATGCATCTACTCGAAGAGGTCGATGTTCGAGTCGGCAGTCACGCGCGCGACGAACGTCAGCAACAACATGAGTGGGAAAGAGAAGGAGCTAGCCGCGTCCACTCCGGCCAATAAAAGGCCTGCAACAGCTGCTCGCACCAATCAGGCGAGCAAGGCCGCGCCCATCAACTCCTCACTCTCTCCGTTGTAGGGGCTAGGCCCCGCCCCCACCAGCAGCCTATTCCGGTTGGCCGCGCAGTCTCCTGTGACGTCACTAGGCCCGCCCATTTCCAGCACGGGAGCAGAGCACAGTGGGGAATCCCCGAGTGACGTCACGGCCAAGAGTGCGGACCGAGCTAATAATACTTCGCAGTCCTCCTTCTCCAAAAATAACAGCAGTATTAATGACATAAATGCGTCCGTCATCCGTATGCTAGATAGCACCGCGTTAAAAAAGGGAACAACGGTCTCCTGCCTGGTGGAGTACGCGAATTCTACTTCAAGAAACATTGACAATGCACTTGCTAGACATTGCACCTCTATTGAAGGCAGATTGGAGGCAATTGTAAATAGGCTAAATACGTTACAAGCAGTACATACTTTGGCACTTTCAATTGAATCCAAGCTGCAAAAAATTGAAGAAAAACTGTCGAAACAACACTCCCAGCTGGAGGAGATGAAAAAGGAGAAGCAAGTGCTTTGTCAAGAAATAGATGACCTAAAAATTAAAAATAAAAAATTACACGATAATAACGTCGAAACGAACATTTTGTTGACCAATACAGAGGTAAATTATAACATGTTAATTGAAAAAATCGATAATCTAGAGCAGACAAATCTTGAGTCACAGACTAAATTTGATAATTTTATATTAAACACTTTTGAAAACGATTTCCTAAATTTAACAAATAAAATCAATAGAGTTGAATGTGACAACAAGGAAAAAATAACAAAAATAGAAAAAATAATAATAAAAGAAGATTTTACCTCTGTATATACTACTACTATCGAGAAAATTGAAAGAAATGTTGAGAACATCCAAAAAGATAACCAACTCATATTAAATAAAATTGAATTCCAAAAAATCGCAGTACTCCCCAGTACACAAAACAATACCGTTTCTCTGATAAGTACAAAAAAATGTAATAATGTTAATAATGCGTCTGCTACAAATAGTACCTTACTCGACAATTATAGTGATATAAGCGACACAATTGACAATTGTAAAAGCAATAATGACGGGTTTATCCAAATTGTAAATAGTAGAAATAAAACATCTAGTCGTTTGAATAAGTACAATATCGACAATGCTGATGCTGCAGCATCACCTGCACGAAGCACGCGGGTGCAAACGATTGATGGGGGGACAATGCACAATACAAATATTAAAAGCGGTAATACGGAGCTCATTATTTCAAACATTTTCGACGGTGATGTCTCTAAGCGTGTTGACGTCGCACACGCGATACTGTGCCGTGTCCTACCATCAACACGAAAAATTGATATAATAGGCACACGCCTGCTTCGGTCAGAAGAATCGACAGTTGCGGCATTAGCAGATACAAATAGCGAACGTAGACCGTCACCATGGGTTGTTACCTTTTCCAGCAGTGCGTTAGGCGAGAAAATAATGCGCGCCAAAAAGCTTATCACTGGCTTTCATGCTAGAGATGTCGACATTACAGCTCTTGACCAGGACACAAGGGATGGGATTATAAATGGGAAAATTTTTATAAATGAATTGTTAACAAAAGAATGTTTTATTAAATATAGAAGTCTCAAGGCCCTTGCGATGAGACTTAATTTTAAATATGTTTGGCATAGAGGGGGCCGTTTCCTGGTGAAGAGGCGCGATGGCGACGTCTCTCATGAATTTTCATCTGCGGCTGATTTACAGACAACAGTGGCATCATATGCCATTAATCAACCATCTCAAACTGTAAATACTGTAAATAAAACCGTTGATAATGAAATCGTAATTGATAAAAATGTATTTCCGTCAACTGCTGCAAAAAATTGACTATCCGCAGACACTGCTGGGGGGGTTCACTGTAAGGGACTAAGGGCAGGTTTTGTCAATGTTACCTCACTGATGGGGCACATTGGCATGATTAAACAACACCTTTCAGCTCGTCCTGCCTACCATCTCTTTGGGGTTGCTGAGTCGCACCTTGACCCTGATGTTGGGAGTGATCTCATTCAGATCGATGACTACTCATTACTTAGACTTGATCGCAACAAACTAGGGGGCGGGCTAGTCCTGTACATTCATAACACTTTCAAGGCCAATTTACTATGCAGCTCTCGAACAACACAGGAGGGCAGGCCATTTATACCTGAATATTTAATGTGCAGTGTTCAGCAGGGCAGCCTTCCTCCCGTCTTTGTTGCTTTAATATACAGACCACCACACGTACCGTTTTTACAGGGCTCTGACTTAATAGACAAACTAACGATACATACTCAAGACTTTAGTCACAAAATTATTATGGGAGATCTGAATGCGAACCTACTCGGAACGTCAGCCGATGCAAAATTTGTTAGGCGGTTGGCTGATGATCTTAACCTTCAAATAATTGATCGTAGTGCGACTCATCATCTCACGGATTCTCATACGTGAATTGATGTGATCTTGACAGATAATAATGACGTTGTACTGAGCAGGGACAATCGGCCGGCGCCTTTTCCACGTCATCATAACATCATAGAGGTCGAGATTGGGGTCGAAACTGCTGCATCCCCTGTGGTTGAATCTTTCAGCTACAAGGGATTTTAAATCGATCCAGCAAGACGACCTCCTGTCTCACCTAGCTGACTGTGATTGGTCGCGGATCGATGGTCCCGCGGCGGGTGTTGACAGTCAATTAGAGTGCCTCAGTGTCAACCTCATGGCTGTGATAGATAAAATTGCACCGTTAAAAGAATTCACGCCGAAAAAGAAAACAAATCCACCATGGGTCGATGCTGAACTAATACATCTTTACAAAAAACGTGACTCCGTGCGAAGACGCTATGCGTGGACCAATGATGACAGACTGTGGCGGGAGCATCAGGGCCTTGCAGCTGAAGCTGAATTACGAACGAAGGAAACAAGGGAAAGATTTTTACAAAATAAAATTTCTGAAGCAATTGATAATAAGAAAGATATCTGGAAAGAGCTCAAGGCTCTGGGCCTTCTGCCAAAGACAAGAGAGGAGCTTCATGGTTTCTCACCGGAAGAGCTCAATGCCTACTTTGCAGGGGTGTCGATCTCCCAAAATGAGGGTGATGAAGAACTTGACAACGTCCTGACCACTGCCAGTGATGACGGCTTTGTTTTCCGAGAGGTCAGCTTCTCGGACGTGGTTCTGGCTGTTGCCCACTTCTCATCACAAGCCAGAGGGGAAGACGGCATTCCCCAAAGTATAGTGGCTAAGGCTCTTCCGTTTGTGGGAGATCATATTGTTAAGATCTTTAACTCCTCTCTGTCCAGTGGCATTTTTCCGGGAACTTGGAAGGGAGCTCAGTTGGTGCCTTTGAAGAAGAAGCCTGTCCCATCTACGGTGTCAGATTTCCGACCAATTGCCCTACTGAGTTTCCTTTCTAAGGTCCTTGAAAAAATAGTACACGACCAAGTAACTGACTTTTTACGGGAAAATAATACTTTGGACCCGATGCATACTGGTTTTCGACAGAATCACAGTACACAGACAGCACTACTAAAACTGACGGAAGACATAAGATCAGGTATTAACAACAACAAAAAACTATTGACTATTTTGTTAATGTTTGATTTTAGCAAAGCATTCGACACCATCTCACACACTAAACTGCTGCGTAAGCTGATGGGCATGGGATTCTCCAGGAGTGTTCTCCTGTGGCTTAAGTCATATACTATGGAGACGACAGAAAGTCGTCACAATCACAAACGGGGATTCAGTTTGGCTAACCACCAATCTTGGCGTTCCACAGGGCTCAGTCCTGGGACCCCTGCTTTTCAGCCTGTGCATAAACGACTTACAAGACGCACTCGACTTAGATGGTGTTGAACACATACTTTATGCTGACGACTTGCAAACCTACACACAAGTGACCCTGAAGGGTCTTCGTGATGGTATCAGTCGCATGTCGGCTGTAGCACAAGCAGTGTCGAACTGGGCAACGTCAGCTGGCCTGCGCCTCAATGTCAGCAAGACAAAGGCGATCATTTTTGGATCTGATCACAACATCAAACAGGTTCAGAACCTTGACTTGCAAGGCATTGAGATACAGACCGGCGTACACGTTCCCTTTGTCGATACAGTTACCAACCTCGGCATGGTGATGGACGGAAGGTTGACATGGAAGCCGCAACTGAATGCGGTCAGTAGAAAAGTAAATAGAGCTCTGTATAGCTTAAAACTTTTCCGTTCAAGCACCACAGAGATACTGAGGAAGCAGCTGGCATGTGCACTGGTACTACCTCACTTAGACTATTGCTCAGTGGTTCTTCTTGACGTGTCAGGGGAGCTCCAGACACGACTACAATGTCTACAGAATGCATGTGTGAGATACATATGTGGTGTTAGGCGAGATGAGCATATCACCGCCTACAGGAAAAAACTGGACTGGTTAGATCTGAAGGTGAGGAGGGAGTATTTTATGGGGCTGCTGCTTTACAAAGCGGTTGTCATGCGGCAGCCACCATATCTTACTGCCCTCTTTGAAAAAAACCAGGCCAGGACTTCAAGTAGGGGTGGTATGAAAGAGCTCTCAGTTCCGGGGTCGCGCACCGATAAGGGCCTTTTCTCATTTAGAGTTCAAGGTGCGCACCTCTGGAATTCGCTCCCGAGCAGTGTGAGGTGCCTGCCATCTTTTTGTAAATTTAAAACGGCGTTTAGCAGGCACCTTAAGCAATTACATGGTGAAGAGAATGTATAGAGGTGACTCGGATATTTATTTAAGCTATTTATTTATTTGAATTATTTATTTATTTAATTTATTTATTTATTTCAATTTATTTATTTAATTTAATTATTTATCTGGTTTATTTATTTATTTATTTATTTAATTTAATTATTTATCTGGTTTATTTATTTATTCGACTTATTTATTTATTAATTTATTTATTTATTAAATATGTTTAGTGTTAGGTGTGAATGTATTTATTAGCGTGATTGTTAAAGTGTCATGAATGAGTGTGTTTTAAATTTTGACGTGATAGTATACGTAAAATTTAGCAAAGTATGTGTATGTATTCTTTTATTTTTATATGTTATCTCTATTGTATTTATTTTATTGTATGTATTATTTTTGACGAAGCGTGTTTCTGTGATATCTGATTATGACTAGTTCATTACATTTAAATTTTATAAACTGACGAACTGATAAAGCGAATAATATTATTTTAGTAAGAAATGCAATAAGTGAACGTTAAGATAACAAATACATAAAATCGACTGATATTTTAACTATAACTATATGTACATGCAATTGTAAGATTTTGTCTCCTGATGATTAAAAAGTATATCTATCTATCTATCTATCTATCGGTACGGCAATCTCTGAGTAATATTTCCTTAGCTGAAAAAAATATAAATTTTAATTCAATGTGCATTTTATTTTACAAACTGATGAAATATATAAACCGCTTTTTAAAATATAAAAGCGTTATTCATAATGGTATATATTGTGTACAGCGGGCGAGAAATAGATTTTACCGAACTCGTGTTACAAAAAATTATTAATGTTTGTAATAATATTAAAAGAATTTTAAAGTAGTATTTTTAAATGATAGACTACAAATACCGCGGCCGTGAGTTTAAATACAAGTGGATTTGTATTTAATTATTATTTGCATTACGTGTATATATAAATGTAAAAATTAAAAATATAATAAAAATGTATTTAAATAGTGTTTTTGAAACATTTCTGTACACGTAAAAAGTACAGTATTCTAAAATGCCATCCCATATGGAACAGCCCTCACGCACATGTCTTATCGGGTAAATGGATAGAGCGCCAGACTCTCACGCTGTGGATCCTGGTTCAAATACACTTGGCTACATTTTTTTATTATTTTATTTTTTTTATTTTATTTTTTTATTTTTTAATTTACATTATTATTAATAACAATAACAAATAAACACATTTTTATTTAAACATTTTTTAACTTTTTTATTTTTGTTACATTTTTAATAAAACTGATGATTTTTTTACATAATATATACTACAAAACATTTTTATTTTGTATTATTTGCTTAAAAATTTATGTATATAATTGTTTATTATTACACAAGTTTAATTTTAGTTTTAAAATTAATACTTTTTAAATTTTTATTTTTTCATACCGTAATTTGTTTAAAATATAAATATGTACTATTAAAAATTTATGTATATAATTGATTAGTATTACACAAATTTAATTTTAGTTCTAAAATTAATACTTTTTAAATTTTTATTTCTTCACACCGTAATTTATTTAAAATATAAATATGTACTAACCTTTTTCTTCTTCGTAAACACTCATCAATGGTTGAAGTATTGGTATGTGATGCAAGTTTCTTTGCACTAAAAATTCAGCTGTACAATTCACTGTTACACACGAATTTTTGAATATTGTTTTATATAACAATAAAATTTTACGAGGACCGCAACAACTCAGTAAGAAACGAAATTCTTGTTTTAAACTTACGCAAACCATGCGCTTTACACACTTCCGCCACCTTAAATTGCACCTTTGCTTTATCACGGTATTTTCAAAGCGTAGTCTCCATGCTACTCTATACACGATATCGCGTAATAATACTTCTGCCTCGTTATACATGTCTATAGCTACTCGATTTGCTGTCCTCATGGTGACTAAATTCAAAAGCGTACGTCTGAGGGTTTTTATATTTTGTAAAAAAGGGTGGGGGGTTAGGCAGAGAGGGCTGAAATAAAGTGGTAGCGATTATCACTGCTATACTTAAAAATATTTCTTTGAAACAATTAAGACATCCTGTCTTAATAAATTTGTTTGATGTAAAACAATCTCATGCAGATTCTATAAGTTTTATCGGAATATGTGGTATAATATATTTTTCAAAAGAAATTTTTATAATTTTTATTATGCGGAGAGTATTGTTTTACATAGGAGGTTTCAACATTCAAAATGATTTTCGAAGAAATCTTAATTACCATGGTTTTATCTAAATGACCAAAACGTAAATATCGGGAGATGTTTATAACGCTCTACTCAAAATGAAATTTAATTGGTTCAGGATGTATACCTCTCGAAGCATTATACTATCAAGTGATAAGAGGTTCGTCTCGGTGACTCTCTGCTCCCCAGTACAGTGTGAACGCGGGTGTTGTTTTTTCTCGCACTTCCTGCCGTACTTAAGATACTGTCGTTTCTTCGAGATACTAGCCAAGGGATAAGACCAACGATTCTCTCGCTCTCCAAGAGTATCGGATGTACGATTGCTGCAATTGTTTTAATTAGTGCTACACGTGCCTTATCAAATCGCAGCCGAAATCATTACTTCTCTAAACTTTCTTCTTATTCCCCTAAGCTTTATGCCAGTGCTACAGATGACTGCTCTGTAAGCGAGCAGCAGTCTCCAACGAACAGTAACCACTGCCAGATGTACGCATTATTAGATACCCAGACTAAAATAGCTAAATATCAAGTCCGCATCGAAAATCTTGAACACAAGCTTGATCGTACAAATAAGCTTATAAAGAAGCACCGCGATGCGTATGATACGCAATGGCTTATGCGCGAACGTATTTTAAGTGTGGTCGCGAGTGAGATAGAAAAACTGAAGTCGTTAAATCAACGCAATAAAAATCGCTGTGTAAAGGAGCACACAGTGTGTGTTGATGCCGGGGACGATTGTAGCTGTTGCGGTACCATTTATTATCGAAAAATGCGGCGCACCGCGTGGACATCATGTTCAATCTGTTGTAATCACCTTTGTACCACTTGCAGCAGACAGAGCGCTTTCACCCGAATCACCTCCTATGGCCGATGAGGGTTCCGATACCGCCTCCCTGGAACAGGACCGACGATCACCGAGTAAGCATTCGCCTTCATCAGGTGTCTCGAATTTTCAGGCTTTCGAGAAAGTCTTCATAAAACCCGGGGACTCTGATGAAAATCGAGCAGCACGACGAGGACGAGGACGTAGATGTATTATAAAAAACTATAAAAATATAGTGATAAGTGTAGTTTTAAGTGTTAGTGTTAAGTGTAAAAAATTCTTACGGCTTCTCCAACTACGGAAACTACAAAATAAGGTAAGAAATATCAATAATTTTTAAATCATAAAAAGAGCGACTCCCTCTCGGAGGCTAAAGAGGGAAACAGATTTCTGAGAACGTCAACTCTCTCTCTGTCTGTCTGTCTCTCTCTCTCTCTCTCTCTCTCTCTTTCACGTACTAGCACAGCTGTATTCTTTTTAAATTTTTAGATATTTTTAAATTCTTGCTCAAAGTTAAAAAAATTTTATTTTTTTAAATATTTTAAAAGTTTATTTTTTAAAAAGTTTAAATTATTAAAACAAATTTTGCGTCATCACACAATAAATTTTTGTACTATTTGTTTATTTACAAAATAAGGTATCTTAATGGTTTGTTTACATGATAATGGTCAAGGTCACATACTAAAGGTCACATACTAACGGTTATTTAAATATTATGGATATTAATTATATAAACAAACAATTAAATATATTATCAATCTTTGGTATGCAATTTTGTCTTGTAAACAAACAATTAAGATAACCTTTTCTTCCAAATAAACTATTAAGATAATAATTAATTGCTTTTTATATAATTAATATCGATAATATTTAAATAGCAAACACTTTTAATAACCTTTGGTATGTGACCTTGACCCTTATCATGTAAACAAACCATTAAGATATCTTATCTTGCTTATCTATTTGTTTATATAAATAAACAATTAAAAAGTAATTAAGATAACCTTATCATATCAACATACCATTAAGATTAGATAAGATAAGAGACGTCGCGCAGTGATGACGTCATTTGTTTAGTCTTCCCATATCAGCTTACTTACTACTTAAGTGGGTGTAATGGTGAATGGATATGTGGATCGATATGTGGGATAAAGGTTTATGTTTATGGGTAAGCGGGGGTATGTGTGGGTGGATAGGTGTGCGTGTATGGATGGATACAGGTGGCTGTCGGTTGTGTAAGCCGACGTATAGCTGAATGGATGAGTGGGTAGATAGATGGATCGGTGAGTAGATATCGGAATGCGTGGGTGGATGGCAGAATACATAGGTGGATAGAAATGTATGGGTGGGTGGATGGAAGTGTATAAGAGGGTGGATAGAAGTGTATGACTGGGTGTATGGAAGTGTATAGGGTGGATGGACGTGTATAGGAGGTTGGATAGAAGTGTATGGTTAGATAAATAGATGCGTGGGTGGATAAATGAATGTGTCGGTGCATGTATAAATGCGTGGGTGAATAGATGTATGAGTGGATGCATGGATGCGTGGGTGGATGAATGGGTACGCGGGTGTATGATGCGTGGGTAGATGGATGAATACGTGGATGTACGGACAAATGAGGGGGTATATGATAAATGCATGGGTGGATGTATATATACGAGGGTGGAGGAGTGAATACGGTGAATGAATGGATATGTCGGGGTGAATGCATGGGTGGATAGACGGATGGATTGGTAGGTAGAGGGATAATTGCGTGGGTGGAGTGATAAACGCGTGGGCGGTGTGATAAATGCGTCTGTCGATGGATAGACGCATGGTTGGATAGGCGGATACGGAGTTGGGTGCAGAGACAGATGCGTGGGTAGAGGGATGAATGCGGGGGTGGATGAATGAATGCGTCGGTGGAGGGATAATTGCGTGGGTTGATAAATGGATACGCGGATGAATGTATAAATGAGTGGGTAGAGGGATAAATGTGTAGGGGGAAAGGCGAATGGATAAATGAGTGGGTGGAGGGATAAATACGTGGATAAGATTGTATAGGAGGAGGAATGCTGGGGTAGATGGATGGATATATGCGGGGATGCGAGGTTTGAAATGTATAGGTAGAAGAATAGATGCGTGGAAGAATGCATGGATGAGAATGGGTGTGTGGGTAAATGCGTGGATGTATGGATAGATGCGAGGGTGGATAGGTGGATGCAAGGGTGGATGGATAAATTTGCATGGGTGAACGGGTAAATGCGCGAATGGATGTGTGGGTGGAGGGATAAATGCGTGGGTGGGGGTGCATGCGTGGGTGGATGAATGGATGAGTGGGTGGATAGATGGATGTGTGGATGTCGAAATACGTGGTTGGATGGAGGTATATGGATGAGAGTGTATGGGTCGATGAATAATGCGTGGACGATGAATGGGATCGTGGGTTGATGCATGGATGCATGGGTGGTTCAATTGATGTACATATCGTCAACAAACTTGTGCGCGGTAGGGCAGAGTCCCTTCGGAGGGACCGAGAGGAGCCGTGGTCGAAGCGGGCCGATCAGAATCGATAGTACCAGGGCTGCAGCTCCTGAAAGACGGAGCGAGTTGCTCGCGCGCGGACGGATTCCTCAGAGATGTTGGGGGATTCTGGTGACCGCGTAGGCAGTGCGCCGTGGGGAGGGACGGAGGGAAAATCGCGACGTGAGCGGGTAGTTCCTAGGACTATAGTAGTCTGTAAGTGAATGTTTGTTCCAGCAACAGCATTTGTACGTTGGTATTTTGTAACTCAGAGCGGTAAAAGAGGCGCCAGCGATATGCGACGCTCGAACAAACTGTCGTGAGTGCGAGGAGAGGAGAAACGCTCCCACTCCAGCATTTACCGTGCATTCTGGCTTCCTCGTTCGACAGCGAATTCGTCCTGCCCCATTGATTATTTTTTTTGGGGGAAAAGCGTCATTTCACGCTATATAGCGTCAATACCGACTTGTATTATTTTGTTGAAATATGAAGAGATAATTGTTTTGTCTCCTTCGCACTAAATAAATCTACGTTTATTTACTGTATCCGCTTGAGTTGAATTCTTTTAAACCCTTTCCCTCCGATGAATAGATGCTTGTGATGATGATGATAGATGGATAAGTAGGTAGATAGATGCATGTGTGCATGGATATAGGAGTGCGTGGTTGGATAGTAATGAATGAAAAAATCAGTGTTTCAATAGTAAAACGTGTATCATTACATGATATACTATGACTCAAAGGGATAAATCTTTTAACTTTTATTTATTTATCTTGTCATTATAACTAAGTCATTTTCTAATGCAAAGTTATGGATGTTCCCAATTTTTTTTCCATTGAAATGAATAAGTTCGGTGAAATAAACTCAAAAATACGAATGTTTAATTTGAAAAAAATGTTAAATTCGAAAACAAATATTGTATTAAATCACTACTGCTGCTTTGTAAGAGTAAAAACTTTGATTCCCTGTGAAAAACAAAAAATCAATTTGTATGTAAAAATTAGGTGTACTATCACATTTTAATTAAAATCGAGCGAGTTAGGACTTTTTGATAGATTATAATTAATTTTTAAAATAAATAAAAACCAAACGCACCTATAACAGTACCTATAAGGTGGCGTAGAAAAATTTAATTAAGCTAAATGTATAACATTAGTATTTATGCTGCAAAAACTAATCAATGATAAAAAAGGATACTTATTTTAACTATTGATTAGAAAAAAATGTAATAATTTAAAATAATATATTAGAACAAATAATTTCATATTAAAATAATTTATTAATTTGAGGAAGTTAAGTACGAATGAATTGTCAGTGTTTTTTTTGTTTGCGGACGTTGTAGTTTCGTTTTCCGAGTGCGAAGCAGAGCGAATCGAAAGTCAGAACATTTACAGATTTGTTTTATATTTAGTTTCAAAGATTATTAGTGGGAAGAACACAACACTTCTCTAGCAGATCTTTAAAAACTCACCAAGTTTTAATAGTAATGTTATGTACCTATTGTAACAATATTACATAACGATAAAGTTTTTTTCTCTATTCTGTGGTAGTGGTTCGATCGCGCGCGAGTGCGTCCTAATGCGCTATAATGAAAGTCCGTTGTTTATATCGATCCCCAAACCCATATAATGGTTTCTACAAAGCTCAAAATCGTTTCCTAGTTAGTATTTATGATAAAGTTGAAGAAAACCGCATTCTGTCTTACTCCCAGTCAGGAACAAGCGTGACAGAAGCGCCAAATTCACGATTCTCTAAATTTTCCAATTTTCTCCCAATCTAGTTAGCTTGACATTTACGATACTCTTAAATTAATTTACATTTGATATATTGCTTGGCATTCATTTTAGTTGGCGGATCAAACCAAGTTAAATCCATACTTGAGCAATTAGGAAAATGCCACACGAAATATCGTCTGGACAAGGTTACAAAAAAACGAACAAAAAATCAGTTTTCATCTTAAAATGACCTTGAACACACATCAGGGATCAAAAAACGGGGCCATTTTCCATCATAGAAACTAGAGTAAAATACTGTACAAATTTCAGTTTGATTGTTCGAGCCGGTCTCGAGATATCATCGGGACAAGGTTACAAACAAACAAACAAAAAATCAGATCTGATCTTGAAGTGACCTTGAACACGTGGTAACGGTATCAAATTTCAGTTTGATTGGTCAAGCCGTCGTCGTGATATTGGGGGGACAAGGTTATAAACAAACAAACAAATAAACAACCAAACAGACAGAAAAAAAAATAAATATTAAAGAAAATTTCTAACTAGAAAACAATTATGAGCTTTGTAGAAACTATTATACGGGTTGGGAACCGATATTATTCACGGAGCTTCATTACAACGCATTAATATTCGTTCCCGCGTGAGCGACGTGGTGCACATTTCGAAGCTTCTGTAATTATTCTACTTCATTAGAAGTCAGATAGAAGGAGCTTTTTCAACTTTATTATAAATACTAGATATAACAAAATCTTTGTGCTTTGTAGAAATTATTATACGGGTTTGGGGATCAAGATAAATAACAGAATTTTTAAATTTTGCCATATATCGATTCTATATATATATATATAGTGATAGCTTTTGGTTATGAGTTTCTGTGTTCGCGCGGACAGTGTACAGTTTAACGCTGTACGTACAATCAGTCAGCAAGTACAAGGCCCAAACTCCACTCCCGTTTGCTTATCAGCTCGCACGGCGTCGGCCGTTCTTTTATTTAAGAAAGGAGGACTCGGCTACCTGCAGCATGCACGCCAAAAGTGCGCCCGCGCAGGCGGCGGCAGACCAAAGGAAAGTAGAGTTTTAGGTAAAGAAACGCCGGAAGTTTCAGTCGAACTTAAACACCGGTTTATTACAGGACCGTTAACGCGGTACTCGCGGTGTCGCGTGGTGTAAGCTGGCGGGGACAAGAGAGCAGGAGGTACTCGCTCGTACGCGTGAGAAAGAGAAGGAGAGCTAAACTTACATGAATTGCCCTGGTCTCGTAGCTGTTCGCTCGACACCGGTCCTGGGGTGTCGCTCGCCCTAGTCGCTTCCTCGACCGTAATCGCAGGCTCGCTCACGTATTCGACGTCGTGTGTCATCCGTGCGCCTAGGTTCGGCGTCTTCGCGCGGGACGTGCCGTCGGTGCGAGAAGTGAAGCGGGACTGCTCATACGTATCTGAGGCCGGCCTTAACCTAGCCCCTTCGCGCGTCGCGGCTCGATTGGCTAACTCTCTCCCTCTCTCTCTCTCTCTCTCTCTCTCTCTCTCTGTTTTTCCCCAATGCTTGCTATAATACAAAATATATTCATATACAGGGTGTCAATTAAGTCCCGGGACGGCTGAATATTTTCTAAAGTACTGCTTTTCTGGAAGAGGTCAAGGTCATTCCTTAACTAACTTTGAACAAGGAACCCAACGGTGACCTTGGATTTGATCTTGAACCTCATTTTCAAGGTTATTTTGAGGTCAACCTCATTTTTTCAAACGGGAACCCCTATTTTTTATAGCGGAATCGGAAAGAGCGGAAAATTTTACATCCGGATATGTATTGAGGTATGGGGTTGAGGTAACCCCTAGAGGTCAAATAGAGGTCAAATAATGACAATTTTAACAAACGTTTATTTTATCTAACAATCATTTTCTTTTGTAAACATTCCTTTTAAGTGACTATTCTGTCTTGAAATATTTTACTCGGAGATTTTTGGGGTCGCTGAGTTAGGATCTACCACCGAAATTTCATTTTCTTTAAATCCAAGATGTTACTGTCATTAAACTTTGGACCTCTAAGGGAGAGGCAAGGGGACTCACATTAATCAAGCACCCCAAAGGAAACAGATCTTACTACGTCCACGTCGTTGTTTCTGGGTAACGCTAAAAGTGAGAATAAGGACTAAATGTAAAATTTCTGGCTCTATCGGTTTCCGGTATTATTACTGGGATTTCCGATTAAAAAAACCAATTGACCTTCAAATGACCTTCAAGGTCAAGTCCAAAGTCAAATTGAAGGTCACAATTACATCCCTTGTTCAACACATCCATACTTGAAATTTCTCGCTCCTTCCGAATCCGGTATCAAAAAGGGTTACCATTTGAAAATATGAGGTCGACCTCGAAACAACCTTGAAAATGAGGTTCAAGGTCAAATCCAAGGTCACCGTCGGGTACCCCGTAAAGATTTACCTAGGGTATGACCTTTGTTTGTTTTGTTTTACCACTGAACTCGCGAGATTTTTAAGAAGTCATTATTTGACCTCTATTTGACCTCTAGGGGTTACCTCAACCCCATACCTCAATACATATCCGGATGTAAAATTTTCCGCTCTTTCTGATTCCGCTATAAAAAATAGGGGTTCCCGTTTGAAAAAATGAGGTTGACCTCAAAATAACCTTGAAAATGAGGTTCAAGGTCAAATCCAAGGTCACCGTTGGGTTCCTTGTTCAAAGTTACTTAAAGAATGACCTTGACCTCTTCCAGAAAAGCAGTACTTTAGACAATATCCAGCCGTCCCGGGACTTAATTGACACCCTGTACATGTAAAATGTGTGCCTACTGCCGCATATTGCTTCCGGGCATATTAATTTCAGTTGACTTGTACGCGCCAGATTCCAAGCTTCTGCCTCACATAAAATCCAACTCAGACGTGCAACCCCTAGTGTGAGAAATCTATTAAATCCTATTAATTCCTTTTCCCAAATATGAATAGATCCTATTGCGAATAGGATGTATATGCAATTTTTGTATTGGTGAATAGGATTTAATAGATTTCTCACACTAGGGAGGCTTGCATTTTTATCTGCAATTAATGGCTTTGGTTCCATTTCCACGTATTGCTGTGCATGCGTCGGTGACCTTCGTCTTCTTGGAATTGGGCCTTGAGACGTCGAATTGCGGCTTGATTCGTGGATATACCGCGGTAGCAGCGCATCGTTCTCCACAGCTCTGAACATGATTTGGCATCACCGGAGCTGACACCAACACACTCGAAGCACACACATATCTGCGGACGGCGAACCAAAGACTTGTCTGCTTCACAGCTGTCATCGAACCGAGTGAGTGCGAGATAGACTGCGTATCGATTTTAAAGGTTTATGAATCGTAATGCCTAAACTTACTCGCTAAACACCTACGGTACATAATTACTCACATAACTGGAGTGTATTACCATAGTATTACACAAATTATTTGCGTGTCTACTATAAATTAATAAGCGTCGTAAAATTTTGTGAAAAGCGATATTGCTCTACGATTTGTATCATACTGTTTGTTATATAGTTTTGTGTTGCATGCTTCGACTTACAGAACCAAGCATTCAAAATATCTTAGAAAAATTTAAGAAAATTCATACATTACAATAAGCTAGGCCTAGTTATTTTCGTAAATTTTTGTTACTAAAGTACGATAATTTTAGCTATATTACACATGCATAAGTGCAAAAAGTGACAAAGAAAATTTGTTTTTAAACATCGTCAATGTTCTGAATGCCGTAGTACATTCCATCCGGGTTGTATTTTCGGTTTTATTGTAAATAAGCCAACTGATCATTGCTGTGTTCGCTCTTTCCGAGATACACTTCGTCGACATAGTCAACCTTCAGATCCGTGCAATCTTTCTCCCTCTCTGCGGATTGGTTTAAATAATAGCTCTACTGCGCGATCATTAGTTTATGATTCTAGTAGAGGTATTAACGTTGGTAATCTGGACTTATCAAACGTTAGTGACCATATAGCTAGTGTGAGTGAAAACATAGCTCCGGAACTTATAGAAGTAAGCACTTTCACTGAATCATTTTCTCGCGTCAACGATAAAATGTCGGAAGGTTTACCGCAAGGGTGTGAGAATTTTACTACGGCACACAAATTTTCTGCGCTTTTTAACGCCATGAAAAGTAATAATGCCAATACGAACAAACGGTTTAATGAATTAACTGAAAAAATAAATACTTTCACTACATCTTTGAGTGAACAAAATGTGCGCTTAAAATCTCTTGAAGTAGAAAATGCTACTCTCCGTAATGAAATAGACGATTTAAAAGACTTGCGTGCCCGAGCTAACCCAAGCACGGAAATGAAAATTACGGGTATCCCTACTACGTCAAAGATACCATTACATGAGCTGACTAACAAAATTTTACATTATATAGAGTTAGGTTCATTAACAACTGATATTCTAGAAATACGTGAGTTTAAACAAAAAAATCAAAACTCTTCTAATAAAATGGAAATACAAAATGTTCACTCGAGCGGCGATGATAATAATGCGAGAAATAAGGGGGAAAAAAAGGATAAGATACCGACTTTTTCTGATATTGTTAAATTAAAGTCGTCTATTATACGCGACCACGTATTAAAAGTTAAGCGAGAATTCGGCGAATAGTTATTTTCCGATTTTTACCAGGGCGCTGATAATCTAATTATAAATTTATATGAAACGTTGCCTTTAGTTGTTCACAATCTTTTGTATCTAACTAAAGAGAAAGCTAAACAGTGCAAATATAACTACGTTTGGACGCATGAAGGCAATATTTATGTTCGGAAAAATGATAATTCTGATAGAATTTGCATAGTAACCGAAAATGATCTTGATAAATTATTCTGACTGCCCACACATTCTACCTCACTAGTGCAATCCTTTTGTAGACATTCATTTTTACGAGTCGCTCAAATTAATGCAAATTCAATAAAAGATTACCTAAATGAAATCGAAATATTTCTTATTAATAAAAATATCGATATACTGTTCATATCCGAGTCCTGGCTTACGCCTAATAAAGAAGATTCTCTCTTTACCATATTGAATTTTAATCTAGTTCGCAACGATCGAGGCCTCTTAGCGACTAGTGGCAAACGTACTTATATTCAAGCTGGGGGAGTCGCATGTTATATTCGGAATGGAATTTCATACAAGATACTTAGTGCTCCACAGATAAATAATTTGAATGACAGCGAATACCTACTTGTTGATATTAGTTTAAAAAATAATAAGCATGCTCTTTTTGCCTCAATTTATCGTCGACCTAAGGATAATGTTCTAACGAGCTTTTTTGAGTCATTTAAAAAATATGTACATCTCTACTCGAATGTTATTCTAGCTGGGGACTTGAATTCGGATTTGTTAACTAACAATTTCTATGGGCTGCATTTGCATAATCTTATTTCTGAAAACTGTTTATTTTTTGTATCATCTGGTGCGACACATCATAAAGATAGTTCGGATACATGGCTCGATGTTATACTTACTGACTCTTCAAGCAAGGTTCATTCGTTCGAAAAATCTGAAGCACCCTTTATTAATTGCCACGATTTCATAATAATCAATTATAAATTGGATAATCCTATTAATAAGAACATTACAGTGACGTCGAGAGATTTTAGAAAATTCTCTTCAAATCTATTTTCCAACGATATATGTGCTTGTTTGGAGGATATGTGTGAGAGATTCGGTAATAATAATGATGTAAATATTCTGTTAGATGAGTTCAAATCTAAGGCCGTTGAAACGCTAAATGTACATGCACCAATTAAAACCCATATTCACAAAAATGCTGCTCCGTGGTTAACTAAAGAAGTCAAAGATAAATGTAAATACCGAAATAGACTACATAAAGTGGCTAAACGCACGAAAAACTCATCCCTTCTCTAAGAGTATAAAACATTACGCAAACAGCTTAAAAACGAGAAAACTTTAGCTAGAAATACCTATATTACTCGATCATTAGAATCCATTTCGGATAAATCTAAATGTTGGAATCTACTAAGTAAATTTGGTCTAGTGAAGAGTTAGTTATCATCACCTTTGCATATTTTTACTGCCGATGAACTTATTCGCTATTATTCCTCAGTCACATGTTGTCACCCACCTTGTTCAATTACAAAACTTCGAGAAATACTCGCGATACCGTTATGTGACAACGAGCTTAGTTTTTCTTTTAGACCAGTCGACAGAATACAAGTCCACCAAACAATGTTGTCGTGCCTTCCTAAAGCTAAAGGGCGTAGCTGTGATGGACTTTCTCTTTCTTACTTCAAAGAAATGCTACTATTATTAGTCCCTTTTTTTACTGATCTTTTTAATATGTCCATATCATCTTGTACATATCCTACAGAGTGGAAAAAGTCACTCATAGTTCCTCTTAGTAAAGTTCCTTCGCCTGGCTCCCAGCAAATACAAGACCAGTTGCTAATTTATCGCATTTTGCTAAAGTATTTGACTCTCTCATGACGCAACAGCTTACTGCGTATCTTGAAGTAAATTCACTTCTTTCTCCATACCAGTCAGGGTTTAGAAGTAATTTTAGTACGCAAACGGCACTATTGAAACTTACCGAAGATATCCGTCGTGGGATCGAGAAGGGATTGGTTACAGTCCTGCCACTTTTCGATCTAAAAAGGGCCTTTGACTTCATAAATCACGAGTTACTTTTGAAGAAGCTTAGAGAACTTAACTTCTCTGATGAAGCTATTAGCTGGTTTCACTCGTATTTAACAGGTCGATCCCAAGCTGTGATTAATCTTGATGGTAGTTTATCTGATTTTATCGAAAACTCTTCAGGCGTACCACAGGGTTCAACTCAGGGCCCAATTATTTTTCTAATATTTATCAACATGCTAGTACTAGTCTTAGTTCATTGTAAAGATAATTGCTTACTTTTTGCGGACGATTTCTAATTTTACATACAATGTGAGTCAGCTGAATTGCCAGCTGCGATCTCTAAATTAAATGAGGATGCTGCTGTAGTAAATTGGGTTAAATCGAACGGACTAATTCTTAATGTAGATAAAACGAAAGCCTTGCTTTTTGCATCCGTGCAATATCACATGCGTATTAATAAGAACAATCTTCCACCCATAGTAGTCGATGGTTCAATCATACCACTCGTAAGCACAGTGAAAAATTTGGATGTTATTCTTTGTGAAGACCTGTCGTGAAATGCCCATATATCCCAAATTTGCTCTAGGGTTCACAATGTTCTTTATCGACTAACATTTAGAGGTAGATGTTTATCAAGTCAGATTAAAACACAACTAGTCAATGCACTAATATTTCCTTACTTTGACTATGCTTGTCTAGTATTTAGTGATCTTTCGCAATATCTTGCTGTTAAACTCCAGCGACTGTGCAACATTGTCATACGATTTATATTTAGTCTAAGACTCGATGCGACATCGAAACCGTATTATAAGCAGCTAAATTGGCTATCCCTCGCTGAGCGTCGAAAATATTTTTTAGGAGTCACTACTTATAAAATATTAACGGTGTCGAGACCGGAATATCTTCTTAAGTTTTTTCCGGAAATCAAAGATGACACACGTTGTTCTGAAAGACTGAAATCTTCAAATTTTGTAATCCCCCTAGCTACAACGAGAACTTATAGATGCACATTTTCTATTCAAGCTATGGAACTATGGGATACTTTGCCTATCGCTATCAGACTTAAAAAGACTGTTGAATCGTTTAAAATGGCATTATACGAATGTCTTATAGGATTAGAACTCCCATAGGTGTGAATAGAATTTAATCTAATTAATTATAATTGTTAATATTAGTTTTATACTCATGCGTTATACATTGCGAATATATTAACTGAGAGGCTATTTTTGTTATTAGTATTAATTTGTAATAATAGCTATTTACTATATATATTTTTATACATGTTACAATCATTAAAATGTATTATATTGTTTGTTTGCCATACGGTAATGATAACCTTGGCATGTTATAAATTTGTTATCAATCAATCTATTTTTCCCCAATGCTTGCTATAATACAAAATATATGAGGCTTCAAAGTGTTGCAGACGATGAAATATGCAACGAATCCATTTGTATTTTTCGTGGTTGTTCTTCAGAAGAATACCAACAAAAGTGGGGAGGGTCTCTAAGGCCGCCTTTGACCCAAATTAGATTTGAGCCAAAAGATTCGAAAAAAATTCTTAAAGAAGCGGGGGGAGGGGGGGGGGGTAAAAAGGCTAAAAATGGTGAATAAGAGTGAAGGTAGTTCATAGCGAGATCATAGTGTACTTCATTAAGCAAATACAAGTTTGACAGTGTCGAATCTTTCCAAAAACGCGTATACAAGCGGTGAAGTTTTAATTTTTTGAAGGGGTGGTGGGGGTGAATAGGGGGGCTGGGGGTGGCCCGTTTATGGTTGAATTCACTTTTTATTTTTCGTAGACACTGTACAAATTTTTTTCGAATTTTTTGGCCCAAATCTAATTTGGGTCAAAAACACCCCGCCTTTGTGGTGCAGTTTTAGAAATTAATATGTTTTAGAAATAATTTTTTTTTTAAGTGGCATTTCGAACTCGACAGTTTATCGCCTCATCTACGCAGGCCTTCCACGTTTCCCTATTTTGTGCCAACCCCATCCATTTCGCGCCCTCCTGCCCAATTTCAGTTACGTCTGCTTTTACGTTATCCTCCCATATGTGTTTAGGTCTACCTCGAGATCGCGTTGCTTTCGGTTTTCCTTTCATTATGCGCGCTTCCGTACGATCATCGCCCATTCTTGCCACGTGCCCTGCCCATCTTAGTCTCCGTGCTTTTATTACTCTGTTAATATTTGGTGACGCGTACCAGTTTCCTCATCTTTCTTTGGCCCGTATATTTTCCGCAGAACCTTATTTTCAAATACCCTAAAACGATTTTCTTCCGCTTTAGTGAGCGCCCAGGTTTCGCACCCGTACAAGATTACCGGCATTATTATAGTCCTATATATCCTTATTTTGACATTTTTCGACAGTAGCTTTGACTTAAGTAATCTATTCACATTGAAGAAGCAGGCATTACCCGAATGAAGTCTCTTATTAATCTCGGATTTAATTTCGTTTCGATCATTTATAGTTGTACCTAAATATCTGAATTCGCTAACCTTTTCAAAAGTGAAATTTCCGACTCTGAGATCCTCCTCTCCTTTGCGAAGTAGAAATAATATGAACATTTATAGATTAAAATTACTGAAAAAAACACTGAAAAAATGGGCTTTTTTAAGTGTCGTACGTTGTAACACGTATAACTTTTGTTATCATTCTTCTAAAGCACTGCTACACCATAAATCTCTTTATCACGTATATTATAATTGAAATATCCCAGGGAAATTGTCACAATCGAATACTCCATCGCCTGAAATATTTTGAGAATCTTCATTATTCTTGACCATTTTGAACGAATTTTGATGTATATAATATATGATGATAAATTTCCAAAAGGTTTAGTGTTAATGAACAGAAAGTAGATGCTCGACTGGGCCCCACCCTTAAGAGTATATTTATGTTAAAAAGCAATCATTTAGAAAATTTGTATATTATCAATACACAATAATATCTTAAATTTTACCGTTGAAAAACCTCAAAATTTTGATCCTATACGTCATAATAAATCATTATTTTCAATAAAATATTTATTTAAGGAACTTTGCTCCTCACACAATTCTACGTGACATAATGAACGCAATTCTTTTTCTCGACGGTTATTCGACTCCTTTTGATATGCATTACAAAATGAACTGAGCACTTTTAGGTTAAAATTTTTTTTATTATTTTTTTTCATAAATCCAATGAAATTTTTTTAAACGTTAAAAAAAGATTTTCAAAACACGAATTGCATCTCCGAAAAAAATAATAAAAAAAAATTCAACGAAAAAGTACTTCACTCTTTTTATAATATATGTCAAAAGAAGTCGAATAACTGTCGAAAAAGAATTGTCGTTTATATATAAAACAGTGATTTATTGTGATGTGTATGATCAACATTTTGAGGTTTTACAACGGTAACATTTAAGATATTATTAAGTATTGATAACCTACAAATTTTCAGAATGATTGGTTCTAAACATAAAAAGTTTTCTGAACTAATAAAAAAAACATTTTTTTGGGTTCAACACAGGCCTGCTCCCTTAAGCCTCATGTGCAGGCGTTCGCGTCGGTGCATTTTTCGTCGCTACTGTCGTACTTGTTCTTCATTGCAAGTCGGACAAAAGACAACTTTCTTCAACTTTATCGTAAATACGTGAGAAAGCGACCAGGAGTTTTTCACGCATATATATCTACATAAACAAAATCATTAAACACCGATTATGCGTGCTCGCACGCAATTTCTTCCCAAACTATCAAGATCATCATTAGGGATCGACGCCGAAGATTAGGACAAGATTATTTATTTATTTATTCAAAACCAGAAATGAATTACAGTATATAAACAGTAATTACAGTATCATAACTGCAAAACCCTGCACAAATAATACTCAGTTATCTATACGCAGGTCCGGTATTACAATATAGCGATAAAAAAATTTGTATTGTCTATTGGCACCAAATCCACATAAATCCACGTAAATATTGTAACAAATAAATCCACGAAAATCTTGCATCCCCATATATCCACGTAATTCTTCTATCCATTTATCCACGTAAATCTAGCATCACGTACATTCACTTAAATCTTACATCAACGAAAATCGACGTCCATCTTCGTTCCACGTAAATCCACTTAAATCCCCGTAAATTGTGCATTCACGTAATTCCACGTAAATCTTCCATCCACGTTAATCCACGTAAAACCACGTAAATCTTAGATCCACGTAAATCTAACATCCACGTAAAATTTGCAGGCTATGTATCAAACAGAAGAAGGGCACCATAGATCAACGTAAATCCACGTAAACCTTGTAACCATAAATCAACCGGAATCTTGCATCCACGTCAATCCACGTAAATCTTGGATCCATAAATCCACGTAAATGTTACTTCCACGAAAATCCACGTTAATCTTGCTTCCACGTAAATCGACGTAAATCTTGCAATCACGTGAATCCACGTAAATCTAGAATCCACATAAAATTTGCAGGCTGTATATCAAACAGAAGTAGGGAACCGTAGATCCACGTAAATTCACGTAAATCTTGCACCCACGTAAATCCACGTAAATTTGTAACAATTAAATCCACGTAAATCTTGCATCCACGTATATCGACATAATTCTTCTATCAATAAATTCACATAAATCTTGCAACCACGTAAATTCACTTAAATCTTACATCCACGTAAATCCATGTCAATCTTCGTTCCACGTAAATCCACTTAAATCCACGTAAGTTTTGCATCCACGTAAATCCACGTAAATCTTGCATCCGCGTAAATCCACGTAAATCTTGCATCCGCGTATATCTACGCAATTCTTCTATCAATAAATCCACGTAAATCTTGCATCCACGTAAATTCACTTAAATCTTACATCCACGTAAATCCACATCAATTTTCGTTCCACGTAAATCCACTTAAAACCACATAAGTTTTGCATTCATGTAAATCCATGTAAATTCACGAAAATCATCCAGCCACGTAAATCCATGTTAATCTTCGTTCCACGTAAATCCACTTAAATCCACGTAAGTTTTGCATCCACGTAAATCCACGTAAATCTTGCATCCGCGTAAATCCACGTAAATCTTGCATCCGCGTATATCTACGCAATTCTTCTATCAATAAATCCACGTAAATCTTGCATCCACGTAAATTCACTTAAATCTTACATCCACGTAAATCCACATCAATTTTCGTTCCACGTAAATCCACTTAAAACCACATAAGTTTTGCATTCATGTAAATCCATGTAAATTCACGAAAATCATCCAGCCACGTAAATCCATGTCAATTTTGCATCCACGTATATCCACGTAATTCTTCTATCCATATATCCACGTAAATCTTGCACCCACGTAAATTCACTGAAATCTTACATCCACGTAAATCCACGTCAATCTTGGTTCCACGTAAATCCACTTAAAACTGCGTAAGTTTTGCACGATAGATCAACGTAAATCCACGTCAATCTTCCATCCACGTTAATCTACGTAAAAGCACGTAAATCTTAGATCCACGTAAATCTAGCATCCACGTAAAATTTGCAGGCTATGTACCAAACAGAAGAAGGGCACCATAGTTCAACGTAAATCCACGTAAACCTTGTAACCATAAATCAACCGGAATCTTGCATCTACGTCAATCCACGTAAATTTGTAACAATTAAATCCACGTAAATCTTGCATCCACGTATATCGACATAATTCTTCTATCAATAAATTCACATAAATCTTGCAACCACGTAAATTCACTTAAATCTTACATCCACGTAAATCCATGTCAATCTTCGTTCCACGTAAATCCACTTAAATCCACATCAATCTTCGTTCCACGTAAATCCACTTAAAACCACATAAGTTTTGCATTCATGTAAATCCATGTAAATTCACGAAAATCTTCCAGCCACGTCAATCCATGTCAATTTTGCATCGACGTATATCCACGTAATTCTTCTATCCATATATCCACGTAAATCTTGCACCCACGTAAATTCACTAAAATCTTACATCCACGAAAATCGACGTCAATCTTCGTTCCACGTAAATCCACTTAAAACGACGTAAGTTTTGCATACACGTAAATCCACGTAAATCGACGAAAATCTTCAAGCCACGTAAATCCACGTATATCTAGCCACGTAAATCCATGTCAATTTTGCATCCACGTATATCGATTTACAGCTTATGTACCAAACAGATGAAGGGAAATGTAGATCCACGTAAATCCGCGTAAATCTTGGATCCACGTAAATTTCGTTAGTCTATTCCCCAACATAATAGAGAAAATATATATCAACGTAAATTTGCGTAAATCTTACATCCACGTAAATTTTGTTAGACTATGCCCCAACATAATAGAGAAAATATAGATCTACGTAAATCCACGTAAATCTTGTATCGACGTAAAAATTGCAGGTTATGTACCAAACAGAAGAAGAGAAAGGTAAATCTACGTAAATCCACGTAAATCTTGGATCCACGTAAAATTTGTTATTCTATGCACCAAACACAAAAAGATAAACGTAAATGCAAGTAAATCGTGGATCCGCGCAAAGCACACTTTTGACCAGGAGTAAGATGTGAAGAAGACGTACGTAGAAGTACGTAAATCTTGGGTATGCTACCCATCGAACATAATAAGAGAAACGTACAACCACGTAAATCCATGTTAATCTTATATCTACATCAAATTTGTAACTCAATTAACCACACATAAAAGGGGAAACGTACATCGACGTAAATTATCACTTTTTCAAGCGTTGTTTCAAAAACCCACCTCGGAAATACATTTAAGACATATATGATAATATATAGCCATATATGGCCATATAGGAGCAAACATGATATATGGCTGTATATAGGGCGTCATATGGTAATATATGAAACATTTTTACCCGGATGCGTAAATGTCGTCTCCGGCTCGCGATATGCACTCACCCTTAGTTCGTACTTGCTCGTCTACAAATTGTATTGCAAAATCTACCGAGGGTATTACAAGAACCGACTTTTCGCCTTCGCTCGGAATCTGACGGCTTGACATCGAATAATTATTAGGGGGCAGTTCCGAATGGTCTTCCGGCAGTTTATTCGATACTAGGATAATATTTGGAAAGTTTGTATGTAACTGTCGGATCTGCTGTCAGAAAATCTGTCCACATCAGCTTGTCCGGTAATGTATAACAATAACGGTAACACGTAAACAATTTTAAAAAATTTGAATATAAAAAATGAGAAAAAAATTTCAAATAACTGTCTGCTGTATCGAATACAATACTTTGAGTTTCGAAAATCTGACTTTAGTTTCATAATCAGCGTTCACATTATTCACAAAAAAACATATTGCTTATTTGTGAATGATTTACAATGTATTTGGGTTTAAGTACGTCGATTTTTTCTACCCCTCGTTCCTAATTTTACCTCAGAGTAACATTTAAAATTAATAGACGATCTATATAACCAGAAGTAAGTTAATATGTAGATTTTTGTGATTAAAAATGTATCTTGAACGATACTAAATTTCTTTCAATGTTTTAAATATAATTAGAAAATGATCATTAAAAATACTATAAAAATATTTCCTAATATTCTCTATTAAGGTAATACTATACCCAAAAAGCAAAATTCTGCATGTTTTCGAAACAACGCTCTGAATTTCAAATAATAAAAGCATATGAGAAAGTTATTTAGAAGTGAATCTATCGTTCTTTTGGAGGTGTAAATAAATTATAAGACTCGATCGATCTCTAGGAACTAACTTCTTTATTAAAACTTTTGCGACGTTTCGGGAGTTTTTTCTACTCCCCTCTTCATAGCTTAGTTTTATAAAATTTAAATTAGACTTATTACGATCAACGGCTACAAATCATTTTACACTGGCAATGGAACTCCATTGAATGCAAAATCACTACAAATTACAGTGCATGACCATCCGGCCCGCAAAAAACGGACACCGGCCTATCTTAGACAATGTAACACCTGTCTAAGATAGGCCGGTGTCCGTTTTTTGCGGGCCGGATGGCCATGCACTGTAATTTGTAGTGATTTTGCATTCCATGGAGTTCCATTGACAGTGTAAAATGATTTGTAACCGTTGATCGTAATAAGTCTAATTTAAATTTTATAAAACTAAGCTATGAAGAGGGGAGTAGAAAAAACTCCCGAAACGTAGCAAAAGTTTTAATAAAAAAGTTAGTTCCTAGAGATCGATCGAGTCTTATAATTTATATATGAGAAAGTTATTTGTGTATTTTAAACTTAAATTGATGAATATAATTTGGTTTTATTAATAGATAACCATTTCAAATTGTCAGAAAAGGAAGAAATAGATTCAATATCAAGATTTTCATCGCGTTCCATGTGCATACAATTTTCTATCACATTTTTTTATAATTTTAACACAAAAATTAAAATATTCTATGCTTTACATTTTCAAAATTTTTCTTTTATTTTAGTATCAGACATAACAAAAAACATTTTAAAAAAAGCGTAAAAATGTACTGCTTTTGAACCTTATTTTAACTGATTAATGCTCTTATTTTTCAAATTATGAATTTTATGAGAAAATTAAAACATACAAAAGTTCTCAAATGTGAATATAATAAGTATTACCGAACTGTATTATCAAAAAGATTAAATCTCATGTGCCTGGAGCATCATGAACACAAAAAATGTATTTTGAGAAAAATACATTTAAAGTTTGTTTTCTATGCTACATAATTACCGACGCATCAATGAAGCAGTCAGTCGTGCGCTGTCCTGGATCAGTCGTGCGCCATTCCTAGTCAGTCATTCGCCGTTTCTCGTCAAACGAAGCCAGTCGCTTGCTGTCTCTCATCACTCGTTCGCCCGTCTACCCACAGTCGAGACCAATCGTTCGCTCGACACCCATCAGTCAAAATCAATCGCTGCAATCATCATGAATCATTCGTCAATCGCGGCTCAATCATCGACGATCGATCGTTCATATCTCGCTGATTCCGAAAGATCGTTTTAACTCCAGTGGCGTGTGGTGCTTTGTCTTCACCGTCAATATCTCCCCCCCCCCCTGCCCCCCACTTCCTCTCCACATTGAATCCATATCGAAATCATGCCGAATCCAATTTACATAATTAATTTCCTCTCCCTCCTTGACGCCGAAGGTTCCCATAAACCCGTGCCTCCGTCAACGGTTATATTAAGTTTTTAGAATAACTATAAATGTACGTTTGTAAGAAAGATACATTATATAAATATACAGTATATTGTTAACTATGTTCGATATACGAAATATATTCAATAAAACTTTTATTATAATAATGTTGCTAGATATAATAATACTAGAGTAATAAAACATTATATTCAACTATAGTATATAAATAGAATACGTATAACTGTACGTATTTATTATAAAAACAATATCATATAATATTTACTTAATATACATTTCTGACATAAACTATTTAGAATAACAGTTTATAATGTTCTATTACGTAGTGTAATAAATGTATATTCTAAGAAAATTCGACATTTGTAAAGGTAGAGAACCTATAAGGAATGAGAGAGAGAGAGATAATATTTATTTGTAAATATTTACAAAAAAAGTTTTTTATGTTACATCAGTCTCTTAAAATTACATATCACGTCGTTAACTTAACTAAAATATATTGCACATACGTGAAGTCAAGTACATAAAGTATTACACTTTGTTGTCAGGTATAAAATTCTTAAATGGTTTGTATTATCTCTATGAGTTATTTAAATAAAATTACATACATACATTAGCAATCGCTTTCAATCATACCAATAAATACATGTATACTTTTTAAAATTGTTTTAGTCAATTAATAAGTAGAAGAATAAAAAAATAAAAAATAAATAAAAAATAAGCAAATATACCAATAAATTAAATAAATTAGAATTTAACAATACAACAATAAATTAAAACAAAAAAAACAGATAATATAATCTATCGACGATAAGAATTAATCCAAGCATGCAAAGCATTTCTTGACCATCACCTTGCAGACAATTAATGATGGTAAAGTGCGTATCTGAAAAGGGAGTAAGTTCGAAAAATGCGCACCTTGAACTCAAAAAGATCTTAGCCCTGTTTCAGTACGCATCTGCAAAATAGGGAGTTCTTTAACCTCACGCGTTGCAGGGCGTTTTAATTCGTTGTTTTTGAAAAGCTTCCCGAGATAGACTGGTTCTTTTGTCCGAAGAATCTTATAAATTGTAATCGCCATAAAAACGGTTCTCCGAGAGTCAACCCGAGTCCACTCTAATTGCTCTCTGTAAGGAGTGATGTGCTCGTCCCTCCTATCACCAATAATGTATCGCACACACGAGTTTTGCAGTCTTTGCAGTCGGCTACGAAGCTCGAGTGAATCATCCAGGTACACCAGAGAGAAGTAGTCAAGCTGTGGGAAAATAAGGGCCATTGCTAAGTGCTTGTGCAAATCCTGAGTGGTATACTTTCTAAAAAATCTCAAATTGCATAATGCTCTATTAACCTTTTTTGCGACCATGTCCACCTGCGTTTAGAATCGAGTATAACATCCAGGCTTGTGACAGTCGGCAAATAGGGACAAATACTCCATCCCCCAGACTGATTTCCGGCATACCTTGTGACTCCAGACTATTTATATATTTCCAAGAGCCGAAAATAATAGCTTTAGTCTTAGTTTTATTCACTCTGAGTAATGCGCCGTCTGCCAAATTAGCAACCGCTTGCGCAGCACGGCCCAAAATCGTCACTACCTCGTCAATGTTATCAGGTGCGTATAGTATATGTCTCACGCGTCGCGGGTCATCTTTTTTGAATTCTTTATTAAGCTCGACTAACAGTTCTTTTATGTAATTGATTTAAAGACAGAAAAGCAAGGGCCCTAACATCGATCCCTGGGACACTCCAAGATTTATTGACAACCAAGGTGACTTGGTATCAGAGCGCTCAATAACGGCTTGTTTTCTACCCAAAATGTATGATTTAATCCATATTAATGCATGCCTTGAGAACCCCAGAGCCCGCAGCTTTGCTAACAGCTTAGCATGCGAGATTGTGTCTAAAGCCTTGCTGTAGTCAAACAGTAACAGTAAAGTCACATGTCTCTTGTCAATTTCTGTCCTTACATCTTCCGTCAGTTTAAGTAAAGCAGTCCTTGTCGAGTTGTTTTTCTGGTAGCCAGACTGCATAGAATCAAGTTGTTTGGTTGCGGGCATTACTCTAGAATCTGGTCATGAACGACTTTTTCTAGAATCTTAGAAAGAAAGCACAGCAGTGCAATAGGACGAAAGTCCGACGCTGACGATGGTGTAGTACACTTGCCCAGCGGCACTACACGTGCTTTATTCCATAGGTCCGGGAATACGCCCTTCTCTAGAGAAGAATTGAATAAGTTTACCACGTGTTGACCAATGACCGGCAATGATTTTGCCACCACACTCTCCAGGATGTCATCCTCGCCCCTCGCTTGCGAGGAGAAGTGCGCAACCGCAAGTATAACATCTGCAAGTCCGGTGGGTTTGAATTTAAAACCCTCATCACTGGTAGATGTTACTAAGTTCTCAATTGAGACAGGATCCTCGTCTGTTGAGATTGAAACTCCCGCAAAATGGGTATTAAGTTCCTCCGCCGTGAACCCGTGCAATCCTCTCCGGATTTGGGTAAGAGTCTTAAATTGCGCAATTCTTTACAGACATTACTCTGCTGTTTACCCAGTAGCTTTCCTTCATAATATGATATTCGAGATTGCTCGGTTTTCAATAAAAATTTATTGCGCAATTCTACGAACTCATTATAAAATAGCCCATCGTGGGTTCTTTTATACCGTTTATACGTTGCGTCACGTTTTTATTTAACTGATGAATTTTACCATCAATCCAGGGTGAACTGCCTTTGCGAGGGTTAACTCGATTCAATGGAGCTAAGTTGTTAACCGCGTTTAACAAGTTGCAATCAATGTGTTGTTCATGAAAAACTGACCAATCATAACTAAACACAGAGTAGGAGCACGGACATTTAAGGAAAAAAAGCGGTTTTTTGGGTATTTTTTTTTAATTGAAAGAAAGGTTATAAAGAAATGATATTTAGATATAATATTAGTCTAATATTATAGTATATTTAAAAAAAAATTGAGGAAAAAAATACAAACTGGCTGATTTATAGCCGATCTCTTGAGGCCTATTGCATCGGAAGCGCTCCGCGGCACGCAGTGTACCAATCGCACATTTCAACCAGGAACAACAAAAAATCCACATATTCTTGATGTTAATATCTAGCGAATCACGTAGGGGGTTTTGAAAATATTGATTTTTGCAAATTTGGCAGTGAATTGAAAATAAATTAAAAATTTTCATGAAAAAAAGGCACGTTTTTATTTATAAAAATTGTTTAAATCAATTTATCAAAAATCCCCTACGTGACTCACTTCGAAATATAATAATTAAGATATAGTTCAAATTTCAAATGGATCGAATGAAAACTGTTCAAGTTATGCTGCGTGCCCGTTGAGAAAAAATCGTTTCGAGAAAAATCAACTTAAAGTTTCAAAATCAGTTTCGGACGTAAAAAAATGAGGAAATTATTTAAAGAAAAAATTTTACCATTAGCCTGCAATGCCAGGACTATAAAGCTGTCCTTCCAAATGCAAATTCTCCTTCTCGTTTTCGTGTCTTATCGCTTCTATGTTCGATCGCGCCTCTTTCGCTGCGTCTGATAGATTGCGCTCAGCGTGTCTGATGCGCTTATCATCGGCTTCACAACAAAAATTGTAAGCCTGCAGACCTATATCCATGTCCAGAGCTTTCATAATTCGAAGGACACATTTCAGGCCATCATTAAAATTGCACACTGCAATATCAGTGGCAATATCCAGAACTTTCTTGCCACTCAAATACGATTCCGGAGCCAAATTCCAAACGGTGGCATTGAAACTTTCGTTGCTGTTCTGAGTATAACCTCCTAAGTAACGTTGCAGTAACTCATCTCGACTCAACTCTGTATAAACAGGCTCAATGGCTTAGCAAGCTTCTTCAGGAAGTGGCGGTTCACGATGAAACGTGTCCAACGAACCTTCAGCTTATGCGATTTTCCAAGCACTCCAGGAATCTGAACAATTATTGTGCAGAGGATTGTCATCGGTCGATATTTTATGATACAGAGTTGCCCAGATTTCATTCCTCATTTTCTCTATGCAATTTGGATTCCTTCGTATTGCTAAACTATAATAAATTGTTAATTTATCAATCAACTTATTTGTTAATTTTCCTTTTCCTCCAAGGCCTTTCTTCTTTTTTTTTTACATTTCAAAGACGCGTTCCCATTATTTTCTGTACATGATCGATGCACTCTTTTTTTTTGTACTTCAAAATTAGTGTATGGTTTAGAATCCAGTATGCCTTTGAAAGTCTTGCTGTCACCATCACCAATATAATTCACATACTTTAGGCCATGGAAACTGTCGGAACGAGAAAACATTTTAATAACAGCATCTACCTCTATTTTACCAGATGAACATTCATGATTTGCTTTACATAAATCGGCGTGTGATGCATACCATTTTTCGTATTCAGATGTTTCTGTTTTATTTTTCCAGTGCTCGCAAGACTTACAATATTTAGATTTTACAGTCACATCAACGATTTTTCCAGTAAGCCATCCAATCAAAGATACGACTCCAAAAAGCGACAAATACCCTTGTTTCTTCTAAGAACCATCTCCTAAAACAATAATCCCTTGAGATTGACCATTTTCTTCGCTCTTTCGTCTCTCCTATTGTCCAGCTTGCTTCATACTGTTATCACGAACTGTTGATGTTGCTATTGAAATGAGATTCACTATTTTATCGTAGAAAGATTCGAAAACAGGACGTGGTAATTCTATAAACGCACAAAATTTCATCATTTCAATCAGTCCTACTCCTATTAGTCGCATTGCTAACACCATCCAACGATTAATTTCATATGCATTTTTTTTATAAATTTACTGTTAGGTATAACAATTCCTGGACACTTTGGGCAACCAATCGCAATTTTGAAGTCCAAGCCCCGAGAACTTCTTTCATGAAAAGTTATATTAGAACCGCACGTTTTACACTTCACATGCTCAGAAATTGCAGAAAATACTGCCAAAAAGTTAATGATTCGGTATCCAAATGTATAATTTATATCGAAATCATCCTTGGATGTCTTCAGCTTTTTTGCCGATGCACTGACGCCACTGGACTCACCTTCGGTTTCGTATCGATTCATCGGACGATTCGCCGATTGACGGCTTTGATGCCGTGTTGGATAGTTTCTTTTCGTGCCTTTTCTTCCTGTGTACACTTTTTCTTTTTCCACTTTGCTCAACGTAATAATAAATAATGAAAACTTTCATAAAAATATAGTTTCGAAAGCAAAAATGAGAGCATCGTTTTCTTAAGATATACATACGCACACCAACGTACTTTGGTTTGAAACTAGCCTAACTGATCACAATAGCTTAAGATCGACATCTATAGGAGCATTAGGGAAGTTTGCGAACAATAGGGAAGCCATAAGGCGGTCCATCTCATCAGGTACATACCTCTCGCAGGTAAGCGATCGGCCATTTCGGAGTGACCGAAGACAGTCGGTATATGTCCTGAAATTTCAAATAAATTTTTTTTTTCGAGATGGGACCTTTTGTACCATATTCTAGAAGGTTCAAAGCATGTTTTAAGCCAATAAAAACAATCGATTATTTGAAATTTCTACAGTGGTGTTACCCCTTAAAGTCAAATCTATGATGTTATGTTTGCTTGGCCAGGGTGGATCAAAGTTGTTGCTGTCTACTATTGTGTCGGTGCTGTCCCCTACTATAGTGTCTAACCATGTGTGCGAGGTGTCAGTATGGTGAGCTGCTCCGTGCTGGACGTCCAAAGTGTAAGTCCAGCTGCAAATTTGCGAACAACCTTCGCATCGTCACTGTCATCCAATAAATCCGCATTCAAATCACCAATTACGATTTTGTGACTGTAAGCATAACAGTACTCTCTTAACTTGCCGACAAGATCCGAGTACTTAAGAAAAGCAATCGTGGGGGCCCGGTAATGGACCGTGACAAAAACAGGCTCTTGGCTCCTATGCTGTATTTCACACATGATGTACTCAGACTGTTTAGGTTTGTCAGGTCCATCAGTTTTGACACAGCAAGGACTTTAACCCTGTATCTATTGCTCACATAAAGCGCCAATCTCCCATCATGGACGTTTTTATCCTGCGGCAGAAGCGAGTAACCATTGATTCGAATGGACTTATCGGACTTCCCACCATCCATTCACGTTTCGACTACTCCGAATAGATGATAGGATTGGTCTCTGCTTAGGAGTTCGCGGATTTCCTCAATGCAATGCCTAATGGAATTGGCATTGAAAAAACCCGCTCTCAAACTCACTCCCCTATCTTCCGCCTCACGAGCGTTATTTAAGCCTAGTCAATCCGATTTATTCGTAGTTATTAAGCCCTTATTATCGCTAGTGTGATAATTACTATTACTATGTGTTATTGGTGTGTGACTAGATATTGCTGTTGGGTTTTTGCCTGTGTTATTGGTTTTACTATTGCTATTGTTATTATTATTGATATTGCTATTAACATTACTATATAGGTTTGTAGCGTGTGATTTAATTTGATTACAATTATTATTAGTGTTATACAATTCTTCTGTTATCAATAAATCGGACGCAGTGGTGAACGTATGAGCTCGTAGTCCCTCCCTCCATCGAACGAGAAACTTTCCATGTCTGTGCCACAGGAATTTAAAGCCAAGGTCCTTAGCACGTATTGCTTAGCTCTTTAGGTCCTTATTACTTTGAGACTTTTGAACTCCACGTAAACTTGAGTACTCAAGGATTCATTAATAAAAAGGTTCGTATGGAGCAGACTATCTGCCAGCCTCTCGCCCAGACGTGAGGGATCTATATCAGCTGTGTTGAAGCGCGTTAACAAAGCTTTAGCACGTATGATCTCGTCTTATGGGCGATTTATCATTCATACTTGCAACAACATTCGTTCCACGTTCGGCTTCCGCTCTGGAGGTGCAACCGCTCATCGTAGAGGGAGCTAGTGGCCTAACATTAATAATATCATCTTAAGGAAGAGAAGGCAGAACAGTGCTGAGAACAACATGAGCCACGTCAACAGGATCAGCTGAGTGCTCCCCGCACTGCTGCTGCCTCCCCTTCTCTCTTGGCTATCACTGCTTCTTCCAAAGGCAGACGCAGAGCAATGATTCGACGCAGACTCATCAGCCGAATCTAAATTTGATTCAATGTTCTTATCGTCTTTATCACCCCGAAGGTTGCGCATTCGACGCCAATGAACCTGCGTGCGAATCCTTCCTGAGACAGAATTCCGTGGTTCTTCCGAACTACGGGAAACTGCATCAGGCGTCGCTGTAGAATTGTTTACATTTTACTTATTTTCTATAACCAGTAACTTCTCGGTTAAATCTGAATTTTTATTTTCTAAAAAGGATTGTCTAATCTTGAACTCTTCCAGCAGGTAGTTCTGTTCAACAATTATATTTACCATAACGCCTAAGCTCAATTTTAACAGACGTTATGGGTCAACCTTCTCCATAATAACCGATATATTGCTGGTGCAGTCTTTAATTGCCGAAAGGCTTACTCTACTCTTCAGTGGTAGTATCTACATACGCATCTTCTGCATTATTAGTTGCAAGAGATTTCTTCTTGCTGGACCTGAGTAATGAAGACTGCGCCTGCGTGGCTCGCAGCTCGCAACTCGCTCCTGCTGGTGTCGTCACATGCAGTGGTCCGTGCGCACTGCTGCTCTCTTCGGCGCTCTACGGGACCCCCTTAGCTGTTCAGAGTTGGAGAGAGAGAGGCAAGACAGCGATTCAGCAGTGGGGCGCCTGACATCATCCTTACAGTGGGGAGTACTCAAGTCCGCGCCTTTGGGTGTCGCAGCAGCAGCCAGAGCGCTCGTGATCTCTCTTACACGTTTTGTCGTAGCAAGAGTAGAGCACTCGGCCGCGCTATGACGCTGTGTGCGCAAAAATCTGGTCACACGTTGCTCATATATTGTATTTTCTTAAAAAGTACATATAATTTTGTGAAATAAGATGTAGAAGTCAAAATTTATAAAACAAATTCGGAAATTTGGAATACAGAATTCTAAAAAAAAATGAAATCTTTTATTCTTTCAAACTTTATACGTATAGATACGATACATATACTTAAAAATATAAATATATGTATATATTTCAGTTGTATGTCAAAATCAACGCTTACATGACGGTATTTTCAGCAAAAGTCGAGAACTACTGACCTTAAAAATGTAACTAGTCCTACAGTTTTCAATATTTTGAGCTGAAATTATTTTTGTGTATTCTTGCTTACCAACAAGTTCTAACATGGAATTGCAGAATGGATCAAATTTATTTTAACAATTCATGACTTTAAAACAATGTGTTTTCAGAAGTTCCGAATGCACCATCTGATTCAGCGTAGAAGCTTATGTTATTAAGGAGGTAGAATGCCTATAGCACTTTTTTTAAACTTTTTTACACTTCGTTAATGTTACAATTTCTTCAAACATTACATCTCAGTCCACATTATATCATTCTGATCCACTTTAGCAGCTGTTCTCAAATACAAAACATGATTTCATTATCTCCATCATACAGTGCGTACCAATTGTAAACTGAAAGAAATTAATGTTACTTCAGTATCAAATAGAAAAATCATACGATTAGAAGTAAAAGTAGTTTATATACCAGTAATAGATTTGAATATCTTTCTAGATGTCATCATTTTTTTCTCATGAGCAGTTGGCTAAGATCTTTCTTTCTCCTTGGTACGGTACGCTGCTTTACTGAAAAAAAAAATCATAAAGTAATACATTCAAAAATTACATTAGCTACTGATAAAATAAGATGACTTATCTAATTGAATAAATGTATTGCAGTAATCCATTTTTATTATTTTTTATGATCTTGAAAACACTTATACTTCTTGACAGCTTTGGAAGTAAACACTCGCAAGAACATATTATTAGATTGCGCCTGTCAAAGCAGTACAGCGCTGCGCTCTGAGCAACTACCAAAAAATGCCCGAATTTCAAAAAAGATAGTAATTTAAAAATAATTACTTAAAGCTTGTAATTTTTTTTATGGCTTTATTCATAACTAAAACTTTATTTTTAAGTTATTTATAGATTGTAAATACAAAAAATTATAAAAGAAATTCGGGTTTTTCAATAGGTATAAAAAAAAATTCAGTCCTGGACGATTTTTCTTTTACTAGGTTGAAATCTAACCAGTCTGTCCCGTTAGAAAACAATAAAAGTAGGCTAATTGGTAAATGTTTTTGTGGAAAGTTTCAAAAATAGATATTTTTTATTGAAAAATGTCAAATAAAAAAATTATTTATTAGTCAACACTTTGTATTCTAGTGCATGATATAGCGAATCCATATGAGTGATTTGCACGATAACCATACGATTTCCGCTGTAAAAGTGACAAGTGTCGAAAATGCAAGTTTTTAGTCTCCTTTTTGCAGTAATACATATGTTGTCATCACTAGTAAACATACCCTCAAATGCAAAAAAAGCAGTACTTTAGCAGCAATGTTATATCAATTATATATTAATGTCATTCTTCGATGCTACGGAGGCTACGCTATTAAGGGGTAACACCATTGTAGAAATTTCAAAAAATCGTTTTTTTTATTGGCTTAAAACATGCTTTGAACCTTTTTTGTTCCAGATTGAAATGTGCGATTGGTACACTGCGTGCCGCGGAGCGCTTCCGATGCAAGAGACCTCAAGAAATCGGCTATAAATCAGCCATTTAGTATTTTTTTTGCTCAATTTTTTTTTTAAATATACTATAATATTAGACTAATAATATATTCAAATATCATTTCTTTATAACCTTTCCCCTTAAGACACCTTTAAACCGTAAAAGAATTGTTTAGAGTTCAAAAAAATTCTTTCTTTTAAAAGTAATCATTCTGAAATTTATTTTACTGCAAATACTTGGTATTTACCTTCATATTTATCGGCGCAAAAGCTCAAAAGCTTGATCCTACGCATCACAATCTATAGCCATTGTCAATACCTTATTTATTGACGGAACTTTGGAACGCATATGATTCTACCTCATACAAAGAACGAAATTTTTCTCGATGGTTATTTAACGTTTGTTGATATATACTAAAACTTTAACCATGCATTTCTTAGTTAAAAATAAAAAACAATTTTTTCTTGACATGTGCAAAAATTTCAAAATTTTCATAAAATTACAAACATTTTAAACAATTTCAAAATCTTTAAAAAATTTCAAACTGTTTAAAAATTTTCAAAATTGTCAACAAATTGCAGTTTTTAAAGAATTTAAAAATTTTCAAAATACTCAAATTATTCAAGATTTAAAAAAAAATTAAATTTTTCAAAATTTTAAAAATTTATATTTAATGTTTATTTTTAATTGTATGTGAGTGACGCGCGACTCAAAATGCGCCACTTCCTATTCGTCTTACACTCATCAAAAAAGGGCCTATATATGCACATTGCACTTATTAAAAAAAGATACTCGTGCAAAATCATCATACCCTCGCTAGAAATATCCCACCCCCCGCCCTTGTTGCACAATATACTCTTTTTTTAATTATTAATACAAATTTGAGGTAGTGTCTTAATGGTATAACAACTACCGGTGTGGCGTGGAAGTTATTGTAAAAGTCTAATATGAGAACGAGCAGGTTCGAATCTTAAGGGAAGATGATACAGGTTTTTGGGCAAAAAACCGATTTTATTTTTATTTTTTTATACTAATTCTTAACATTTTTCCTTAATAATAAAAAAGGTTTGATAAGAAAATTTGTTTCTGAACATTTGCGTGACAAAAAAAGTGAAATGAATAATATTGCAACATATATTTCTACGTTTTACATAAAGAATACATAAGTTCAAGCTTCTTTGCAGGTTTTACGGCTGCACTAATATTTTAAGGACGGATTAGGGGGGTTTTAACAAGTGCAAATATGTTCGTTTTGCGTATTATTATGTACAAAAAAAGAAAAAATATATTTGTCAATAGGTTCATAGTAAAAACGGCGTCGGGCGGGAAAGAGCCTCCTGATAAGAACTGTGGAAAATTTCTCAAATGTCACCCAAAGAGTGAAGTGACAACTGTTATGTGATAATACATACCATTTAAGTTGTGCAAAACATAAAAGTTTCAATTTTGTAAGTGAAAGACTAATAATATGTCCAGAACACAAAAATCTCATAACCTCAAAATTGAACGTAGAAGTCTTGAGTGAATCGGCAAAAGCAATGATTGCTAAAATAAAAATGAGACAATCAGAAGAAATAAGAAAGGAAATACTTGAGGATTTAGCGAGTAAATCACAAGAAATGTTGAACACAACGATGACCGATAGTACGGCTGTTTTTGAAATAATGCAAAAAGAAAATGAATTGCTAAAGCAACTCAACAACGAACTAGTTGAAAAAAATTATTTATTGAAAGAGTTATTAGACAAACAAAAAAGCTATCAAACAAGCAATAAATCTTTTGCTGAAGTAGCTAGTTTTATAAAACCTGTAAAGAAACGAGTTCCAAAAATTATAGTCAAAGCATTAGATAATACACAGCAAGCAGATGTCAAAAAGAGAGAGAGTTGCAAAATACTTTTTTCTAAAGGAAAAAAGTATTCAAACGAAAGAATTATACATTAAAAATAAAGATGAGATTGTTGTCAAATGTGTTAATAATGACAGTGTTGAAATTGCTGAAAAGTTATTAAAGAACAAGTTAAAGGAAGTTTGTGAAATTAACCTGGAACAATTAAATAATCCATAAATTAAAATAGTGGGAATTGAAAACTATATGACTATGGATGAAAATGGCATTGAAGAAGATATAAATATAAGGAATTTTGCAAATTTTAATAGTAAAGCTCAAGTACTGCACATGTATATAAACAAGAAGATAAATCTTAGCAGTGTCTTAATGGAAGTGACAGCTGATATGTATAAACACATAAGAGATAACAACAATAGAATTTTTATTGGATGTCAAAACTGTAGAGTCTTTGACCTGATAAATATTAAACCTTGCTTTAACTGTGGTAGATTGGGACACAATGATTCAAACTGCAATAATACAACAACATGTCTAAAGGGTGCAAAAAAGCATAAAACTTTTGAATGTGATAGTGATGTTTTCACATGCACAAACTGTAATTTTAGCAATAATAAATTTCGAACAAAATTTAATACATGTCACGATGCAGTAGATTTTAATTTATGTGATATTCTAAAAAATAAGATAAAAAAATTTATTCAATAAACTGATTACCCAGTGAAACCTACTTCATCGAAGATAAGTAATCGGCAAAAAAAACAAGATGCAAAGTGAAATGATTTTAAAACAACAAAACAAACAGCAACAAAAACAACAACAACAGCAGCAACAGCAGCAACAACAGCAACAAAATCAACAGCAACAACAGCAGCAGCAACAACAGCATCAACAGCAGCAGCAATAACAGCATCAACAGCAGCAACAAAAACAGCAAATATTAACAAGAAATAACGCAAAACGACAAAAAGACTTAAGTTAATTAATTAAGTATGTATTTTGAATTTATTGATAAAATAAAAAAAAAACTTGGTGCGAAAAGAAAAAACATGTGACAATATTAATAGCCTTAATAAAATCATTAACAATAAAAATGATATTATAATGCATGTTAATATTAGAAGCATGTCTGCTAACTTTCATAAATTAAAAATTCTATTGGAAAGTCTAACTAACAAACCAACTATTGTTATATGTACTGAAACTTACGTACACGTTAATTATAAATTATATGAATTAGAAGGTTATAAAAGTTATTATAATGAAAGTAAAATAAATCAGAAATATTGTTCATGAAACTAAAACTATTGAATTTGGAAGGATTAAGATAATAAATATACATATTAAGCTAAGTAATAATAGTAGTATGGAACTTTCTGCTGTGTACAGATCTCATGACATACCTAAGACTGAGTTCATTTTATATTTAAACAAATTCTTAAGTAAAAAGAGAAATTTAAAAAATCACTTAGTAATAGGAGATTTTAATATTAACCTTTTAGAGTTGGATAGAATAAGCCAGGAATTTCTTTGTAACTTTTTAGACAAAGGATATATATCTGGTTTTGTTGGTATCACTAGACCATTTATAGGAAATTGCAATGGATCATGTATTGATAACATATATATCAAAACTGATAGCCTAAGTACAGATACATATAAATTGAGACATTCTTTGACAGACCATTACCCTATTTTTGTTTCTATAAATAAGATCAAAACTAAAGACTCCGGACCTACTGTAATATCAGACTATAAAAAATTGAGAAACATTGCTAAAACAAGAGACTGGAATTCAATTATGTCAATTCATGACCAAAACATAGCTACTAACCAATTGATAAGCGAAATCAAAAAATGTATGAACTCAGTCTTATGGAACAAGCAAAATCACGGAAAAGAAAAGGCGTAAATAAATGTAGGAAAATTTGGATTACTGATGCTATTAGTAAATCATGCGAAACAAAAGAATTCTTATACAATTTATGGAAAATGGATGTTAAAAATGAACAACTTAGACAACATTACATAAATTATGCAAAAATTTTAGATAAGGTTATCCTGGATGCTAAAATAAAATATGATAAAAATTTAGTCGAAAATAATACAAATAACCCTAAAAAACTATGGGAAATTATCAACACGAAAATAGGAAAAAAAAAACGAAATCAAATGAAACTATAAATTATATTAAATTTGATAATGTCAAAATTACAGATAGTGTAGATATAGCTAATAATATGAATAAGTATTTTTGTGAAATAGGTAAAAAATTGAGTGATAAGATAGATAAACCTTCGACATCTGTGATAAAAATGCCAGATGTGAATGCTAATTCTATTTTTTTTAACTCCGACAAATGCGTATGAAATCATGAGCATTATAAATAATTTGAAATTAAAAAATGGTGGTGTAGACAAAATCAATGCTGAAACTCTGAAGGTTATCTGTAATTATATTGCGGAACCACTAGAACTGACGCATTAAAAAATGCTGAATTTGTCTGATTTACAAATCTGATGACAAACACAATGTTTCTAATTAAAGACCAATTTCTTGAGTATCTAACATAGCTAAAAATTTTGAGAGAGTATTATATAATAGAATTTTTGATTTTGTTAAAAAAAAATAATATAATATCTGATCACCAATTTGGTTTCATGAAAAATATAGGTACAAAAGATGCCCTAAATTATATTACCAATGTACTATACAATAATTTGGATCGCAGTAAACCAACAATAATAACTTTCTTGGACTTGGCTAAAGCATTTGATACTGTCGATCATAAAATATTACTGGATAAACTTTACTGTATAGTAATTAGAGGGCAGGCACTGGATCTACTTTCAAGTTATCTTAATAATAGACATCAAAAAGTTAAAATTAATGATAGTGAGAGTAATTATTTAAAAATATACACAGGTGTACCACAAGGTACCATTTTAGGTCCACTACTTTTTATTTTATATATTAATGATCTCTTGAAAGTAATCCATCCTGATGAAATTTTGTCTTATGCAGATGATACTGCAATTATATCTACTGGGGATACGTGGGACGAAGCTCAGGAATCTATGAACAACAATTTATTACTAGTAGATAATTGGTTAGCTGTAAATAAATTCTCATTAAACGTTAATAAGACTATATGTATAACTTTTGGTAACTATTGTGATAGTTTTCCAAAGCAAATAGATATAAAAATTAGAAACAAAAAAGTAAATAGAGTAGAAAGTTTCAAGTACTTAGGGATCATTTTTGATTATAACTTAAAATGGGATAAGCACATTGAATACATTATAAAGAGAACTAAATATTTAGTATATATATTCTATAAAATCGCCAAATATATGTCAACCGAAACATTGAGAATGATTTATTATGCTTTTTTTCATAGTTTAATTAATTATGGAATAATTGCTTGGGGTGGTGCTTATAAGAACAATCTTGATTTATTGCAAAATCTGCAGAAAAGGATACTGAAAATTGTTAATAAAAAACATTTTATCATACATGATAATCCACCGAACTTGGAACAACTTTTTGCTTTTGAATCACTGATATATCATTACCCTAATCTAAGAAGTCAATTTCTTAAGTCTAATAGTATTACTAAGAAAAAAAACTTAATGATTCCCAGCAACAAGAAGAAGCAATAAAAATAGTTACACAAAAGCTATACAAGTTTTCAATGAACTACCAAATGATCTCAAAACATTAGAATTAGATAAAAAGTCACAAAAATATAAACTGAAAATGTGTATAAAAGATAACTATAATATATGAGGTGCAATTATATTAAATATATCTATGTACAAACAATATTTTTAAAACGTTAATAGTTTCTAAATTTTATAATGTTTCTAGTCTACCATGAGATGTATACGATACTAGTTTAGTTTAGTTTTTAAGTTAGTTTTAAGTAAGTTAGTTATGCTTTAAGTTTTTTTTTGTATCACTTTTCTTAATTTTATGTACCGGACCTGCGCACAGGTAACTTAGTTTACCTCTGTAGGGATTTACATCATACTGTAATTTTATGTATGTGAATCTTTCTGGTTTAAATAAATAAATAAATAAATGCTTAACAGATTTTGGGTTTTTCTGTAGCTTTTTCCCTTAAGAACAAATTGTTTTTGATTAATTAATTAACCCCCCTGCGCAGAAAGCCAAGTATACTCGTCCAGAACGCACGTCATTTTTGTATACATTTTGCATCACAAATTTACATCTTTACTTCGTTAAGATATTTATAACCTCTCAAATTGAAGCCAAATAGTATAGCTTTAATTTATAAGATTGTGGAAGTTTGCAGAAAATATTTTGCAGACTTACATTCGATCTAATTCATATATACGAAAATAAAATTCTGCGCAGGAGGGTTAATTAAGTAAAATTAAAACACGCCTTGTTCAAACCAAATTAATTATTATTCTAAACAACTAATAAATAAATAAATAAATAAGTAAACAAATAAAAGTTTTAAAATAGGAAATAATTACCAGTACTAAATTCTTCTAAGAATGTAATATTCTAATATTGCAAGTTTTTAAATAATTCGAAATATGCGCATCTCGTGTTTTGACATATTTTATATATAAAATATGTATATATTTATATATATGTTGTCCACGGAGTCTACAAATGTAACGCAAGTCATGGAGCCTACAAACGCAATTAAATATACTTTAACTACTCCAAACAGAGACTAAAGATGTTTTCCTCTCGCATACGAATTCATCTTTGATAGAAGAATGATCTATGGTACATATTTAATCACAATGCTAAATAAGGTTCTTACAAACTTATCCGACCACGGAGTCTACATATTTTTGATTTAAAATGTAATATTAGCTAAAATAACTGAGGCGTGTTTATATTTTTTTATTTTAAAATGAACTATGCATTTTTCTCAATTAAATGACGTATTTACTAGTAATATTACCGCTAAAAATTCTATTCTAGATATTTATTACATTCAAAATTTAGAATGTTGTAATTCATTAATAATCAGAAAAAAATATTTGTGGTACCAGGGTACGTAGAACATTGGGAGAATTTATAAAAAATATACAGATATCATAAGGGTAATAATTATGTTTGAAAATGTGAACTTAAGAAATCATCTAAAAGGAATAAATCAGTTTTAATAGAGTCATTATACATAAAATTGTAAATAGACATGCCATAGAGTCTACATTTGACTCCAATTAGTGCTGTTCAAACTAAAATTGATGTTTCATCTTTAAAAAATTTAAAAGCACCACAGTAATGCAATTAAGTATTCAAAACACAAATTGCAAACAAAAATTAATTTCTGGCCTTGCAAACTGCTGGGCCGCACTAAAATCCACTTATCGTGCAAATCACTCATATAAAACCTCAACTACGGAGAAATTTTTCTAATTACCGTCACGGACCCGGTTCTTGATCAGACACCAATTATTGATCACTTTGTATAATAAATCATTATTATTAATTGTGATTATGGATATTTTTAACAAAAAAAAATTATAAATAATAATTAAATGGTTTTGACATAACTGTCAAATTTGAAACGATTGTATGAAACTCATTATTTATAGAAAAAAGTCCCAAAGTTCGTCGTCATCGACTACACGCAAGTTTACGCCATATTGCTAATGACGAGTGTTAGAAATAGGCTGTTTTAAAACGTCACGCATTTTTATGTTTATAAATAATAAAGTTGATTATGTATTACAGATTATTGGTCAGTTTATTATAATATAATTACAAATTAAGTATAATTTTTTATTAATATAATTGGTTAATAAGGATGTTCAAGACTGAGTCCTATTTTTGTCTGCCTTTGCAGTTGTTGATCAACTATACAAACTTGTTTACAAACAGCAGTAGTAGATTTTTCGATTAATTATTAATCCAATGTTGAAAGTACTGACATTTTCATGAGTATTTTGAAGGTAAAAAGAATTTTGTTAATTAAATAATTCGTAATATTATTTAATTATCTTATTAAGGTTATCAAAATATCGAATACTTTATTAATTTATAATAATAGAATACTAGTTAATAATCCTCACTCCTACCGTCGCTCGGATCGATATATACATTTCAAATTAACTATTATTTACGTTCGTTCGAACCCCTATGCGTGTGTGATACATTTTTTGTAACTTGAAGAGGGTTGAGTATAGTTGAAGGGATCAAATAAATTTACTCACAAAAATCATAAAGTAATCTATAATTTTTTTTCTTCAGTTCGAGCGCAAGTTTCTTATGCGGTGATTATATAAAAAATCGATGTGACAATGTGTTTACAATGTACAAAAACCATAATTTTGTAAATTTTTAAGTAATACTATCGAGTCGTGTTGCGCAAGGAGCATTTTTAAGGCCAAAAATGATGTTGTGAGAAAAACAGCTTTAAATCCATAAACCCTATAAAACTCTTTAAAATTGTAAACCCCATAATCTCCATAAATTCATAAACCTCATGAAACCCATGAACATCGTAAACCCCATGAACTCCATAAAATCTATAAAAGTCATAAACACCATAAACCCTATCAAAGCCATAAAAATTATAAACTCCATAACCCCATAAATCCTAAACATCGTAATCCCTATGAATCTCATAAAACCCATAAGAATCATAAACCCCATAAAGTTCAGAAAGACCAGAAAAGTCATAAACCCCATAAAACCCATAAGAATCATAAACCCCATAAAGTTCAGAAAGACCAGAAAAGTCATAAACCAGACCAGAAAAGTCATAAACCCCATAAAACCCATAAGAATCATAAACCCCATAAAGTTCAGAAAGACCAGAAAAGTCATAAACCCCATAAAACCCATAAGAATCATAAACCCCATAAAGTTCAGAAAGACCAGAAAAGTCATAAACCCCATAAAAACAGGAACGCCATTAAACCCATAAACTCCAATAACCCCATATAAACCATAAACCTCACAAACCCTTGAAAACCCATAAACATCGTAAATCCCATATTCTCATAAACCCAATGAACCCATAAACCAGATTAAACTCAAAAAAATCGTAAACTGCATAAATCCTTAAACCCCAAAAAACCCATGAAAATCATACATTTTATAAAAGTAATAAAACACATAAAAACGTAAACCCCATAAAATACATAAAACCCATAAAAAACGTAAACCTCATAAACCCCGTAAAACCCGCAAACATCGTAAACACCATAAACCCCATAAACCTCGTAAAACCCATAAACCTCTTAAACCCGATAAATGCATAAGCCCCGTAAAAGATATTGCAATCGTAAACCCCATAAACCCATAAACACCATAAATCCCATAAAAATTGTTAACCCCATTAACAATTTTTATTTACCATTACCTATGCATTACCCGTAAAAATGTACTGGCACCCTATTTTTGTTCAGTTTTTTGTACATAACTTAGACAGTTTGAGCTCAATATCGCTCAAATATTTTTCTATATAATCCTAGATACCTAAGGAATAAAATCCTGAGCTTAAACTTACAAATTTTTGTTTATATAATTAGTTATAAACAATTTAAGATGAAAAAACTTCGATTTTATAAATTAAATTCGCCCCGCAAAGGATTAAATCCATAAATATCATAAACTCCACAAAACTCATAAAAAACGTAAACCTCATTAGCCCATACAAATCATAAACCCCATAAAACCCATAAACTCCATCAAAAACATAAACCTTATAAACCCCATGAACCCCATAAAACTCATGAAATGTATCAGATGCACTTCGATGTAGCTCTGATCGGTACAAGTGCACTTCCCCAGGGACAAATAATTTGGGGGGAAGAAAAAAAACCAAGAAAGCCAGTGGAGAATGCATGCATTTGAATACTTCGTAGTACATAACTTAAATTTGCTCGGTGCATCGCGGTCACCGGTGCACTTCATGATAGTTCCGATTGGCAGGGTTCACTTACTCAGGGAGATATCATTCGAGGAGAAGTCCAAAAACACTGAAGGAGAAGAAAACACAGTGAGTTGGTGAATACAATAGTAGATATTTATATAGCCTAGCTGTCATGCAGATAAATATATCATACATTACATTACATTACATTATTTTATACATCATACATTTATATAATTATACGATTTTGGCTGGTTTTCGTAGAATATAATAAATAAAGAAAACGTTACATCTATAAATATGTACTAACAAATCATATAAAGATTTTTTACTTTATGTCTTAAGGAGGTTCGATAGTGAAGCCAAAATGATAAGATGTTTCTGAAAATTTAATAGTCATTCTTCTATGAAGTTTACAATAGCATGTCAAATTTGAAAGCATTATCCATAATGGTTTCTTATAGGAGCAACTTGTAAACTGACAATAAACTTAGAGTGCGATTGTTTAAAAATTATAAGCAAGAAATAAAGAACAATGCAAAATATTGAAAAAATATTAAAGACCATGTATGCAAAATTTTAGAACGAATGATAATATTGATTCCGAGCATTAAGCGTGTGACGTGTATTTCACGTCCCAATGTTATTAAAACACGGACAGTCAATCGCGACCAAGTCACCCGTCACCAGAGCCGAGCAACTTATATTAAATAATTATTGTTATTAATGGGGGAATTGTTATTTATTTGTTGAGGGAATGAGGATACGGAGTCGCGACCTAGAAAAGCCGCAGACCGGCACACACACGCACACACCCATACCAGCGGCACCAGCTGATCGCCGCAGCGACGACTGCTCAGAGCGAGCAACGACGACGAGCCTCTACACACACATGCACAGCACCAACACCACTGCATTCTTTACGCGCGACCCTCTCTCTCTCGCTTGCTCTTTCTTCCTCGCCCCTCGATGATGATGAGCCACTGCCCGCGCACACACATACACACACGCGCGCGCGACCGCCCTCTCTCCCGATGCACGCAGACGCGGGAGGAGAGTGGATTCACAGCAGCAGCGGCGGCTTCCTCGAGGCACACCATCTCGACTGTAGCCACGAGAGAGAGAGAGATACCGACACGGCTATCGACAGAATGGGGAGAGCTAGCAGCCGCCGCGCCGCGAGCCGCATGAAGCTACCGGCCTATCATAGCGTAGGCCGACGCGCGCACGTCGTCGCTGCCAACTGTGATGGTCCGGCAGCGACAAAACCGAAAGCGCCCGATATAGATATACACGCCGGGTTGCCCCCGCGTGTATATTTAGCAATTCATATTGCCCGCGCTTCGGGGGCAGGGCGGCAATCGCGGAGCGGACCAATGGTAATTAGCGACTCAAATCGCCGCAGACTTAGCCTTGATTTTCGCATTTAGGGAAAATCAAGGCCAATCACCGTGAATAAAGGGGCGGAAGCAACAAGTGTGTGGGCGGAAGGTGGTCGAGAAGAAGAGCGAAAATTTTGGAAGAGATTTCCGCCGTCTCCGATTTTGGGCATTGCCTGCCCGTCCGTTAGAGAGTATAGACGCACGTTGAGAACACCTTTGACTTATTGAAAATAGGCATTGTCAGCGAGAGTATTATCCGAGGGAACCATAGCGACCAGAGTGTAAGGAGCACCGTTAGGCGCCCAGGATTAGCGACGGTGAGTGAACTATAATTGTCGAGCTTCCCTCGGCACTTATAGGTAAAATTAATTGAACAAATATTGTACATTGCCGCCATGTGCTCGGGGTTAGTGAAATAAACTCGTGGTGATGTAACACCGTTGTATAGGATCAGTGCGAGTCGGGCCAGCAGTAAAATTACGAAAATTAGTGTGGGGGAAATTACTCGATTCAGGAAAACTCGGAAAACGTGGTGATTTGGTCGTCGCGGGAGACGCGTGCGAGGGCTAGCGTAGCCATATTTGTATAGCGACCGGTTCATTGCGTGAAAATTGCAAATTTGGCGACCGTGCGTATTGTAACTGTAATAAAGCTTAGGTTCTTAAAGAGTGAGATTTTTGTGTATTTATTATATAATTTAGTGATTCCTGATTTTCCACTTCACGGAACTTCACACGGGAAAGGGCTCGTGCAGAGTTAGCCGCGCTTTACCTGGCGCCCATTAATATAGAGAAATTCGGTAAAGTGTCGAGCAAAAGTTTAATAAATAACCAGAGTAACGAAATCCCTCGTTACAAGCGAAAGTGTAAATAAAAACACTAGCTTGACGGCTGCGTGGAGAGCTGCGAAGTGAGAGGGAAGCAGGTGTGCGGTGTAGGGGGACTCTCTTTTCCTCATCCCGCACGGGAGATCTATCTATCCTCATTAATGTTATCTTTTAAAATAACATCGTATTCTAAGACCATTTACAGAAGAATGTATCCTCAAAGCATTTTTATTTGCAGCTCTTTTTATGTCATTTAAGACCGTATATTTCTATAGCGGAACAAAAGTAAAATCGACTTTCGTTCCGTTCCGCGATACTGAAACGTAAGTAAACTTGACTTTCATTCCATTCGTTTGTACAGGAACAAAAGTAAAATACACTTTCCGTTCATTTTTCAATAACGAAGAAAAAGTATACTTGACTTTTATTCTTTTTCAGAAAACCAAAATTGGAACGTAATGTAAGGAACAAAACATTACATTTCGGCAAGGTCCCTGTATATTCATGGCTTAAATCAACCAGTTTTAGCATTTTAATTTTCAGCATGTCTGTACTCTGTACTTACTTTGATGAGATGGTGTACTACTTTGACTTGGGGGCCTTGGTGGAGGAGGGTTATAATCTGCAGTCGTTCCACCAGTTGTGTTTCCGGGATAATTGCCTTGATAACTTCCATAACTATCAATAGAGGTATTGTTTGATCCACCAGCTGGGAAAGAATCTTGAGAATTAGATGATCCTAAAATAGATAAAAATAATATAAATATATGTTCTAATAAACTATATATCTATATATATATATATATATATATATATATATATATATATATATATATATATATATATATATATATATATATATATATGTGTGTGTGTGTGTATATATATACACACATGCTCATGTATTTATGAACTAACAAGAAGTTTTATACTCAATAGAAAGAAAGCCGGAACTCATAGTTTCTCTCAAAGGGCTCAAGTATTCGAAATATTAAATAGTTTAGACAAATAAGTGGAATTTCTTTCGATCTACAAGACTGTATGCCAAACTCACGAGAGAAACTTTTTATACTTATCTAAGAAACGTGTAAAATAAGTTGAAACTTAAAATATTAAAAACTGTAGGAGAAGATAGATTTGTAAGCAATGTTTTAATTAAACATTTTTTGTTTAAACTTTCTTTTACAAGTTTCTTACATGACTTTAAAACTTCTCGTATGGGTTTAGCATAACGTTATGTAGATTAAAAGATAGAAAATTAAAACCACTAAAACATTTCCCTCCCCTTAGGGGGGACATCACCTTAAAAGGGTTAAAATGATAGGTTTCTACTGAAATTATTTATTCTAAATTGATTAACATAATAAACTGGCGGTGCTGCAACAATACCACGGCTTCGATATCGACGGTGCGGAGATCTATGAAACATTGTGACTCGGAACAAAAAAACAAAAAACCATTATTTTCTAAAACGGAAAAACTATCGAAGTATGTACGGAATGTAAAAATATGCACTTTTACAGTAATCGTTAATATTTTAAACAAAAATTACGATTTTAACACACAAACTTTTTTAGAAATTTAACTGTAGATAAACGAATTTTCATCAGATTGAAAATTTCGTACGTACTTCGATAGGTATTATGTTGTAAAAGATGATAAATTTTGATTTTTTGATCCAGGTCAAACCGCTCAAAGATAACTGCACCGCCGATTGGGAAGCCGCTGATAAATTATTTACTCTCCAGCACCACCATTTTGTTGAAAAAATTAAAATAAAAAATTATTTTCTACTCTTGAATATCTCGTCAATAAAACTATACACATATTTTCTAAGAAGTTGACCATTTAAGAGAAAAAACCACTCATTAATTGTTCCAATATAAAATTGTTTGATCTATGTAATTTTCTGGTGAAAAGTCAAAACGACAGGTCCATTTTTTAAATGTCGAGATATATAGATGTCATTTAAACCTATGCAATACTTAAAAAGTATTTGCATAATAAGTAACATTTTTTACAATTGTCAATAATAAATGTTGCAATGCGAGTAAAAATTTCTTTTTATGCATAAAAAGAATGCATACTACTTTTACAAATATTTGTTTATTAATATTGTAATTTTGTTTGAGTTTATAAACAACGAATTTATTCATTTAAGGGAAGAATATACCGCTCTTTGGGAAATTTTTCTTTTTAATTTTTTAAACAGTTCTACATGATGGTAAGTACTTAAAACATACATTTTTAGGACTCATTCAAATTCCTAACCACGACATAGCTTATTTTCAAACGGAACAAAACAGGAAAAGTACATAAGAAAGAAAGTGAGAGATGGAGAACTAACTATCCATCCAAAAGGGGATTACTATATATTATATTATATATGATTATGCCTCAGGTGAACATTAATTTTACATTGTACAATGCAAGCTCAAATGATAATAATTAAAGATACATAATTTTTATATTTCTTAAACCTTAAAACTATATATTTCAAGAAAAACGTTAATTATTACAATCATTATTACTAATTTTTAAAATGCATTATATTCAAAATTACAAATTTGAAACTTCAAAATAGTTCCTGCGCGTCAATTTTTAATGAATCGGTCTGAAAAATTTGTACACGTATATTCGACACATTTTAAACAACAGAGAGATATTTCAATAAAACAAATATATAAAGGTTAATTTATGACATTTCTAACTAAGATATGAACTAATTTATTGTAAAAATTGTTTAATAAATCTTAAACACCAGCAATAATAAATATAAATTGAAAAAAAAAATTTCTCTCTGTACATCTTTATGTATTACATTTCACAAAAAATTGTTGCGCAGGAAGACTTTATAAAATTCGTGTTTTATCACTGGTTTAATTGCTATAAATGATGGTCAAGGCAATTAATTGTATTGGGTAGAGCTTAAAACATCCTTCTTTTATGTATGTAATCATAAAATCATAAAAGAATTTTTTTTCCTAGACTTAAAAAAGTTACCTATAAACATATACTCTTCCCTTAATACAAAAATATCATAAAAAAGAAAATCCGTTAAAAAGCAAAAGGAATCGAAGAATCTTAAAAATTCGTTTTAATGTTGATCTTCATTAAAAATGAAATAAATAATTACCGTGTACTACCCAAGAAGTAAGCATTTCAAAATGAAAAATAAACAGAACCACAAACAATTTGGAAAATAAAGGTCTTTATACTCTGAGCAGAGAACAAACTCAAGAGATTGTAAAAAGCTACCTTTCTGAAAATTTTATTGAATATTGTACTTCATGTTACTGATTATCTAAAATTTTATCAATAAATTTCCATCATACATGTTTCATATATAACAGTTTTAAGGAATAACACCAGTACACATATTTTTGACAATTTTTTGTGGGTAAATAGTAAGCAAAATGAAAAATTCATTTAAAGAACTTTATTGTACAATTAATGAAGTGTAAAAAATTTTTTTTTCAAAATGGTGGCCATGGAATCCCGTAGTCGGTCGTTACTTTTCTGTTAACGTTCAAACGGGCGGACAGTCTTCTCATACATGATGTACCGTAGAATAAAAAACGAAAGTTTTTCTTAAAGTACATATTACTAGGTGTGGTAGTACGAAGGAATTTGTTTTTAAATCAAATTTAAAAAAGATGGTGCAAAGAAGTCTACCATCGATTGATATTGTTGGCTGAATTGTATAACTATGAGTTGTAGAAGTCACCGATTGCACCAAACATTGAACTTGATTCTGTCCTTCAACTGCTAATGTACGACCTGAGTGTATTTCGAATTGAAAGCCTAATTGATCTGAATTAAATACATTTTCTATACCTTTTTCATGAATCCGTTTTTGTATTTCAGTAATAAACGTATCACTGTTCTTTCTAAATAATCTACTCCTTCAAGTGTTTTTTTGGTTACAAATTTGTTAATTTTTCTACTAACAATTCTGTGAGCTTTTTTAAAATTAGATAACCAACGATTAGATGCTTCAAAACGAAAATCTTCGTTTCCAATATCTTTTTGAAACTGTAACGCCCGTTTTTGTAAATCCATGAACAGGATAACCAGCATCAACAGCAGTTTTAAAAGTTTTTAAAACTGTTGGAATATAAGGTACATTTAGATTATAGTGATAGAGAAAGAGAGAACTAGTGTGAAGCGCCATCTTACGTTTATGATTGTTAGCGCGTGCGAGCTCAGCACGAGCTCGCCACTGTAAAGGGATCCTCCGCACGGAGCGGTTGTAAGAGAGAGCTTGTTGGGGGTTTTATGTTCTACTTTTTATAATAAAGTTTATTAGTGGAGCCGATGTATTTGATCATTGCTGCAACCTCACCTTAGATCCACGATTATTTAACAAAAACAAAAGAACAAATTCTTCCTTGTCTCTTTATACGTTCCTCCTTTATTGAATGTTTTTGCCCAACGTTTTAATTGGGGTATGGACCTTTGCAAAAACGATTTTGTACCGTTTTTAATGCTAAATTTTTTGTCAAACCACTTCTCCAGAATTCCACGGCTTTTGCTTTATAGTCATGATCTAATTCTTTTGTATCTTCTGTACATTGTTGTAAATCTTCATCAATTCTACAATTTTCATATCAACATCTTTATACGGTTCTTGAAAATCTAATGTTTCATATTCAACGATCTCTACATCGTGAAATTCCTTCATAGCATTTAATAGAATATTCTCAATACTATTTTTTAAACTAATCTCTTGAAGTGTTTCTGGAGTTTTTGGTAAGTTTAAAGCTTGAAATTTTAGAAGCAAATTTATAACGTTCATCGGAATGATAGTCATTCTTAATATCTGAAACATGCACAGAAGATCCAAAAAAAGTTGAAATTTAAAATAAATGAAGAATTTGCATTATATTATGAGAATGATTAAAATGATTATATAATATACTGTAAAAAAAGTATTTCAAAATGTAATAAAATGAACTAATTCTGTTAGAGATAGTTAAAACTTTTTTATAAATTAATGTATTAGTATTGATTAAAAAAAAGAAAAATATTTAAATGAAGTTTACAAACATCTATGACCATTCAACTATTTTTAGAAATTTAATATATCGACCTTAATACCCTTGTGAAAATAAAAAATTATATATAACTGTATATAAGTGTATACAAATGTATAAAAATGTGCAAAAATGTATAAAAGTGTCTATTTCTGTTTTAATTCGACAGTAAAATTAAGTATATGAGCTAACATTGATAATGAATATACATCAAATAATAAATAATACCATCGAAAAATATATAACGACTCAATAATATCAAATATACATAAAATAATAGGTTTTTAACTCTCATTATCACATAATCTGTGTAATAGTGTAAATAAATGTACAAAAGTGTACATTTTTTAAGAAATTTTATAAGATAGTGTACACATACGTATATAAAAATAAACTAGTGTGGCAAATCCAAAATGAAACCGCTAAATTATACTAAATATTTTCTCTATGAAAAGTTTATGTTAATATAAAAAGTACACTCTTGTACATTTATATATATATGCTTGATTTCCACTAGGGTATTTTGCATTTATGTGATGCTTAATAAATAATATGCATACGTTAAGGTTCTTATAATTAACAAAAAACAACTGTTTCATTTTTAATTCGTAAAACTATAATAAAATTTTACTTCACTGATCCCTGGCACATGCGAACTGAAAAAGGTGCGAAATGTAACTGCTTAACAACAACAATTGCGTATTGTTATCGCTGCTGATTCGAATGCTGAATAAAAATAAATGTTTGATATTCGTTGACCTAATAAAAGAACAAACTGCGCACCAAAATATTCTTAGTTTTCATACATCACTTATATATTAAAGAAACTTAAACCGTTTAACATTTAAAATTTCTAATTAACCCAAAGCCAACTTTTTCCTTTGTAAAGGACGCTTTTCTGCTTTTATTCGAAAGGTTAGATACCTTATTTTATCTAAAAATAAATTTGATTTTCTTTTTAATATATATAAATTATCATACCAGCGATATATTGTATTCTTTTTATTACATGCTTTTATGAACTATATTTTTATTTTATAATAAAATAGCATATATTTAAATCAAAGAAAACGTCGAGATATATTTTACTCTCCTTTTTTTAACTGCCATACACGTTAAATTTTAAATTTGATTTATTGAAATTCAATATATTTATTTATAGTAGAAAGACCCTTAACAATATTATTTTATTTTATTATTATTTTTATTTTTATTTCAATTAACGGACACAATGCCATATGCAGAGTGACACCGTGGGTCAAGAACAAAAATAAAGGTTCAGTTGAAATAATACAAAATTGAAACTACAACTATAAAATGTTATTTAAACTCCTAAAAATGAAAGCGACCAATCAGAATATGAGCAATGTCAACATAAGTTTTGTTTAAAAAATAAATTGATGTTTAATAAGAAATTGCACTTTGTTTTTACGAAATTAAATAAAAAGTATTTTCTGTGGGTGTACTGTAAAGGTGTTTTTCTTTTCTTAAATCAACATAGGAGCAAGTAAAAATATTTCTAATTATTTTTTTATACTCTGTAATATATGACAAAATTAAGAAAATTTTAATAGTGTATGTCAGATGCCACGTTTAGCGTTAGTTATGCCTTTGACTTTTTTTCTACCATTCTCTCCTTTTCAATATTAAACATCAATATCGTTTATAGTATACAAACTTTTAATAAGATTGAACAAATTAAAAAATTTCTGGAGAAAAAAATAGTCATCTATACCCTTATAAAAAACAAGGGATGCAATTCTAGAGAGTAAAAGCAATTACCACAGAAGCGCATTTTTATGAGATATAAATTGGCGTTGGTTTCATTCGAAAATTTCAATTCCATTTTAAGATATTAAAAAAAATGATTTTTACGGTAAATTAAGAAAATTCCGGAGAAAAAACGAAAAAAAAGTCACATTTACCCTTATAAAAAAGGGATGCAACCCATCAGAGTGAAAGTTATTACCAAAGAAGCGCATTTTTATGAGAAATAAATTGGCGTTGGTTTCATTGGAAAATTTCAATTCGTTTTTAAGATATTAAAAAATATGATTTTTGGGGGTAAATTTGAAGGGTGGTTTTCACCCCTTAAATCGCTGAATTAGCACGTAAAAAAACGTGTTTAATACTTTTTGATGTACTACAACATATCACAATATCAAGAAAATCGGTGAGGTACACCTCGGGTAGTTTCCTTGTTAGTAATAAGGATTTGATGGTTTGGAGAGAGGTGGTTTTGGGAGGCAGGGAGGTAATGTGTTCCGGTAGGTTGTTCCAAAAACATGAGGCGGCTATTACGAAGAAATTGGCATATAAGGAAGTTTTGAAATTACGGATAAGGAGGGGTTCAGTGCGGAATCGAGTGATCGAGCTGATCTACGCACATCACTATCTACCCTGAGTATGAAGTTAGACTTGTGATAATCTGGACAACTAATCTTAAGTACGGTAAATGTCAGCGCACCCATGAAGTACTCTCTTCGGGCCATCACCGTGAGCCACCCTGGCCGTTTACGATATGGTGTAACATGAGCCATCCCGGGAATGGTACCAAAAACAAAGCGGGTGCATGCATTCTGCGCCCGCAGAAGCTTCAAGTTCTGTTCACCAGTTAGGTCATGGTAGACAAGGCAGGCATAGTCAAAGTGAGGGAGGATGAGTGAGTGCACAAGTGATTCACGAACACCAAATGAAAGAGCACGTTGATGAGGGCGAATTCTAAATTAACTCCCATGGAAGTACGTATGTTACGCGCACAGGCAGAATTATTGACAAATGATCCACTCGCGCATCCCTCTCGCGCATCCCACTAGTGTTTCCCCTTCCTCGCATGCCTCTCACGCCGTCTACTATAAAAATAATGCAGAAACGCGATTGCAACTCATTCGACTCCCAGCATCGGAGCCGTTCAGTAGCTACACCTGGGTGGATAATTACTCCCAAAGCCACCAAGAAGCGACGTCACCGTTCCGAGCGCCAACGGAAGCGGCGTAATACGCGTCGTTCTCGGCCCAGACCACGGCGGCAGCAGGAGAATCGACCGACAACGCCACCGCCTCTTCCTTCACCTCAGTCGAGCGAGGGGTATCCATCCCCCCAAGTGCGCAGTCTGGTGTTTGTGGTACCACGACCCACCGCTGACTACTGCCTCTGAGATCCAAGCAGCACTTATCCCGGAGAACCGTACAAAAAATCATCAATAACTGTTTTATATGTTCTGTCCTGTGTGACTCGCTGCATGTGAGAAAATTGCCTTATCCTCTATGTAATTTTCAACAAATTAAGGAGGGCAGTAATAAGTCGAAATTCGGATTTTATTCTTCTATTGCCAAGCTACACAGATTATAGAATTAACTCTCCATTGAGGTCAAAGAGTTGACTTCAATAGGCGAGTTTAAGAATAGTGTTAAATGATTTACGTGTAGTCAATATTTAAATATTGTAATTTGATTCTGTTACTCGTTAATTAATAATTGACCTCAGCGTTTATAGAATAAAACGTTACCCGACTCTCACATCGTGGACGTGCTGATGTAGTGATGCCCAGTTAAGGGGGGAGTCTGCTTTACCGGCTTCAATAAATCGATTTTTTTTGTCTTAAATCTATTCCAAAACTATCCAAGAATATGTCTTCAAAATTTCAGAGGCCATTTCGACATATTTCTGAAGCTAGAGCAGTTTTAGTGGCCGAGCATCGAGCAGGTGCGAATGCTCGGGCAGACCCGAGTGCGCGCGCTCCGCCCCTCGATGTATTCTATTATTCGACTATACTCGTATATACCTGAAAAGGTCCAACCGTCCTTTGAAACATTATTTGGAGTTTCTAGAAGGTCTGTGTTGAGTAGTAGGGAGAACGGTATACAATATAACGGTATACTATAGCTCTCGGCATCGGCTTCTACAATGCTGTTTGTAGTGTCAGCTTTCAGTTCCACTTTTGATTTTGCCGAGTACACATCGAAATGTCAAGCTACCCGAAAGGTGATCGATCTAAAAGACAGCGTGCTGCGGAACCGCGAAAGCGGAAATTTCACTCGTTTTACAAGTGTTTCACTTACAAACATCCGGCGAGATTAATCGATTAAACCGTGGAGAAGCACATTCGTCCAATTTATGAAGAGCTCTCTAATGAGGATTTAATGAGGCGGTGCTAAGGCGGCCACAGTTAATTTTCCAACGAATTGTTCAATTCGATTGTGTGGCGCCTAAGTCCGAAACATTTGAATTCCGGCTATAAATTCGTCGAAATTGCAGCATATATGGCTGCAGGCATTTTTAACGAGGGCTACTCTGCTGTACTTTCCACCATGCAGCTCCTCAATATCATCATCGGGCAGCAGTGCAAAAATTTTGCTGATGCCGTCGATACTGAGCGCATAACGCGGGAGAACCGGCGCGCATCATTTTCTAGCAAGAAGGCTCGTACAGCCCGAAGATTGGAAACCCTCAGCCAAAACGAGTTTTTTGAAGAAGAGGAAGGACTAATGTATGGCCCAGGGATAGCTGATTAACCTCTAATTACTATCAGTACCCAAAAACTTATATTTTTTTGGACCGAAAACTTTAAAGCGCGTTGTCTCGAGTTTTCATTTTTACGATTTTTATAAAACGGTGCCGGTGATAGCAAAAAGAATATACGTCCGAACGAAAAAAATCAATGTGATCTAGCTTCAGTATTAAATTATCTTCTATTAGAACAAAAAGGTTGGACAAAAGTATTATTTAAACTACTTTTTTTGCAACTTAAAGTAAATTTTTTTTTTTCAAAAAAGTTAATTTTTTTTTCAAAAAAGTTTTTTTTTTCAAAAAAGTTTTTTTTTTTCAAAAAAGTGATTTTTTTTTTCAAAAAAGTAAATTTTTTTTTTTTCAAAAAAGTTAATTTTTTTTTCAAAAAAGTTAATTTTTTTTTTCAAAAAAGTTAATTTTTTTTCAAAAAAGTTAATTTTTTTTTTCAAAAAAGTAAATTTTTTTTTCAAAAAAGTTAATTTTTTTTTCAAAAAAGTTAATTTTTTTTTCAAAAAAGTTAATTTTTTTTTCAAAAAAGTTAATTTTTTTTTCAAAAAAGTTAATTTTTTTTTCAAAAAAGTTAATTTTTTTTTCAAAAAAGTGATTTTTTTTTAAAAGTGAAATTTTTTTTTTAAAAAGTGAATTTTTTTTTCAAAAAAGTGAATTTTTTTTTCAAAAAAGTGAATTTTTTTTTTTCAAAAAAGTTTTTTTTTTTTTCAAATAATTTAATTTTTTTTTCAAAAAAGTTCATTTTTTTTTCAAAAAAGTTAATTTTTTTTTCAAAAAAGTAAATTTTTTTTTCAAAAAAGTGAATTTTTTTTTTTCAAAAAAGTGAATTATTTTTAAAAAAGTGAATTTTTTTTCAAACTTTGTAAAAATTTGGAATTTGATAACTTCTTTGGTATTTTTTGAGTTCATATAGAAAAGAAACTTATAAAAATTAAAAAAGATTTTGTCTTGACTGTTTCAGACGCACTGTGGGACGCTCTATCCCCCGTAGAATTAGGTGCCTTCCGTCACTCGGCCACTTTAAAGCGAGGATTCGATTGCACCTTCTGTAAACCCATGGTGTTCGTTCTTTTTAAAAAAACTTCCTCTGGGATTTGTGCTTGATCAGTACCAATTGTTGTATAGTCTCGTGTTCGTTTAGTCTAATTCCTCAGCTGTGACTGCGCTGTGCTGTTGTATTTATTTATTTGTGTTTATTGGCAAGCATCACGTGAGAGAGAAAGAAAGACTGAGATAAATTAAATATGTATGTAATCGGAAGATTAGAAGATCTGAGACTACCGTATTAAGTTTATATGCAAAATTATGATGAAATATATATTACATATTGTATCATTATTGTTTGCACTGACAGAAATAAACTCTCATCTATAATAGCAAACAATTATAAAGTAAAGAATATTACAAGGCACAAAAACAATAATACCTAAAAATTATAAGGCTCACAAAATTATAACGCCCAAAACATTACTAGGCGCAAAAATTTAAATGCGAAAAAAATTATAAAGCCGAAAAATAATAATGCCCATAAAATGTCCAAAAAATTATAAGCCACGAAACTTACGAGGACACAGTAAGTATTAGGCCTAATAAATTATAAGGCCTAAAAAAGTATAAGGACCAAATATAATATAAAAAAATATATGACAAAAAAATATAAAGCCCAAACAATTATAATAGCAAATAATTATAAAATCAAGAATATTATAAGGCCCAAAAATAATAATGCCCAAATAATTATAAAGTGAAAAATATTATAAGACCCAAAGATACTGATATAAAAAAATTATTTAAGCCAAAGAAATAGAATTCCTGAATAATTATAGTGGGAAAAAATTATAAGTGTATATATTATAAGGCTTATAACGGAAGGGTTTATTTTATGAATAAATATTAATTATTGATGCTGGCGCACGTCTTTCTAGTGCGCCGCAGGTGGATTTCCACCTAAAACCTACCGGCATTTGAGAGCGTCACTGCTCGCTTTCTCCGCCGGAGCTTCTTCTCTGCTGCAGTGGCGTGTCCAGCTGCCCAGCGGTGGTGATTTCCCACGCAACTGGGGGGTAAGGGGAAAAGAGGATACGCGGGGGATAACAGCACACGAAATAATGAACACGTGAATGTAAAATCAAATGTATTATATAAATCTATGTATTATAATTATCGACGTTAGCCATGCATGGCGATATTACAGATGGAGGCGCGGCCCCAGCGGTCTGGTGCAAGAGGACGACGTTCCTCGCAAAGGTGACGCTGCACCCGGTCGCGCAACGACAAAAGTACCAGGACTATTGCTGTGATGCGCACTGACTTTGGAGTCGACGTGGAGCCCCTCGTGACTCTCAAGTGGCGTGTCGACCGTCGGCGATCTCGCATCTCTCTCTCTCTCTCTCTTTCACACACACACACCCTCTCCTGCATCTGTTGCCCAGTCGATTGCGAGCTTTTCGCGTTCGTCGCCCTGGAGATGGCTGGCAGTTGGTGCTCCCTAACCCAGGCAGGAGGCGATGTTGTAGATGGGCTCCTCGGAGGCGCCGCTTACTTGTCCTTACTCACACGTACTCTTCCACGCTCAGCACACTCACACTCGAATACCGAAAGGGTTGGCCTAGTGATAGGCAATGTAATACTGATTTTGGTGAAAAGTTCTAAGTTACCAAGTAAAGAGAAATACGTAAGGATTTTAATTCTAGACTCAAAATAAAAAACCAGCACTCGTTAAACCAAACAAGACAATCAAAAATCAATTTTTTAGTGCTTTGTTTTAATAACTGTAGGTTTGACATTGAAAACTTTTGTAATTTTTAAAAAGCTTACGTATTTTACTTACTTACATAACGTGTAAATACTATACGAAATTTTAAGTTGATCCGTCAAAAGCTTTATCGCTAATCCCATTTGAAATCTGAAAAATAATCGAATTCTTAATTCTGAGGTTTTATTAAACGGGAGTAAGAAATTATATTTACAGGTTTCAATTTTTTTTGGCAGTTCAATTTCGATTTACTGATGTTTTATAACTATTATTTAACATTTTTAGATTCCTTTCCCTTGGGTATCTGGTTTTGAATAAGCTGAATAACTATATTGCTCTCTGGTGGCAATGAGAATTCAACAATATCGATTTGCAACAATATTCTGTTAAAAAATATTCTGTAAACAGCGTCATGTAATTCGAAAAAAATTCTAGGCTATTTTAGGGGCATATTGTTATACTTATCTGTATGTAGTATTACAATATATAAAAATTGAAAAAATGATTTTTTTTGTATTTTTGACGAAATTTCGGACAAACGGCATCCTTAAGAGGAACGAAAAATTATAAGGCTAAAGAATTACAATGTACAAAATTTATAAAAATAACAAAATCTTAAGGTCCAATAAATTACAACACCCAAAAAATTACTATGGCCACAAATTAATAAGACCCAAAAATAATAAAGTCCAAAAAATTATAAGGAACAAAAAATTAGAAGTCTAAAAAATAATACCCAAAAATATTTAAGATAAAAAAATATAAGGTCCGAATAAATATAATGCCGAAAAGATTACTATTACCAAAAATATTATAATGCCCAAACACAATAATACCTAAATAATGTCAAAAAATGTAATGGTTTACTTTCAGATTCAATAACCTAGTAACACCTAGGCAACTTCTGTTTAATTTCGGGATCACTTACGGTTTATTTCCGGTTCACTTATGTAAATGTAAAAAATGTCATCGTTACAAAGTTTTCTCTTTGAAAAATCAAAAATAAAAAACTATAAATGAACTGACCGAGCGAGATTACGAGCGAGGTATTCGTCGTTAGTATATATAAAACTCACTACGAAGATAAATTTCACGTAAAAATGATTTGGTTCTAGAGTCCGACAAGCGTCAAAGATCGTGAGGAGACGCATGATGTTAGCAGACGGCACGTCTAGATGTCACTGATGTGCGATTCCTTGTCAGGTCATCAATCTCCCGAAAACTCAAAAATATATTGGAGTAGGGATGTCCTTTCCCAGACTGCAGACCAAACAGAGCAACATGCGTGCGTGGAAGTAGCACAGTGAGTGGAAAGCATCGCACACACGCGGATAATCCCATGGGGAGCGAGGTCGATAACAAACCGAGCAACCTGCACGCACACCTTGCGCTCCTGATACCACTCTACGCTATCGGAGCCTCTCTTGAAAGATTGAAAGGCTTACAAGGAAAGGTCAGCGAGAGTCAAAATATCTTCTTAATACTTATAATTACTGGATAATACCACGTAGCAAATTCGAATAATTCTACGAGAGAAAAGATCGAGAAGATACGATCAAGTAGGAAAAATATGAAAAGTATATATCGATAATTTTAAAGAAAGATCTGAACTATATAAAACCTAACGAAATAATAAAATAAATAAATGTTTAATTTAAACGTTTTTCAATTAGATTAAGAGAACTTTTACAGATATTTTTAACAAAATTTACGTCTTTAATTTTATTAATAGGGTTTTTATGACAATAAATATTAATCATTTCAGAAAAAGCGGGCTTGCTTCAGTTTTTCTCTCCGTCTAGAATTTTTATATTTTTAAAATTGATACAGTGATTAGTTTTTTTCACACGATTCGCAAGCGCAGAAGTATTATTCTTCTTCTTTCGACCGTCTCTATCGTGATCATATTGACGTTTTTTCAAGCGTCTTTTTGTTATTGCAATATAAGTCACAAGGCATAGCTGATAGTCTATCTTATATACTATGTTGTAATTGTCAAGATAATCTAATTTATTCCTTCCAAGTTTTATCATACCGTTAAACTTGTGCATAGTCTTATTATTCAGAATAACATTAAATTTATTAAGGACTTGGTTTATTTTCAGAGTAACAATTTTTACATAGGGAATAACCATCTTTGGATTTCTGTGTAAGTCTCGTTTTTGGGCATTAAATAAACTATTATTCACACTAAGTTTATTACTTACAAATTACAATTTTTTTTATGTATTCATCAATAAACACTTCAGCGTAGTTGTTGTTCAGGAGATATGTTTTTGCTATGGATAAATTATTATTGTGGAAGGGCGAGTCTCATAAATTAATACAATTGTTAACGAGGTTATAAACTACAGCTATATTTTGCGGAAGAGGATGGCGTGACAAAAAATTCATGTAACGACCCGAAGCCGTAGCTTTCCTATACCAATTTGTAATAGCTTTTCCATTATCTTTTCTTGTTATTTCGAGGTCTAAAAAATGTATCTTTTCGTCTTTATCCATCTCTAGCGTGAATTCTAACTGTTGATCATAGTTGTTAAATGTGTTTAAAATTTTATTGGTATCTGTGGATTTGTCAATTAAAAAACAATCATCCATATATCTCCTGAATAACAATACACTGCTTTTTGGTTTATTTAAACAATTAGTCTTTAGGGCTTCCAATGTGATTCTTGCGAAGCACTAATACAAAATCCTATTGGAGCACCTTAAATTTATCTATAGAATTTATTATTGAACTGTAAACAAGTAGATTTTAATAGTAGTTTTATCCCTTAAAAAAATTCACGTTTTGATAAAGGGAGAAAATAAAGACACAACGTCTAATCAAGTTAATATAAAATTTTCAGGAATGGAAGTTTCACTAAGAATCTCTTTAAGTTCATTACTATTTTTAGGATTGGAAACTGGTTTAGTTATATATTTGTTTAAAAGAAAACGTTTATCAAAATCAATCGACGGACTGCCTACCTCCGATACAACAATCTAAATACGAATATCATGTTTCTGAATCTTAAGTAAAGCATATGAACGAGGTAAGGTGCAGATATCTAAATTATATTTAATGCCCACAAACGAGTAATCACAATCAAATATATCTCAATCCGAAGTTTGATTTCGATGGTAATCCGAAAACAAATCAAGTTCTTAATAAATTTAATGTTATTCTGATTAATAAAACTATGCTCAAGTATAACCTGTTAAGGGAGGATCCTGCTTTAGAAGACCTAGAAAAGCTTTTTTTCGCGACTTCTTTTGGAAGGGAAAAAAACTGAGCCCAGCGAACTATTTGGGATATATTCATGTGTATTTGAACTTTACAAAGAAATATTTTTAACATGAAACACTGAATTACAGCCGATTTATAAGCACATTTGTAGAGCGCCTCGCCTCTGAAGTCTCCCATTGGCGGGAAAGAAGCAGCTCGTAATTTTTATCTGAAACAGAAACATCACAAAGAATTTTAATTTTCATGTAATTTTCTTCTGGGTGAACTAAAAAAAACTGGAAGAAATTATGAAATTCGAACTTTTTCCAGGTTTAAAAGAAAGTGCTTTTTGAACAAAAATAATCACTTTAACTTGCTATAAAAGTCGTTTGAAAAGATTTTTTCAACAATCTTTTTATTTCAAATAGAAGAAGATATAATACTGAAGATAACAAGCTTCGAATAAGTCCAATGGTTACGTAGTTTTTTTGTTGCAATTATGCCCGCCAATTTAGAGAAATCGTAAAAATGAAAACTGGAGAAAACGCGCTTCAAAGTTTTCGATAAGAAAAAGTATCAATTTTCGATTACTTACACTAATAATCCGCTAATCAGCTATGCCTGGCCCATATAATAGACCTTCAGCTTCCTCAAAAAACTCATTTTGATGCATTTTCTCGAGTCTACGAGCCGTACGAGCTTCCTTGCTGGAAAATGAGTGGCGCCTGTTTTCCCTCTCGAGCCGTTGGGCGTCAGCGTTATCTGCAAATATTTTGCACTGCTGACCAAAACTCAAATTCAGCAACTGCATAACCGCAAAATACCATTCATTGAACATATCTGCAGCCATGTGAGCGGCAATTTCAATGACTTTCTTACCATAATTCAGATGTTTCGGATTCATGCGCCAGACTGTCGAGTTGAACGACTCGTTGAAATTTTGCGCTTGACCGCCAAAGCATCGCATTAAAAGTTCATCATTTGAAAGTTCGTCATAGTTTAGGGAAATGAGTTCCTCAACTTTTTCGTCAATCAATCGAACAGGATGCTTAAAAGATTCCAGTTGATTCATGAATTCAGCCTTGCGCCATTCACACCAGCTGTCGACGCCTGCTAGACAATTCTCGTGCTTACCTCCAAGCTTCTATTGCTTCTTTTTATTTATATTTTGATTTATTTTCAGAATACCCGCAAAAGTTTTAGAATAGCCATCGCCGATGTAATTAGTATATTTCACGCCAAATTTTTCTTTGGATCTCGAAAACATTTCGACAATAAAATCCACCTCCATCTACCCTACTGAATCTTCGTGATTTGAGGAGCATGATGGTTTGTGTTCTTCATACCATTCTTTAAAGTCGTCGTCATCTAACGTTTTCTTTTTTAGGGTACAAGAGTGACAATGTGCACTTTCACGATGAGGTCGACTACTTTGCTACAGTAGTACGCAATGAGAGTTGTTACACCGAACAATAAAGTAAAGCCACGTTTCTTTCATGATCCATCGCCGGACACTTTCAAATGAGTTTCGGTTTTCCCATTTTCAACATTCTTTCCTCGCTCCGCTTTGACAGCTTTCTTACTGACAATTTTGAACAGCGATTCCGACGCCGAGTGAAGATGCTGCACTATCTTATCGTACGTTGATTTCGACAAACCTTGACACAGACCCATGAGACCGCAAAACATATTGATGCCTTCTTGTCCAACACTAAGAAGCCTCATAACGAACACGATCCGTCTATTTCTTTCCCAACCGGTATTTATCAACGGTCCTGAATTGATTTCTCTTCGACCAAACATACACGATAGAAGAATTTTAAAACCTAAGCCTCGATGTCCACTCTCTGCACATGTTACGATTTGTTTACACGATCTGCAGATTACAATATCAATAATCGCAAAACTGTGAAAAATTCAATAATTCTATATCAATGAAGTAGATTCACAATTATATCTTCAGTGCTCGCAGTTGACAATTTTCTCGCACTACTGCTTGTATCCAACTCTTCATCGTCTGATTGAGTTGTGAATCGATTATCGTGATATTTACTTTTACGCGGCTTCGAAGCACGTTCGGAGGTTGATTTTTCACCTTTCGGATAACTTGCCAGGATATTCTTATGACGTATACTTGCTAAGAAACAGAACAAAACTAACCGTTGATGCTAGAAACATCAAAGTAGAAACAAGTACATAGAGAGGTATTATACACCTTTATACTTAAATAAACCGTATTATGGTTCAACACGACACTACTACAATCTCAAAATATTGTTCTGAAAGACAGTTGAACCTCATCAGGTTTGAAATTCGGAGTAGCAGATCGAGGGGCGGAGCGCGTACTTGAATCTGTCCGAGCGTTTGCCCACCTGCTCGATGCCCCTCTGCTTTCGGCTCTGCATCTTCGGAAATATATAGAATTGGACTCTGTAACTTTGTATACATATTCTTGAATATCTTGGTTATCGATTTAAACAATAAAAAAAATCGATTTTTTGGACCTCCTAAACAGAATCGTCCCTTAAGTACCAAACGGACACTTTTTCTGATATTTTCAGTTTGATTTCTTAATATTTAAAGCACTAAAAAAAATCGAGAAAGGTCATTTCTTATAGTTTCGTGATCGCTCTTTAAGATAGCGTGATCATAATTCAGCAAAAAGTGAAGTATTTAAAAGTTATGATTGTCTAAACAAAAGTGCCTGAAATTTTCGAATCTTTGATGTTTGATGAGCAATTTTCACATCAAAAACGGGTTTAGAAACTTTCAAAACGAGTACATATCGTGTCCAAAATGGTTGTACTATAAGATAGGCAAGTTTACATTTTTAAAATTCAAGTTGGTCTTCTAAAAATGGCGGTCAAAATATAAAATTCGCATAAAATCGTCGATTTTACCGGAAAAAAGTATCAAATCGAATGCATGGTAGCGGATTTCTTATTTCGAATGCATTTCTTAATTTTAATGCATTTTAGTACGGCGAATCCAAAATGGTTTCTTTTAATCATGACATATTAGTGAAAAGCCAGTTATTTCTTCAAAATACGTCGCCTAACAAATTTTTAAAATGGCAGTAAAATGTATTTTACCAGGAAAATGTATTTTACCAGGAAAATGTATTTTACCAGGAAAATGTATTACAGGTTACATGGTATAGTTTAATATGGCGTATCCAAAATGGCGTCTCATACTTATTAAAGGTTAAACAAACAAGTAGTGTAAAATCAGAAATCCGCTACCATACAATCGATTTGATACTTTCTTCCGGTATAATGGACGATCTTATGCGAATTTCACATTTTGACTGCCAGTTTGAGAACGCCATCTTGAATTTGTGAAATGTAAACACGCCTATCTTATAGTACAACTATTTTGGGCGCGATGTATACTCGTTTTGAGAGTTTCTAAACGCGTTTTTGATGTGAAAATTGCTTATGGAGCAATAAAGATTCGAAAATTTCAGGCATTTCTTTTGTTTAAACAATCATAACTTTTATGTAGTTGACTTTTTGCTAAATTCTAATTTAGCCATCTGATGGAACGACTTAAAAATTATCAGAAATTATAAACTGAAAATAACGGAAAAAAGTGTCCATTTGGTACTTAACGGGTTAATGGTATGATAAAAGTTGAGAAGCTGAAATTAGATAAACTTGACAATTGCAAAGTAGGTTATAAGGTAGACTGTCAGCAGTGCCCTGCGATTCATATTGGAATACGAACACCATAGAGACGTTAAAATAAAAGAAGAATACTTCTGTGCTTGCGAAGCATGTGAAAAAAAATATGAAAATTCTAGACCGACAGAAAAGTTGGAGTAAACGCGCTTTATCTGAAATGTTAAATATTTTTTATTATATAAAAATTGTTAATAAAATTGAAGACACAAATTTCCTTAAAAATGTCTATAAAACTTCCTTTAATCTAATTAAAAAACATTTAAATTAAACATTTAATTTGAATTAACAATTATTTATTTTATTATTTCGCTAAGTTTTATATAGTTTATATCTTTCTTTAAATTTATCCATATATACTTTTCATATTTCTCCTACTTTATCGTGTCTTCTCCACCTTTTCTCTCGAAGAATTATACGAATATTCTACATGGTAGTATCCAGTAATTATAAGTATTAAGGGGGTACCAAAGTCAATTTAAAATTCAAATTTCGCGACAGAAAATTACCGACTGAAAACAACTATTTTAGCTGTAATTAAATATAGAAACCGAATTAAGTAAAATGATGAGATACTTGTCCTCCGTTGTGTTATGATCTATCCTCTTACAAATTTTCAAGTGAAAATTTCAATAGCTCGACGAATAAAGTTTGAAGAAGTGTTATAGAGACATTTTTCAAACTTTATTCGTCGAGCTATTGAAATTGTAGCTTGAAAATTTGTAAAATGGTAGATCATAACACAACGAAGGACAATTATCTCATCATTTTACTTAATTCGGTTTCTATATTTAATTACAGCTAAAATAGTTGTTGGAAAGTATCTCGTCATTTTGCTTGACGGGGAAACCACATTAGGAGGTTCAAAAAATCGGATTTCTTTTTTCTATAAATTATTAGTATAACTACTGAAGAATACACTGCCAAAATTTCAAAACGAAATTCCTATTCGTTCCGATTTTATGAGCCTAAACCTATCGTTCATGGGGTCAGCGCTCGGACGTACAGCAGATAGCGCGGAGCGCTTGTTCAGGTAGTCACTTATTCGTTTTTCCACGTCTAATACCCTCGTATAACGGAATATTAGGAGGATTTGGGATAGAGTGGGGTCCTTTCCAGCTGTTTTTGTTTTCAAATGTTTGGTATAGGGCATTTGTGTAGAACGTACTAGGAGCGTCACCATCATTTTGACTATATTCCGGTAGAGCGTCGCTTTACCTCGCTTGACGTCAGTTTTAGCCTTCGATACGTGTGTTTGGAATTGTGAGAGAAAGATGTCTTCATATCTGAAAGGTAAGGAGAAGACTTCGGATCGACGCAGTAAACCACGTAAGAAATCGTTTCATGGAAACCAGCATACCAATAACGAACAAAACGAAAGCAATCAAGAGAAAAGTGCTGATGCCAAAAAACTTTATACTGCTATCTTTGAGAATATGACTGTGAATCCCTTACATATTTATCGGTTCATTGGTTTCAATCTTGTTGTCAAGTGTCACTGTGGATCTAGACATATCCATTCAAGTCCTTTAATAAATACTGGATTCGAGATAAATTGCAGGATTATGTTCGTCATGCGGCTCTTGTGCGTTGGCAGACAAGGATTAAATTTATTCTGCAATTACATGGATATCGGCAGCGGTATAAGTAAAGAAACGTATAACAGAATTTTCAATCACATGTACCTTGCTGCAAAAAAAGTGTTCGAAGTTTGCTGTAAAAAAGCTGTAGAGGAAGAGAAAAAAGAGAACGAAAAACGAGAAAGGCCTATTCTGAATTTCAAAGTATCTGGAGACGGTACTTGGAAAAAAAGAGGATTTAAATGCCTGTATAGCGGGACAACTTTCATAGCATATTACTGTGGCAAAGTCCTCGATCTAGATGTGCGAAGTAGTTATTTCCATGCTTGTGCATAATGGAAGAATAAATCCAAGAATTCTGAAGAATATTTACAATGAAAAGAAGAGAATGATGATGAAGTCTGTACTAAAACTCATTAAGGTTCTGCAGGAAGAATGGAAGTAGAGTCTGTGAAAAAGATATTTTTAAGATCAGATGAACTGCATGGAGTAAAATACGGCAATTATATTGGTGATGGTGATTCTAAAACATTTGCTGCAATCCTCAATTTGAATCCTTATGGTGATGAAAGTACAGTCATAAAAAGCGAATGTATTGGTCACGTTCAGGAGAGAATGGGAACTCGCCTACGAAATATCCGATAAAGTAAAAAGCTGGGAGGAAAAGACAAACTTACAGAGGCGTTAGTGAAAAAGCTCAGCACTTATTACGGGTTAGCGATTCGAAGAAATATTGACACCGTCGAAAGCATGAAAAATGCAATCACGGCAATATATTATCACATGATATCCACAGATGAGAATCGTCGACACGAGAATTGTCCAGTGAGAGAAGATAGCTGGTGCAACTGGTAGAAAATAACAGCTCTTGTAATGGAGCCTAAACCGCACCCTGCTCGATTGCACCCCACCGTATAGAAGGAAATTCTTCCAATTTATGAAGATTTATCGAGAAATGATTTACTGAAGAGATGTTTAGGCGGTCACACGCAAAATGCAAACAAAACTTTCAATTCCACAGTTTGGCGGTTTGCTCCGAAGCAATGCACTCTGGACTAAAATTGATCGAAGTTACATCATATTTAGCTGTTGGATTGATCAATAAAGGAAACTCATCCATTTTAATGATTATGAACGAGTCAGGCATTATAGTTAGCACGCAGAGCTTCCAGTGCGTGCAACGAATGGATGAGCAGCGCGTGAGCCGCCAGAAGAGACGCAACTCTTTGGAATCAAAGGAAGGTCGGAAAGCAAGAAAGGAACAGATGCAAGCTTAGAATGCTGTCTACGAGGAAGAAGAAGGAATGTTATATGGTGCTGGAATCGCTGATTGATCGGTAAGCACTCTATATTATTGATAACTTTCTCAAATTTCTAGGTTTCTAAATTTTTTTTTCAAACGCGTTTTTCTTGAAACGAAATTTTTTTGATTCACGGGAACTCTAGCTAAAAAGGTTATGAACCGATCGTTATGAAAATTTAAAGTATGTCTCTTTATTATATTACAAAGAACATGAAGCAACAATTGGGATGATATCATAATTTGAAGGGTATTTTTTATTAAAGAAAAGTGAAAAAAATGGTGAAAATCGATACATTTTTTTCAATCACGTGTCAAAACTTCAATTTTCAGAATTATTACCCGTATGAGGTTCATATTCTTAGAAAACATGTTAGTAATACAGAAAAACAACCATTTTGCTTTCAGATCGAAATTGCGACCTCCACATTTCCCGTGAACAACCAACTCGAACGATGACCTTCGGTGGATAAACAGCCCATAACTTCGACATTTTCAACACAACTGACTTGAAAAAATTTGTAAATGTAGTTCAAAATATTTATAAAACAATGTCACAGTTTGATCAAATTCTAATCAATTTGTCCCACTCAAAAAAATTCATGAAAAACGCCTGGAAATTAGCCTCTTGATGTGGTTTTCCCCCTTAATTCAGTTTCTGTCTTTAATTACAGCTAAAATAGTTGTTTCTCAGTCGGTAACTTTATGGCGCTTTATTTGAATTTTAAATTTACTTTGGTACCTCCTTAAGAAGATATTTTTACTCTCCCTGGCCTTTACTTGTGAGCCTTCCAATCTTCTGATTACGACTCCGAGACCGTAGAGTGGTATCAGGAACGCATGGTGCGTGTGCAAGTGGCACGGTTTGTTGTCGGCCTCGCGCCCCATGGGATTCCCCGTGTGTGTGCAGTGCTTTTCGCTCACTGTGCTACTCCCACGCACGCATGATGCTGTGTTTCGTCTGCGCTCCGGGAGTCGACATCCTCACTCCAATATATTTTGGAGTTTTCGGGAGGTTGATGGCCTGACAATGAACCGCCCGGAAGTGACGTCTGGATGCGCTGTCTGATAATACCATGCATCTCCTCACGATCTTTGACGCTTGTCGGCCTCCAGAGCTAAGTCATTTTTGCGTGAAATTTATTTTCGTAGTGAGTTGTATATATAAGTCTTTATTGTAATGTTAGATAGTGCGATATTGCTTAATATTATATATTGTTTTTACGGGTACCAATAATTTTTGCGTGCTATCTAAAAATTTATGAAAATTTACAAAAAACTTTCTTTTAGGCAACAAATATAACACTGATTTAAGAAAATGTTACATGTAACTAACACCTTAAATTTATAAGTTTTATAGGTTTGTTACATATTATTGTTTGAAAATTATCTGTGTTTCACTCATGCATTTATTTATTTATGTATCCAAAACTCTTGAAAGGTCGGTTTAGATAGTTAATAAAGGATTGAATAGAAATAATAATTTGAATAATATTGGATAAAAGGATTATATAGCCAAAAAATGGAATATAATACTATCAAATTTTATAGGAAATTAATATTATTAAAGTTTATATGAGCCAATAGGTTCAAAGATATACTGTTTTTAAACTGGATTGTACAGTAGGGTGTCCCCAAGAAACACAATTTTCTATTTACGTAGGCGTAACATTTTATAAAGCTTCCAAATTACGGTAAATAAGAATCATTTCTAGATTCCACTTGAGATTAAGATTAAAAGGTCGCTCAAGTCAATATACGTTTTTTTCGATTTTGACGACTCAATAAAATAGAATTAATATATAAACAATTCTGTGAATTTCTAGGCATATAGTCTATATTCGAAAATATATGCTCAAAGCATTAGGAAAAGTAAAACAAATTCGTACTCTTTAATCAATTTTTGGCGTTTTTTTTTGTATTTTATAGTATACTTTCATATAATTCTAGAAACTGTAATTTAAGATTTATCGTAATCTCCGAGGGGTCCTTGAGAAATCATAAGGTTCTTTATGCGCGAAACGGCAGTGCGTATGTGCTAGTATGTGATTAAGTGAGTAAGTGAGCAGTTGAGTAAGTGAGTGTTTTAATAAGTAAACAAGTCAATAAGTCACTTACTTAATGACTCAAGCAACCTTGCACGCACTCACTTACTAAATCTCTCACACCTTCATTGACATACTTACACATGCAATTTCTCACTTATTTATTGAGTGAGCATGTGAGTGTGTCAGATGACTAAGTGCATGCGTTAGTGGGTGAGTGAGCAAGTGAGTGCGTATGCGAATGATTGCCTGAGTGAGTCAGAGCGTGCATGAATGGTAGAGTAACAAAGTGCGAAAGTGAATATGAGACAGAAAAAGAGAGTAAAATATAATACGAGAGAGTGTGAGAGTATGAAGAGAAATCCATTAATTATTTGTTTCTTATATATACACACATTGACCGTGCTACTACGCACACCACTATCCATGCATCCCATTATTCACATACTCTACCATCCACACATCTCTACTAAAAAATGAGATTTTCTCTCAAATATAAAATATGAAAAAGTCACGTAATTGAATAGTCACATATCTACATAGAAAATTATCAGAATTCTGATTTAATGCATTTGTAACTTTTACAGGTTTGAGGTTTGCTAACTACAAATGTCTTTTTTAATAGATTCACGGATAATATGATTTTTTATTAAAAATACTTTAGATAATAAATCAAGTGAGAAAAAGTGTTTCACTTTCATGTGATTTTGCTTCCTCCTTAAGGAAGCTTTGTAATAGTAAAAAAAGTTTTGCTTAAAACATGTATTAAGAATATAATAAAATAGAGAGAGAGAGAGAGAGAGAGAGAGAGAGAGAGAGAGAGAGAGAGAGAGAGAGACAGAGAGAGAGAGAGAGAGAGAGAGCGAGAGAGTAAATAAATAAAAATAAATACCTATGTATTCCTCTGTCGTAAAAAATGTCAGATTAATTACCGTGCGGTCGCCTGACGTGCCTGCCTAACGCCGTTTTAAATTTACATAAGGACTGTAGATACCTCACACTGCAGGGGAGGGAGTTCCAGAATCGCGAGCCTTGGGCTCTAAACGAGTTGAGACCCCTATCAGTCCGCGATCCCGGAACCGAGAGCTCTATCACACCACTCTAACTGGAAGTCCTGGTTGTGTTTTTACCAAAGAGAGCCGCAAGATACGGAGGTTGTCCCATATTTAATGCTTTATACAATAATAACCCCGCAAAGTACGCTCTTCTTTCCTTTATGGTAAGCCAGCCAAGATATTTCCTGTGAGGAGTGATATGCTCGTCCCTTCTAACACCACATATGTATCTCACACATGAATGTTGAAGTCGTTGTAACTTCCTCTGAAGCACATCAAGGTGAACTACGGAACAATAATCTAAATGTGGCACTACCAGCGCAAATGCAAACTGTTTTCTCAACGCCTGGGTGGTGCATGAACTAAAAAATCGTAGGCTGTAAAAAGCACGATTTACCTTTTTTCCAACTGCATTAACCTGCAGTTTCCACGTAAGTTTAGAGTCCATGACAACACCAAGGTTTGTGACAGAGTCAGAGAAAGGCACATGTACACCTTCCTGAAACTCAATGCCGGGCAAACCAAGATCCTTCAGCCGATTGATGTTGTGCTCGGAGCCAAAAATAATCACTTTTGTTCTGCCGACATTGAGTCGCAGTCCGGATGCTTCGGCCGACTCCGACACTGCGTATAGCAAGTGTTCAACATCACCACCAATCACTACGTCTCATAAGTCAATGATATAAAGATTGAATAGCAAGGGCCGCAGGACTGAACCCTGTGGCACACCCAAATTGGTGGTTAGCCAATCAGATTCCCCATTGTTGTCAGTTATGACTTTTTGCCTACGACCGAAAATGTATGATTTGATCCACAGAAGAACACTCCTGGAAAAACTTGTGCGTATCAGCTTACGAAGTAATTTAGATGGTGATATAGTGTCAAACGGCTTGCTAAAGTCGAACAGTAGCAGTATGGTCATCAGTTTCTTATCGTCATTAATCCCAGTTCGTATGTCCTCAGTCAGTTTTAGTAGTGCTGTCTGGGTGCTGTGATGCTATCTAAAACCGGTTTGCAGAGGATCCTGGACCTTTTTGGATGTTAGGAAATCGGTAATCTGGTCATGTACTATCTTCTCCAGCACCTTGGAGAGAAAACTCAATAGTGCTATTGGACGAAAATCTGATAGAGAAGATGGCACTGAAACCTTTTTGAGAGGCACCAAGTGAGCCTCTCTCCAAGCCTCTGGGAAAACACCTCCAGACAGAGAGGAGTTGAAGACCCTCGCTATATGATGACTTACATACGGAAGAGCCTTGGCTACGACGCTTTGGGGAATACCGTCCTCACCCTTAGCCTGCGGTGAGAAATGAGCAACAGCCAGGACTACGTCCGTCGCTGTAACGTCTTTGAAAACAACGTCGTAATCGCTGACCGAGTCCAGGATGCTGCTCAAATCAACGTCACTTTCACTCTGGGAGATGGATACCCCCGCAAAGTGCGAGTTCAGCTCACCCGGTGAGAAGCCATGCAACCCTTGGCAGGAGCCCGAAGCCCTTTAGTTCTTTCCAAATATCCTTTTTATTTTCTAGGGCTTCAAACATTTTATTCTGCATATAAGTCTCCCGCGCAGTTTTCATGCGAGATGACCGTTTTTTGTGCTTTTAGGTCGTCTGTGTACAGCGTCACGTGTTTTTATTATGTGAGCCAGATCCGCGTCAACCCATGGAGGATTTCTCTTATTTTTTGGTGTAAATTGCTTCAGTGGAGCAAGCTCATCTATTGCCCACATGAGATTGGTGCTGAGCTGCCCCAATAAATTGTCCATGTTGTTGTTGTCCAAGCAATCAAACGCCGCCCAGTCACAGTTACTCAGGTAAGATGAAAGATCTTCCTGTTTTATTGTTTTAAAATCTCTATAACTAAATGAGTCGGTGATGGGGCTATTGTTTAATTAAAATCTATCTCAACATCTATAAGTGTATGATTACTGCCAAAGGGCGCCACCGGATTGCTGGCATTCAGCACCACGTCGTTGTCATCTGTCATAATGACATCAATCCATGTGTGAGACCCCTCAAGGTGATGAGTCGCACCATGCTCTATTATTTTTAAAGAGAGAGAGAGAGAGAAAGAAAGAGAGAGAGAGAGAGAGAGAGAGAGAAAGAGAAATTTAGTTACTTTAACGCGTACAATCGGGCTTCCAGTGTGACATTTGTATTAGTCGAAGAGTACAATTAAATTCTCCACGACATTTCCGGAAATTATTGTGCAATTGCTAAAGGTGCGTCGTGAAAGTCGTTGGGGTTTGTGGTCGAAAGTTTTCTCCGCGGAAGGGTAAATAAATTGCACGCGCAACCAAATTCTGTTTGATTGGGAGCATTTGTGTGGAATTTTCGTATATATAAAAATTGAAATATTCGAGTGAGAGAGAAAGAGTGAGATAGATAGATATAGTTAGATATTTTATTTTTATTGATCAAGAGAGAAAATTTATGTGCGTTGTATAAATTAAGATATTCTTAAGATTTTATTAATTATGTGCAAACGAAAATTTATTTGTATAGACGTTTTGACGCGCGTGGCTTGAGAACAAGAGAGTTTAGAGTAGGCGAGTCTAGTGACTCTGCGTACGCTACATCGCTGGCGAGTTTGTACGCGAGCGGAGCTGCGAGTCTAATTGTTTCACGTACACTGAGGCACGTCTAGTGTGTGTGCGTACGAACGAGAGCTCGTTGTTTTAGCCGTTGAGACGGCACTTATGTATAGTATACATGTCTAAATATATATTTATGTGTTCGTATGTGTAGTTATAATGCTTGATTTGTAAGACTACCGAAATAGTCGTGTAACACAATACTCAAAAAAGTATATTAATAAGAAAAAAGGGGGAAGGGAGGGGTAGGGGGCGTGAGGTGATGGTATTCAAGAACACGGCCTTTATGTATAATATACATGTCTTCATACATATTCATGTACTTGTATCTGTAGCTATTATGCTTGATTTGTAAGACTATCAAAATAGTCGTGTAAGGCAATAATGGAAAAGCTATATTAATGTGAAAAATGTGGGGAAAGAAGGTAAGGGCGTGAGGTGCTGAATTTAAAGAAGAAGGTACTTATGTATAGTGTACATGTCTAAATGAGTATTTATGTGTTTGTATGTGTACTTATTGTGCTTCATCTGTAAGACTATCTAATCGAAACGGTCGTGTAACGCAACAATCGGAAAACTGTATTAATGAGAAAAATGTGGGAAAAGAAGGTAAGGGTACGGGCGTATATGATGAAATTAAAGAACAAGGCACTTATGTATACTATACATGTCTAAATGCGTATTATGTGTTTGTACGTGTAGTTATTGTGCTTGATCTGTAAGCCTATCTAATCGAAATGGTCGTGTAACGCAATAAATCGGAAAAGTATATAATGAGAAAAAAAGGGACGGGATGGGTAAGAGATGTGACATACTATAATTAAAGGAGACGGTACTTATGTATAGTATACATGTGTAACGAGTAATGATTTGAATTGCGCGCCTTGACATCAAACGGTCAAAAATCGTAGAAACGTATGCGTGCCCCCAGCAACCCAGTTATTCTTCGTGAAGACTACCACGTGGTTGCGCCTAAGTCCTAATGGTCCTGAGCGGAGGAGCAAACAATCCTGCATTCTTCTCCAATAAATGAGATAAGTACTTCTATTATCAATAGTTTAAGCGAATAACTAAATATAGAAATAGCGGTGTGATACTAGAAACCTGAAGTGCGATCGAACCATCCTTGCTTATCTACTGGAAGGGCGTGAGACAGTGCGTCATTGAGTGTGTGAGGAAGAACGTCAGCGAATGTGTAAGTATGTGATTAAGTGAGTGAGAGAGCGAATGCGCGAGAGCGAGATAACTCAAGTGCTTAAGTGAGTGAGTGAGTGAGCAGTTGAGTAAGTGAGTGATTGAATAAATAAACTAGTCAATAAGTAAGTGAGAGATCGCATGCGTAAGTATACCATTGAAGGAGTAAGTGATTTAAGTGTATGATTGAGTGTGTGCATGAGTTAGGACGTGAGACAGCTAGCAAGTGAGTGCGTACGCCAATGATTGAGTGAGTGAGTCAATGCGTATATGATTGACTGAGAGCGTGCGTGAATGATTGAGTAACAAAGTGCGAAAGGGAATATGAGAGCAAAAAAGAGAGTAACATATAATATGAGAGAGTGTAAAAGTATGAAGAGAAACATATTAATTATTTGCTTCTTATATATACACACACTGACCGTGCTACCACGCAACCCACTATACATGCATCCCATTATCTATGCACTCTACTATCCACGTACTTTACTATCCACACACCTACTAATAAAGTGAGGTTTTCTCTCAAATAAAAAATATGAAAAAGTCACGTAATTGAGTAGTCACTTATCTACATAGAAAATTAGCAGAATTCTGATTTAAAGCGATTGTAACTTTTATTGATTTGGGATTTGCTAACGGCAAATGTCCTTTTTAATAGATTCGAGGATAATATGATTAATTATTAAAAATACTTTAGATAATAAATCAAGTAAGAAAATATGTTAAAATTTCGTGCGATTTTTTATTTATTTTTTAAGTGAGGACCCTTCGATTCACCTATTTGGCTATGAAATCATCATTTAATCTTTTCTTCTTAAGCATATTGTTTAATTCTTAAGTTAAAACTACAAAACATGATAAGCAATCATCTGCTTTAAATTATAAGTAATGCGTATAAAAACATTGTGTACAAAAAAGATATTAATATCTATTTTCTGTAATTCATATGGACGTAGAGATTGCTGATATAAAATTGTAGCGCGTGTAGCGCGCCTGACATGCCTAGTTTGTGTAAAAAAATAGATAACTAATTTTCTTGAGTTATATAAATTTAAATAATATAAGCTCGTGTGAGTTGGTTAAAATTTAATTTCAATGTAACAAATTCTTTGTCTTTGTCATTTGAAAACGTATGATCCATATAATTTTTTTTATATGGATCATTTTTTTTTTTCATTTTTTTTTCATGTACTCTTGATTTATAGGGTATTTAGCACTTAAAAAAGAAATTTTAAGCACCAATAATGAAAAATAAAAAAGTATAGACCTTAAATTATCATTTTATTAGTACTATGATTTCAAAATTCACGCGAGTTTTATATCATACTGGCTTACCATGTAGAACGTTATCTATTTTACTGACGCAGCATTTCCAAGTTTACTAGTAAAGAAGCTTCTATCAGCTGTTAAAGTTTGTATTTTGAAAGTATAGATAGTGGACAGTAAACAGTAATTGATTACGTTGCGACTACTTTTTATTTTCAGCAGAATCGGCATTAACTAGAAAAATTTACATAAAGGAAAATTTTACCTAGGAAATTACACAATTCTGAAAGGTTAGTCTTGAATTGTCGAATATGTAAATTATTCATACTTTGTACGTATAGCTATTTTTTATATTATACTTGTGTGATATCAATCTTTTCAGATTATATGAGTGTACATGTAACGTTTTTAGGTTGTCGGGTTCTTGATTTCGCGCGTCACTAATCCGAAGATTAGTGAGATTATTGTAAATGTGGCTTGGAAATAATCACGCATAGCTAGGTAATTGATTGACTGGTTTATTCGTAAGAACAATTGTGACCGAGAGAGAGAGAGAGAGAGAGAGAGAGAGAGAGAGAGAGAGAGAGAGAGAGAGAGAGAGAGAATAATAGAGTAGTGTCGCGGCGCGGTCGTCTTTGGCAGGTGTCGGTGGAGCGTCAGAGCTGGCCGGACCGGAGATGTTATGTGGCCGTCGTCGGAGTCCGAGGGTAAGAGAGCGAGCCCCAGCAGGATGGTCTCTTAAATAGACTGGGACCATATAGGCTCTGCCGGCTCTGAGCGCGTGATGAGCTTCTAGGTAGTAGGCGCGGTTGGTAATACCGAATAGCCGAACAGCGTCCTTGGGGCACTTGAGCTAGACGTGGACTCGCGGAATCCGGAGTGTCAGCGATTTGTGGCACTGTGACGTAGTTGTCGCTAGACGATTGCGAATGTTCTGTTGCTAGGTCGGTTGTAATGTGCTAGTAAGCTAGTGTGACACGTCCTAGGCCGCGAGATCACCGTCCGCAATGATCTAATCTAAATTATCTGCAATGTTGCGGGACACGAGAAAAAAATTCTATTTATAATTCGCGTAAATGGCGCATTCTTCTTTAAACCATGTCGGTCCCATCTATGCAACGTTTCTCTATCTGTACATTTACATTTGTAGTATATGTGTACTTCTAGCTATTTAATTACATAAAAATACATAGTGATTGTATAATAAGGTTACATTGTTATGTCCCTAATTTCTCTCTCTCGTTGCAATAATAATTAATCTAGTACATTATATCTTATGTCATATGTCGTAAATCATATTCTAGTTGTGTTTATCTATGCTCTGGGTAGCATTCAGGTCATTCTTGTATAGCCAGCCCTGTTCCCTTTAGACATTTCATTCTGAGCTACCATCGTTATGATGTCCTGTAGGACGGCCAGTCTATTGGCTAGTGCTAGTTGGTGGAGGTCGGGTAAGCTAAGGTTTAGTATCGGTGTTTGTGTTGAATATGGTTGAGGTGGAGAACTGGCATTGTTTGCCGTTGGTCTGGACTGCGGTGATTCATGTCGTTTGAGCGTTCTACGATCTTTCGGTATTTCCAAAAGCATTCTAAAACTTATAAGTGTTGGGGCCCCCCTGGGAAACGAGATTTTACAAAAAATGAACGCGATGATATTAACAGTTATAAGAGTTCCTAGTAAGTATGAGAGCTTACTGTGTGCACACTCTTATTCCTGGTGGGTCTATATTGCTGAACAGCTTAAAGTGTCCAAAAATATATCATAGTGTTTGAGAAATTTAAAAGTTATGTAAGTTTGCATAAATAATTTATGCTGTAAAATGAGGTTTTATCAAACATGGAGACCCTGTATTGTATGGTAGTTAAAAGTTTTCCAAAATATATGAGTTTCTGAGAATTTCAAATGTTACCTAAGATTTGCATAAATAATCTATGTTGTAAAATTGATTTTTATTAATTATATTGACCCTATATTGTAAAATAGTTAAAAGTTTTCCAAAATATACGATAATTTTTTAGAAATTTAAAAGGTATCTAAGATTTGCATAAATAATCTATGTTGTAAAATGCATTTTTATTAATTATATTGGCTTTACATTGCAAGGTAGTTGAAAGATTTTGATAATATACGATAGCTTTTGAAAAATTTAAAAGTTAGAAGATTTGCATAAATAATTTATATTGTAAAATGGAGTTGTCAGCTTGTCCGTACTAGGTGCGCACATGTGCTCGCGATCGAGCGCTGGATCGATCCGAGAAATGCTGCCGCCGTGCTGGCTTGTCTGTGTATTCGACTCATATGATGTAGCTTGTATGCGGGTACGCGCAGCGGGGGGAAGGCATCGGGAGATGGCACCGAGCTTTGTATGGACTATATGCACTATCTGCCCGTGCATTTTCGTGCCTGTACTTTACTTGGAGGTACTGCCGCCGCGTTAGCTTGGTTGTACTATGTAATCGAGCGCTGGCTCGCGTAGCCGGCGACGATCCGATAGGTGCTTATGCTGCTATGCTATACTACTATGCTGCCGCCGACGATAGCTTGGTACTATGTAATTGAGCGCTGGATCGCACACATGTTTTTCCTTGCTGATTACGTAACTGGGACGGAAGATCGAGCGAAAGAAGGAAGATCGCGCTTCACGTTTTTTGTCGCCGCGGATTCTTTTCGAGTGTTTTCAACTCTCCTACGCGCGTTATACTACTTTTGAATCTTGGAAAAACTATATTGCGTAGAAAAATTTGCTCTTCCTTCTAGTTTAGATGTTTTCTAATTGTGCACGTTATTTAAGTTTCGTTTTGTTTATTTTCTGCCGCGGTTGTGCAGTGTTTGTGATCTGTTTTAGTTGTTATTGAAAATATATTAAATAAACAATACATATTGTAAAATTGATTTTATTAATCGTGTTAACCCTATATTATAAAATATTCGTAACTGTCCGAAATATATTATGGAGTTCAAGATATTCAAAAGTTATATAAGTTTTATATAAACAATACATATTGTAAATTTGTGTTTTATAAACGTTGAAGGCCTCTATTTCAGAACAGTTAATAGTTTCAAAGAATATATCGTTGTGGCTGCACTATATGAGTGCGTATTTTTACTAGTTCGTTGCGCTATAGGGAAGCAAAATCAAGCCAAAGAAGGAAGATTGAGCCAATGAAGGAAGATTGAAAGAGCAATGCATATGAATAAACTTCGCTTTATGCTGTTGGCGTCGTAAGCCGCATGCTGTTTACAGCGTGAAGGTTTTTCAATATATTTTTAAGGTGGTTCCGCCACGTAGTCCCGTATCTACGCACAGCCCCATGCGGGGGAAGGGGGGGGGGGGCACACAGATTTTTTATCTAATAAACAACGCATTTTAAATAAAAATGATTCAATATCAATTACCGACTTTTTGAATCAGATATATGTTATAGTATGTAAGAAATAATAACAATACGCATATATATGTATATAAAAATTCAATCTTTTTATATATTTATTGAATATTTTTTATATTTCATTGACAACCGGGTATTTTTATTAAGTTTCGGAATCTATAATTAAAAAGATACAATCTCCGGGTGGTTTTATAAAGAAATCATGGGTTTAATCATGAATTTATTTATTTTATGATTGTACAACCATGTCATTATTGTGCCAATTTTTCAGACACTATGAAACAGATATCATCATCCATATTTAGACCTAAGCCATGCACATAATTTGTTGATAGTGATTAACGCTTATAGTTAATCATAAAAATCAAGATTTTTCTAGATCTGATACATTTACAAACTGTCTCTTACTATTCAGTAGGAAATGTAGCTGTTTTTTATTACTACATACGTTAAAATGCTTTTATTTATTTTCTTTTTTTTGCACTCAAACAAACTCTAGACTCCACTAAAACTTCTTGAATATAAGACTCTAAATATTTTTGTTTAAATAGATATTTTACTACTTTTTAGTGTACATATTATCGAATAAAATAAAGTATGAGGCAATATGTTTTCTTTCTGTCGCATGTTTAATACAATTTTTTTTATATTTATTATTGTAATTTTTTATATACTTATATAGCAACTCGTTAAGTGATATTAAAGTGTTAAATATAATTTGACCATTGTTTTACTTAAAATTAATACTACTATTATTATTTATATGCCTTTTCATAAATCATTGGTTAACTACTACATCTTAAGACAGTCAAAAGTATATTTTTCTTTTCAGATCTGCTGTATGTAATCTTTTTCGTATATTGTATTATATTACCGTATTTTGCTTTCTAAAAATAAATTCTTTGAACTTCTTTAATCATTTTATTAACTAGATGCTGATGCGTCCTAGGGCCGCGGAAAAAGAAAAAATAAATTATTTGCAATATCAATAAGATAATGTTTTACTTCCAGTAAAAACCTTTACTTAGTCACAATGCCTAAAAATATGTAGATCACTAATTAGTTTATATACGTTCACCCATGAAATTCAAACAGCTATTGCTGTTTTACATGATATTTATTTATAAATCATTACATAAACGACATTTACTTTATTTCTATTATTTCGCTATGACTGTGTGAATATGTATTTATAAATGTTTATTTAGTATCAACGATATGATCGTGTTTTTTATAGGTAAAATCTACTATAAGATCTTTCTCTCTCCTTTTTTTACATACAAATTATAATTAAATGATGAATCAAACAGATACGTTTTATTTAAATTGTCGGTGATATCAATGTTCATTACTACGTTTATATTTTAACTTAAGCCATTCAGTCTCTGATACTATGTTAGTTTCAAAATTATGACAAGAAAATTACAAATCCGAACAAATTAAATAATACATTGGGTCTCAAATCTTATAAGAGCATAATATTTGTGCGTGGGTGAATAAAGAGGACTTTAGCTTTTATGACTTTAGGACTTTAGTTGGTAATAAATCCTTCAATCTGACTAAATGTTCTTCTTGGGAGTAGCTATATCAATCAGCTCGTCACTCATATAGATACATAATTCAATTTTTACCAAGGTTTCAGTTGTAGTTAAAAGTCTTTTCTAATTACTGTAAAATGGATGTGAGAAAAACATTATCATGAAGGTTCGCTTTTATATTCAGACGCACTAATATGATTGATATTAGTTCTTTAAGATTCAAGAGTTAACTTTATCAATATGGCGGACAGCTACAAATGTGAAAATACTAAGCAGATGCAAATATAACCTGCCGCGGTCGCGGAGGAATCACGGAACTTCATTTGCATAAAAAGAATTGAAAAATCCTCAAAATACACTACCATGTAGAAACGTCGTTTTCAAATACATAATATACATCATCGCGCGTTTTGTTCCTTGAAAATTGTAAAGACTGTGTTAACTTTATCAATATCACGGAGAAAACTACAGATATGAAAACATTAGCGCTGACGTCAGAATTTGGAGCAATGCAAAAATACGTATGAGGGCTCAAATTGATGGCTGGACCATAAGGATTTAAGTGCCGTATGCGCTTTTGCAGAAATCAAGATGGCGGCATCAATGTGGCCGCCGGAACCTTGGAAATCTCGACCGATCTACCGAATTAGCGCTATCGCCAGAATTTGGAACCACCTAAAAATACGTATGAGGGCTCAAATTGATGGCTGGACCATAAGGATCAAAGTGCCGTATACGCTTTTGCAGAAATCAAGATGGCGGCATCAATATAGCCGTCGGAACCTTGGAAATCTCGACAGATCGACCAAATTAGCGCTGACGTCAGAATTTGGAGCCAATCAAAAATACGTATGAGGGCACAAATTGATGGCTGGACCATAAGGATCAAAGTGCCGTATACGCTTTTGCAGAAATCAAGATGGCGGCATCAATATAGCCGCCGGAACCTTGGAAATCTCGACAGATCGACCAAATTAGCGCTGACGTCAGAATTTGGAGCAATGCAAAAATACGTATGAGGGCTCAAATTGATGGCTGGACCATAAGGATCAAAGTGCCGTATGCGCTTTTGCAGAAATCAAGATGGCGGCATCAATAGGGCCGCCGGAACCTTGGAAATCTCGACAGATCGACCAAATTAGCGCAGACGTCAGAATTTGGAGCCAATCAAAAATACGTATGAGGGCACAAATTGATGGCTGGACCATAAGGATTAAAGTGCCGTATGCGCTTTTGCAGAAATCAAGATGGCGGCATCAATGTGGCCGCCGGAACCTGGGAAATCTCGACCGATCTACCAAATTAGCACTATCGCCAGAATTTGGAGCCACCTAAAAATACGTATGAGGGCTCAAATTGATGGCTGGACCATAAGGATCAAAGTTCCGTATGCGCTTTTGCAGAAATCAAGATGGCGGCATCAATATGGCCGCCGGAACCTTGGAAATCTCGACCGATCGACCGAATTAGCGCTATCGCCAGAATTTGGAGCCACCTTAAAATATGTTCGAGAGCTCAAATTTATGACTAGACCATAAGCTTCAAAGTGTCGGAAACAAAATGATTCATGGGAAAAGTGGTTTCCGAAACTCTTATCACGAATCAATGTGTCCATTATTGTGGATGTACGTCGCAACAAGAATAAAATTGCAGAATTGATTGCCAAACCTGATGAGAAGAGCGTTGAAAGTTATTCTCAGCGACGCGTATCCTAAGTCACGCCCTATTGATTCTGAACCCATAGAATGGTGCATCTCGTATGACACATGTATAAGAAATCCGTGGTAGTATACGACGTTGAAACTACCTAAATCGTCTGGAAATCAATTATTAAAGATTCAGTAGGTTGAGTAGCTTTAATCATATGCCTTGTAGATTCAAATTTCTTCCGGAACGATTTCCTAAATACCGACAGTCATTAACCGGTTTAGAAACTCACCATTGTATGATAAGAACTCAATTTAGACCTCTTCAAATTCTTAACGACTTTCATATTGCATAGTAATTATGTCATGTTTTGATCCAGAGTACCTCTTCATTTTCAGTTTATTATCAGTTGTTGGAATGAATGCGTGGCTGCTCTGAATTTTTTTCACAGTAGGTGGATTTTTATATTTTCTATGCAATCTTTTCACTAATTGTTTATGCTCCTGCTTACTATAATAGAAAAATTTTATGTTTTTGAATTTTTCTTCTGCAAACTTGAATAGAGAAGTTGAATCCAAGATAGCATTTTTTGGTTCGACTTGTAAACTGTATCGAGTGGCACTCTTCAATCATGCTCCAAGACGATCGCAAATACATTTTCCACGTGACGCTGCATGACAGTGCCACTCCGCTTCAATTCCAAAATCAGTCTAGTGATTGATAAGATGCATCATCTGAGTTCTATTTTTGAAGTGCTGTTTTGCACCATCAGTTACATAATAAATTTTCTTTACTCGTGGACACACCTTTTTAATTTCCGGTATTACCTTCTGCTGCATCACATATACTACGGTAGCATCATGAGTTGTGCAGTCTGAGAGTAAAATAATGCTATTGTGTTTCAAGACCTCGCCTGATCGATAATAGAAAGCAACAGTAAGAACAGAACATTGATGCACAATGCAATAATACCTCATTTTCACCCAAATTCTCCATCTTGTCAGTTATGAATTTTTCTTGTTCTTTCGAGATAAAACTGTGGGAAACTAGAACTGTCAAGCGTTTGTTCAATTCTTCTACGAATTCATTTGAGGGAAGACATTCTTGTTTGAGGCTACATCGATCAGTAGATGTCCAGGTGCTGAATGACACTTGCCGTATATTACTTTTTTCTAATAATTCCAGAATAAGTTCTGAAAATTTCTCCATATTGGGACATTTTTCACATTCTAGCAAATGACAAGCAGTTGTAGGTTTCTTACAAGGGATATATCCAATACAATCTTTATAACCACTTAGCCTAGTTTCACATTGTTTACTCAAATTTTTCAAATCAATAGAGTCGATCATGAGTTTGACGTTTTGGTGGAGTGTACATACACAGACGCTGTGCGTCCCTGATACTCCAGCTACAACACACCATTTAGGCCGCAATTCCGCGAATTTTGAAGATCCTATAGGATGCTGTGGATATTTCTTTTTTAACTTTAAGTGCAATACTTTGATATCATATAACAACAAATGTTTCTGTTTCATTTCTTTGGAAGCATCAACTTTGATTGCAATAGTCTCTTTTTTGTGGGGCATTATGCGGCTGTTGGAATCATTTTCGTAGAACTCTTATACTTTTTTAACAGTTTCTTCATTAATATTTTTCCCCCTTTTGAATTGTGGTATAGCTAATATTCCGCCTGATTTTTTCGATTCTTTGGACTGTATTGCCATCCTGTAAGAACACTGGGATTCTGAAGAGATCTGACGACTGATCCAACAATCAGGAGCTATTGTAAGTATAGATTTCCGCAGAGGATAATTGTCTGGCAATCTTTTGAATTTCTCCTTCAGACCATTCAGGAGATCCTCAAGTTCGTCCTCCCTAGTTTTGCATACCTTCTTAGCAGGAAGCTTTTCTAGAGAATCGTCAAGGTCTATTGAAAATTCAGTTACAACACTATCTAAAGTTTGGTCTTTTTGTGAAACATAAATACTGTGCCTGCACTCATGGCAAACTTTCGAACTAGGATGTAAATGTGGATATTTTTCTGATAAAGATGTCGATATTGTTCTCAAAGCTTTACCGGTATGTCCTTTTATCCCTAATGGGTTGCAACATCGCTTAGAATGAAACTTCTGTGGCTTCTCGTTATCTTCCATCTCAGATAATTGTGATTCAATAATGAGGTCTCAGAATAGTGTCGCGGCGCGGTCGTGTTCGGCAGGTGTCGGTGGAGCGTCATAGCTGGCCGGACCGGAGATGTTATGTGGCCGTCGTCGGAGTCCGAGGGTAAGAGAGCGAGCCCCAGCAGGTTGGTCTCTTAAATAGGCTGGGACCATATAGGCTCTGCCGGCTCTGAACGCGTGATGAGCTTCTATGTGGCAGGCGCGGTTGGTAACACCGAATAGCCGAATCAGCGTCCTTAGGGCACTTGAACTCGACGTGGACTCGCGGAATCTGGAGTGTCACCGATTTGTGGCACTGCGACGCAGTTGTCGATAGGCGATTGCGAATGTTCTGTTGCTAGGTCCGTTGGAATGGGCTAGTAGGCTAGTATATGTGACAGTAGAATGACAATTTTTATATCGAAACAGTTATCAGAGTGAAGAAAAAAGTTATAGATATGAATTAGGTATGCTATATAAATGCATTAGTATATTAATACACTTTAAGTTTAACTCCCTCTTACTCAACTTTGTATTTTCAGATCCTGCGCGCTGCTCCCTCACCAGCAAATAGCATAAAAAGGTCTACCAGGGCTCAAATTAATCGTAGTTTATCCAGCTAGTGGATAAAGCTATTTAGAATACCACCACATATGAATAATATCTACGGTTCCGTACTCCATGTCGTTAATTTTGATGAGACCCAAGGGGGTGTTTTCTGGTACCTAAAAATGAGCTACAGAACCTGTAGTTTCATCTCATAGGCTCCTCTTCTCAAGATATAACCTATTGTACCCCAAATATACGATATTTCAGTAAAAAATGGTACCTGTACTTCTGATCATAATTGTGCAGTTACTCACGCTAGAAAAATTACCTATAAGAATATAAAAGTAGATGAAAAGAGCTTTAATTCAGGCTTTGTTTCGTATACAAATATTAATCTGTTCCGAAGTACGATGGGGACTAAAAATGCATAAAATACGAATTTATAACAGTTAACGGGGCCAACCTCAGTTGAACTATAAAAGAGAATTTTTTAGGAATCATTACAAAATTTTTTTTCAGAGCATTCATTCTGAAAATTATTTTATGTAAAAATTTGGTAGAATATATAATTTAACCGTTGTAAAACCTCAAAAATTTTTTGCCTCGTGACACAATATATTGCTATAGTCAATACCGTATTTATTGGCAAAATTTTATGGCGTGCACATTTCTAGCAGAAAAAATAAATAATTTTTTCTCTCCATCGGTGATTAGACTCCTTTTGCAACATGCACGTCGCAAATTTTTTCCAAATTTTTATAGGCTGATGAAAAAAAATCCTTTTTAGAGGATTTTAACTCAGGCTGGCCCCCTTAAGGGATAACACCACTCTAGAGGCCGAAAAAAAGGCCTAATTTTGACAATTTATTCTGGGATTATGGGAAAAGGAATATTATTCATATTTAGATGGTTCATTTAACACATATTGATGTACGAAAAAAAAAATATTTTATTATGATTTTTGTATAAAATGGCGGCGCTACAGCAGATCTGCGGAAAAAGATTTTTTTGAAGGTGCTCCGCGGGCGCACCAATTCCTCGAAAACCGTGAGAGCTGGAACAAAAAACCAAAAATTTTCTGAAGCTACATACTAATAGCTATCGAAGTACGTAGGATTTTTTTTTTATTCCAATTTTTGTAGAAACTGTGCACTTCTGAACAAAACGTATGAAGTTTTGACTAAAAAAAGAGTTGTAAATTGTTAATAAAACAAGTAATATCAAAAAACGGATACGTACTTCGATGGAGAATATATTTGTGAAGCTACTGTAAAAATTGCAAGTCGATCCATGCAATGGTGTTGAAGCTATGAGCGCGCCCAGTTTGAAAAAACCCGTTTCGAGAAAAACGCGTTTAAAGTTTTCGGAGCATTTAAATCCTTGAAATTTTTGTATACCTCTAATCTGCGATGCCTGCACCGTACATTTGGTCATCTCTATTAATGTCTGACTCCTCCTCTTCCTTCCTGGCTCATTTTAAGGACATCCGGGTCTCTCTGGCATCGTCTGTTAGGGATCTCTCGGAAAACTTGATGCGACGCGCATCCGCCTCCACGCAGAAATTATAGCAGTTCGGTCCGATTGTCAAGCCGAAGTGTTGCATCAGCTTCATGACACTTGAAAGGCCATCATTGTAGATACCTGCAGCAATATATACTGCGGTATCGAGCACGTGTTTGCCACTAGAGAAAGATTTTAGAGCCATAGACCAGACAGTCGCATTGAAACTTTCGTTGCTATTTTGTGTGAAGCCGCCTAAGCAACGCGTAAGTAGATCGTCACTGCATATAAAGCGAAATTGCTTTATAAACTTATTCAGAGAGAGGTGGTTTATGTACAAAATCTTCTCCAGTAGCTTGAGCCTTTTGCCAAGAGCACCATGAAGTTTCTCCGCGCGAGCATCTTTCGTGTCTCGGTTGACCATCAGTAGACAATTTGTGGCCCAGCGTTGCGTAGATTTCATTGCGCATTTTCTTCTCAGAATCATGATTCCTACGAATTGCTAAACCATAATAAATTACCAACTCGTCCATGAGCTTGTCAGTAAGCTTGCCTTTTCCTCCAAGTCCTTTTATTTGTTTTTTCAAATTACGGAAACGAGAACCCATCCGCTTCTACACATGATCGATACATTCTTTTTTTTACGGTGAACTTTTCGTAAGGCTCAGAATCTATGATTCCTTTGAAGGTTTTTGAATCTCTGTCGCCCACGTAATTAGCGTACTTCAAATTGTGCAAAGATGGAACTGAGCGCTGGGACATTTCGATGACGGCGTCCACTTTCATCTTTCCTGCGGAGCCGACGTGGTTCGCTTGGCATTCATCTTTGTGAGTTTGGCTCCACTCCTTGAACTCGATGGTGTCAGTTTTGGTTTTCCAAAATTCGCAAGCTTTGCAATATTTAGATTTCACCAAAACATCGATTACTTTGCCAGTATACCAGCCAATAAGTGAAACAAACTCGTAAAGAGATGAAAAACCACGCTTCCTCCACAAACCATCACCAGATACAGTAATGCCATTTGGATCGTCAGTTTTTTCTCGTTCTTTTTTAGCTGCAGTTTTCATACTGAGCTTACAAACATCTTCTGCTTCAATGGCAATTTTCTTAATAACTGTATCGTAAAACGATTGAAAAATTGGCCGCGGGAGATCCATGAAGGCGCAAAACTTTATAATGCCATTCAATCCTATTCCTAGTAATCGCATGGCAAGAACAATTCTGCGATTAATATCATATTTTTTCTCAATAAATGGACAACTAGGAATAGTAATCTGATCACAGTTTTTAGAGGAAATCACAATTTTGAAACCCAAGCCTCGCTTTCCAGTTTCGGTGAACGATACATCGGATTTGCATTTTTTATATACAAGAGCTTGCGATATCGCGGAGAACACTGCTACAAAATTCAGAATTCGGTATCCGAAACCTTCATTTACTTGAAAATCATAGAAGTTTCCATCTGATAATTTTTTAGCCGATGTACTAACGTTCTCCAGGCTTGGCTTCTCCAGCTCGTAACGGTTTTGCGGCCATCGGTTTGATATTCTCGGTCTTTTTGCAGTACTCCTTCCTCCTTGGCCGTTTTTTTTGACACAATACACGACTTTTCTCGAACTCATATTGTTTATTCCAAATTCTGCACGGCGTCGCTTGGTAGCTGTACTACGTCACACACACACACAGACACACTTCTATTCAGTGTTAGTACACCCTGGTGGACTTCTGAGGAACCACAATGACCATAAGCAATAGAATTTGGACAGGTAGAAGCACTACATAGTCGATAAATCAAAGCGCGCCGTGGTGGCTGATTCAGCCGTCACGGCGCGCTCCGAGGCGCCGCGGCAAAATCGAGAATTGGACCTCTTACAAATTTTATTTCTGTATAAAACCAATTGGATATGATTTTTAAGGGTCCAAAGTATCGTTTAAGCCAAAAAAAATCGATTTTTTGAAAATTTTAGAGTGGTCTTACCCCTTAAAGATGTCGTTTACTCGAAAAATCAGCAAAAATACAAAAAAAAATCATTTTTTCAATTTTCATATATTATCATACTACACACAGATATTTTTAAATGTTGAAAATCGATATTGTTGAGTTCTCATTTAAACAAGCGAGCAATATAGTCATTCAACCTATTCAAAACAAGCAGTCCAAGGGGGAAGAACTTAAAAAGGTTAAATAATAGTTATGAAACTTCAGTAAGTCGAAATTGAACTACCAAAAAAAGTTGAAACCTGTAAATATCAGTTTTTACTGCTGTTTAATAAAACCTTGATTATCTCAGCATTAAGAATTCGATTATTTTTCAGATTCAAAATGGGATTGACGATGAATCTTTTGACAGTTGAACTTGAAATTCTGCATATTGTCTCGATATTGTGTAAGCAAGAAAAATACGTAAGCGTTTTAAAAATTACAATATTTATTAAGGTTAAACTTAAATTGATTTTTCATGGTCCTGTTTGGTCTAATACATACAGTTTTTATATTTTGAGTTTAAAAAAAATCCGATCGCATTTTTCTTAATTTTGTACCTCCAAATATATATACGTCAGGACTTTTCACCAAAATCAGTATTTCATCTCCAATCACATTTTCAAAATGGTTAATTGTTATACGCTAGTATATCTATAGCGCCTTGCGCGCAGTATTTTTGCCCTTCTATGCGAGCTGCAGCCAATCAGGCGCAGAGCGTAGTATATAGGAGAGAGAATTTCGAGATTCGCTCTCTCTTCTCGGCCGACCACGTCAGTGACAGTACCTCGACCCCGGCGCAGGACCAAGGTAAAACATACGACCTTATTAATATAAAATATTACGCCTTATTATTTCGTTGACACCTCCAACCCCATAAAGCAAAGAAGCAGCAGAAACAGAAGAATGGGAGAGAGCGAGAGCGAGAGAAGCGGGGGCTATACAACAGCGCACACCGCTAGCGCCGAGCCTCCGCGTTCACTAGCTACGGGCTATAAGTCCAGGGCCGCGCGCGTCCTGCGTCAGTCGGCACCGGCAAACCGTACCGGCCGGACGTCTTTGGTCCAGGCATACTCCCGTCGACGCCGGCCTATGGTGAGTGAATAAGACCGCACTCAACCGGTGGTGATCAGCTGGGGGGTCGTCACGCCGAACAGGCTATCTGGTGAGCAACTCCCAGGATCGCCTTATTACGAAGGCGATATCCTCCATCGATCACACATCTTAACGAATGCGCGTTAAGAACGCGAGAAGTCGAACGCAGACCCTGAAGGGAGAACTGCTCGAGGACGTTGTTCTCTTAAAGAGAGCCGAAAGCGCCCTTGCGCAGCAATAATCTCCCAGTGTCTAAAATCCCAGACCGCTCCGGGAGTTATTAAATTAACTCCCCTGGAAGTTCGGATATTAGACACACAGGGAAAACCACCCGTCGGTTGAGCGCGCGCGCCGCCTGCTACCCCGTTCAGTCGATTTTAACGTTTAAGGCAGGTTTGCGGTGGATTTTTTTGGAAAAATCATTTTTTTTTTTATTTCATTATTCGATAGCAATACTATCTAGAAATATTTTAAAACTCATACAATTAGTTCCTACGGCCGGGAACAGGCAGAAAAGAGGCATCACCTACCGCGTTTGAGCGCGCGCGCTCGGCTGCTCCTGCAGCGGCCGGCGTTGCGCTGCAGCTGCCCCCCTCTCCATCTTTAATCCTAGTCCTGCTCCTATCCCCCTTCGTAAATAGCAGTTTTGGCGGCCATTTACCTCATTCAGTGCCCGCTCAGTCATCGCAAGCGTCGCGTCGTTGTGAAATTGAACCGTTGTGAAAAAGTAGTATTTTTACTATGTGTGATCGAAAGGGCAGCAGAGAGAACGAAAATAAGCCAGGCCGATCAAGAAAACGCTCGTTTCACGGGAATCGGCATACTTCTGATGCTGATTCAAGATTAACTAGTACTTCTGCAAAAAAATTCATAATGGTGATCCTGATTTTCAAGTTGCAGTCGATCCAACTATGCTATACTGTATAGTCTCTTATAGTGTATTCTTGGCCTTACAGAACATTGTGATTTGTAAAACATGCAAAAGTGAAGTGCGTTTTTCGAAATTGAATCAGAAAGGTTTAGGCTTTGATTTAAATGTGGCGTGTAAATGTGAAAATGACGTTCGCATTCCATCGAGTCCAAAAATTAGCTCTGGTTACGAAATAAACAGAAGATTTGTTTTCGTAATGAGGCTTCTTGGCATATGTATTCAGGGTCTGAATCATTTTTGTGGATTGATGGATTTGTGTACTAGATTTAGTGAAAATGGATATTATGATATTGTTAATCACATTCACATAGCAGCCAAATCAGTAGCATTATTAGCTTTTAAAAAAGCTGTAAATGAGGAAAAAAAAGCAAACGCGGCAGCTGGCAAGATTGAAAATCGGCTCACAGTCTCCGGAGATGGTTCATGGCCAAAAAGAGGTTTTTCGTCGTTACTTGGCTTAGTCAGTTTGATAGGCAAATATACAAATAAAGTTTTAGATCTCGAAGTGAAGTTAAAGTTTTGCAGAGCGTGTGAAACCTACGATGGTGACCATAATACTCCTGAATTTGAAGCTTGGTTTGAATATCATGAACAAGATTGCACTGCTAATCATGAAGGTAGTTCTGGAATGATGGAATCGAATGGAATTCTGGACATGTTCAAAAGATCCATTGAACTTTATAAAGCTATTTATGAATATTATATAGGTGACAGTGACACCAAAACCTTCAAAAATGTAATCGATGAAAAACCTTATGGAGACGAAGTAATTGTAAAGAAGAAAGAATACGTTTTACACGTGAAAAAAAGGATGTTTCGGAGAGCCAAAGAGGCTAAGAAGCAGTTAACTCAGTTAAAAAAAGCTAAAAAAGCTATAGAAGAAGCTGCCTTGAAAAAATCAGGCGCGAAAAAATCGACATCCAAAAAAAAAGCCGATACTCCGAAAACTTTGGCTTTAACTGGTAAAGTTATGTCCGAATTATCCGCTTTTTATGGCATTGCTGTTCTGAATCATCCTGACTCACCCGAAGAAATGAAAAAAGCTATTTGGGCCACATTCTACCATAGAAGCTCGACCGACGACAATCCACAGCACCAATACTGCCCAGACGATTCTTGGTGTAAGTATCATTTAGCAGCAGCACAGAATAAACTGAGTACTTTTAAGCATCCCCCCGCTTTTGACAACGATACTCAAGCAGTACTTAAACCAATTTATGAAGACCTCACTAGTGAAGATTTATTAGAAAGATGCACTGGCGCAAACACTCAGAACAATAATGAAAGTTTTAATTCCTGTGTTTGGGCCATGGCTCCAAAACACACTTTTTGTGGGAAAAAATCGTTGAAATAGCAGCTTATACAGCATCATGCACTTTTAATGAAGGCTTCAGTATAGTATTAAAAATAATGAGTGTTATGGGCGTAACAATAGGCAGTGAGGCTCAAAAATACGCTGAGAAAGTCAATGCAACGCGCGTGCGGAAAGCCGAACGGGTTGCTTCTCAGGCTTCAAAAGAAAGCAAGGTGGCCCGCAGAAACGCTAGAGTACGAGAAAATGAAGCTTATGAGGAAGCTGAAGGAGTTATATATTGAGCTGGCATCGCTGATTGAGTGTAAGACCCTTTTTTTCTCAAATTTTCATAAAAAAAAAACTTTGAACGCGTTTTTCTCGAAACAACGCTTTTCAACTCTATCGACACGATTTAAAAAAAACTACTGCACCGATTCAGTTGAAATTTGAACAGCTTACTCCTGACATTTGTTCTTTTTGTATGATCTAGGATTATAACGATCAATAAATTTTTCAAAAAGTTATAAACAATTTATGTTGCAAAAAAAGAGCCAAAAAATTCAAAAGTCCGCCATTTTGTATTTTTCCGATAAAAATGAAATATCCTAGACTATGCAATAGCCAAAACTATAAGTTTTAAGAATCTTTTTAGTTTTTTGATTTCAGATGATCCGTTGGTGAGATATCGTGTCGACAGTCAAACAAAAGAACAATTTTGAGGCGGCCATTTTGTCAAGAAAAATTCGTTAAAAATTCGTTAAATCTTCAAAATGTGTATTTTAATATGTAAAAAGTTTGAACAATAAAGATTATTTTTTGTATGAAATAAAAATTATTGAATAAATAGGGCAAATCTACCGCAAACCTGCCTTAAGGGCTCATTTTGTTCCTTAAACAATTTCAGCTAGGGTTTCGAGAAGAAAATTTCGGAAGCTATGTATGAGATTAGCGATGAAGTGCGATAGTTTATATCTGGATAGAGCAACCCGTATAATCAATTATACTTTATCGCTAATCTCATACATAATTTCTGAAATTTTCCCGTGGATACCCAACCCTAGCTAAAATTGTGCAAGGAATAATATCAGCCCTTAAACGTTGAAACCGACAAAAAAATAAAAAAGTTTTAAAAAGTTTCTGTAACATTTCTTTAAAAAGTAATATTTACGCCTGCAAAATTCAAATTTTTGTTTAATGAGATGAGGGACCTATGAGAAGAAACTAAGAGTGCTAGAGTTAATTTTTAGGTACCAGGAAACATCTCTTAGTGTCTCATCAAAATGCATGACCCGGGGTTCGGAACCCCTCCTTGTAAATATTTTAAGATAAATGAAAAAATAAGAGAATTCTTAATTTATTTTTGTGTTTAAGGATGGTAAATGACTGCTGGAAATTTTTCAAATCAAAAATAAATAATCTCTAAAGCTTTATCCACTAGCTAGTTTAATTACATGTAATTTGAGCTCTGGTAAACCTAATTTCATAAGCCTGTGCGCCCAGATGGCTGCGCGGAGGAAAATAAAGGCACTGGACAATTATCTAGGAAATATCATAGTGAAGAGCACTCAAATATTCAAATATTACATATTTTTGTGCAAAATCTTATTTCAAAATTATTAACCGTTCATTTTTTATCTTTCATCTGAAAATGCTATTTACAGCTCTATAGGGATCATACCCCGTTAAGGCCAAGTTACACCAATAAAACGTGTTTTTTTAAATAAATTTTATTTATAGTAAAAAAAAATTTCAGAATCAAACTTTTTACAGCTAAAAGTACGTATATTAAACTGTTTGAATTTTTTTTTTTTTTTTTTTTAATGGCGGCTCTGAAGATGGATGCTCAAACTCGTCCAATTTGTTGGCGGGTGTCATCATTTCTTCGAAACGAATCATCTGAAAGTAAAAAATAAAACGGTTTCATATTCTGTATCGAATTGGCTATGGTCGGTACTACAAACAAATATATTCATTGTTATTTAAAAAAGTTATTAACAATTAAAAGTACAAAAAAAGGGTCGAAAAATTCAAAAGTCCGCCATTTTGTTTTTTTTCGGTGAAAATTTTTCATTCTAGTACCGACCATAGCTAATCTGATACAGAATATGAACCGTTTTATTTTTTACTTTCAGATGATTCGTTTCCAAGAAATGATGACACCCGCCAACAAATTGGACGAGTTTGAGCAGCCATTTTCAGAGCCGCCATTAAAAAAAAAAAAAAAAAAAAATTTCAAATAGTTTAATATATGTACTTTTAGCTGTAAAAAGTTTGATTCTGAAATAATTTTTTTACTATAAATATAATTTATTTAATAAAACACGTTTTATTGGTGTAACCTGGCCTTAAGAAAAGAAGATACAGAAATAACCAAAATCTGTTATACATTGAAAAATATATTTTTTTCTAAAAAGAAAGTACGGAAAATAACCCTTATGTAATTTGTACATGGCCCCAAACTTGCAGTTGCGTTTTGCGCAACAGATTTTATTTTTATGTTCTAAAATTTTGGTAAGCTACTTTTTAAATACATTTATTAAAAATCTTTATTGAGACCTTTTGGTTTAAGGTTAAATAAAAATTTTGGCTCGACAATATTAATAAGAAAATACAGGATTTTTTCGGATATAAAAAATAGAAAACTTAATTTTGCTGTAAAATTTTTATAAAAGAAAACAAATAATATTGCAATTTAGGTTTTTAAGTTTTACTAGCAAGGGAACATTTTCTGGAGTGCAACGCATTTCGAAGTCTAACTAGGCTAAAAGGTTGTTAGTGGTCTATATAACAATGATATAAAAGAATGCGACAGTTTTGATTTATTGAATTTTATCTCCTTTTTAGCATTATTGGCGAAATTGGTATATCGATGCAGTTCGTTAGTTAGACGTCCACAAAAGAAGACAGACAGTCATATATATATATATATATATATATATATATATGTGTGTGTGTCTGTGTGTGTGTGTGTTATTTATATAAAAATATAAAACATTCTGATTGCGAGATCTTCATTTTATTTTGCGTATTTATTTAATAAACTATCTGAAAATGAAAATTTTGATTGTAATAGTTTGTAAAAAATTAATGTGTTCACAGAATAAATACATTTTTTTAAACATTGTTTTCTTTTTAATTTTTTAATGTTCCAATTATCCTGGCACAAGCCATATTAATGAATTTTTCTGAAACTTTCAAGATATATTTGTTATAGTTCTTGTAAAGCAAATGCTGGTTTACATTTTTAATGTATCGCATTAGTCTTATAATTCACTAAATTTACGACATTTAAATAATTTGTTGTGACACATGCACGATTTTCTCGTTTCTTCATGCCTCTAAAGCGGGCCTAGAGCAGCTGTGTAACGACCGGCGAGCGAAATAGTACATTGTATAACAAGGGGAGAAAAATAGCCAATTCCTTTTCTCCCTGTGTTGCACACCGTATTTTTTTTACTAAGGCAGGATAGGGTCCTTTTTATGCATTAAAGTTGGTTAGGTAATCGTGGATTTTGAGTCGTGCTCAACGTACTTGAGGAAAGGCATTAACAGCAGGGAAAAATAACTTTTTTCTCCGCTATAGAGGGGAAACAAGTAGGACGGGGAAAAATAACTTTTTTGCCCATCTTAACGAAAATGGCTACTTTTTGCCCTGAAAAGCGAGACCAAAATTACACTTTATGCCCGCAAAAATGATTAAGGTGATGTTAAACCCATGCATCACCAACAATTACGAGGAACTGCTTTTTTCATTTAATTTTCAATTTTGAGCAAATATCTCTCTGGAAAGTTGTACCAATCAGAAACAACAATTTTCCAGAGAGATATTTTGTCAAAATTGAAAATTAAATGAAAACAGTGATTCTTCGTATTTGCCGATTATACGAGAGTTTAGCATCACCTTCACGGGAAAAAAGTAAATTCACTAGAAACTAGTCCAAATTCTTTTATTTCATCAAGTTCTACCAATAACCCTGATTTTCGATTGTTTTTTAACAATATTGTATTTTAACTGTCCACTAGTCCTGCTTTTCAAGTCAAAAAGTGGCCACAGTTGAGATGGGCATAAAGTATTATATGTAACTCGTAATACTCACCCGCGGGAAAAATGTTTGACTTTTTGTCCTTGTTGCATAATGTACTATTTCCACCGTTCCCAGGTATAGCGGGGAAAAATTAATTTTTTTCATACTTTTTCCAAACACGCTTGAAATGCGCGATTTTTTACACTACTTTTAGGCATGGAAAAGAGCCCATTTCATGCTTTCGTTGGGAATTCTATCCCTTTAAATAAACTTCAGAACATATAACAGAGCTAAAATTTTTCTCTTGTGTTATATATATATAATACTTTAGAACATATGACAGAGCTAAAAAATTTGTATAGAGTTATATATAATACATCATGTAAAAAATATTCCTTTAGTTTTGAAAGTCTAAATATTCGGTTAATCTGAATAATTCCAGTTTAATGGTCGATTTGTCATTTTCGTGGCATGTCTAATTCACGCATTTGTTAACGTTAATAGCAAATTTAGACTTTCGGAAAAAAATGAATATCTTCCAGTTCATCAATTATCAATAATGTCACCGTAGAAATCTGGCTACATATTATACAAATACATTTTAGTGTCATTTGTATTACAGATTTGCTTATTGCACCACATATGTAACGTGTAGCAAGATTTTTAGAGTAACATTACTAGTAATTAATAAAATAGAAGATCCTTTTGTTTCGAAAGTCTAAATATACTATTAACGTTAACAAACCCGTGAATTAAACATGCCACGAGAATGACAATAAAAATGCCACAAATTCAGATTAAAGGAATATTTAGACTTTCGAAACTAAATAAACATCTTTCACATGATGCATTATAACACTCAAAAAATTTTTTAGTTTGGTCATATATTATGAAGTACATTTAATAGGATAGCTAAAAGCAAGACACAAAAAGCTCCATTTTTTTAACAAGCACCCATATATAGCTTGTGATTACAATATACTATCTTTAAACCTACCCTGGTAGAAAGTTGACTAGGTTTTCTCGTTAAAGTGTTAATTAAATGGAAGGATCATTAACTAATACTTACTCTTTAATATTATTCAAATTATTAAAACTATGGTTATTGCCTCAACAATAAACGACTTAATATAATAGTACACGAATAAATTAGTTTTTTTTAATTGTAGCACTATATAAAATCAAAATATCATTTTAGCTAGAAAATATCGGTGAACTCTGGCAAGAAACCCGGAAAGATTTCTATCAGGGTAACCTTATTTTTAAAGAAATATCTATAATATTTAGTGTAACAGAGTGAAATTCTTATTGTTAAATATTTCCACATACCTGGAGAAGGTACAGACGAAGTATTTTTGGCACCTTTTTTCTTGGTTCCAGCTTCTACTTGATTTATTATTGGTTGAGGATCGACTCCACCGCGATCAAAATGACATTCGTAAGCTAACAAGTGTTTAGTATAATGCTTGCGTAACGTATAGGCTGCACTACTACTGGCGCCAATACCTAGAAGTCCAGCAATATCTTTCCATGTTTTATTTTTAGTTACCTATAAAAAAAATCGTGTCAGAAGTTGCTTCAATCTATCTAAATACATTTTATTGTCGCTTTTATTCACATATAAACATATTCATTTAATTAATAAATAATTACTGCTATATTATATGTACGTATTAAGGCGGGTCTGAATAGTATTAACGTGTAAGTCTGAGCATTTTAACAAAAACTTCAAATGTCACTAACTTACTCTATAATATTGAAATTCATTACACTGATCTACCGTGTACCATCTCCGGTCAGCTCAGAAGATGCACCTTTTTTAATCGTTTGCCATAAGTATGGCCTAACAGAAGTGTACTAGTACTAAATAGAAAGTGGATCGATAGCGGACAGGAAGTGGTCTGAGAATGAACCGATAGTTGTCTTGAAAATAAAAAAACCGTTGTCTCCTGATTTCGCACTCGGCTTTTTCAAAGAAATATCAGTTATAGCATACAGTATATCTTCAAGCATCTCAATATCTGATGATAGATTTGGCCAAATACGTAAGTGATTATAAAGTAAATTTGATTCAGAATTGCATAAGTATCTTATATACAAAAATGTTAAGTTTAAATCTAACTGCAAATTAAGTTATTACACACAGTTTGATTAGATTTATCAATTAGTATGCGAAGACGGATGAGTTGCACGTATATACGCACACGCACGCACGCACGCACGCACGCACGCACACACACACACACACACTCTCATATACACGCATACCATCACACCCACACGCAAAACGGTAGGACCAGTTCTGATACATACACGCCACACATACAGACATACACACACCGTGAGGGGTTGATGCATCATACCTATAGGGATACACAACCCACAGATACGGAGATAGACAAACACACACATACACATATATATAAAAATATACATCCTCGCTCTCTTTTTTGTAGGCATTACGCTTGAATAGTAATATTCCGTATGGCCCTGAGGAATCCACAGCCAATGAAAGAAAACAAACAAACACATGCATATAGCATAAATTTCTTTGGAATACTATATGCAGACTCCCAAGACATTTAAAATGGTTTTGCGTGAAAAAAGAGCAAAAACGGTTATTATAACAGTGCTAATAGACTTCTACCCCTAAACTTAGAAATTTATTGTCATGTCCGGACAAATAACGTGTACATTTACTCTTGCTTTTTCGAAAACGAAAAGCCGCTGCTTTTCCCAAAATCAAAGAAATATTTGAGATTCTCCCCTGCTCTGTATCGAGCGTCCAAGACATCGTCGCGTTCGGTCATAAGACCCCATATTTGGAAGTAGCGTCTCGAAGAACCCCGCTTATCAATGCACATGGCTAGGGCAACGGAAAAACATCATGTGCGTACTCGAAATAGTCATAAAGGCAAGTTTTTCTCCCATACGAGCATTGCAACATGCCTAGCAGTACATTTTTATTAAATATTAAATGTTATATATAGTAGAAATATTGTGATCTTTACTGAATTATTATTCAAATAAACTTAGAAAAATATGTTTCACTGCAATTGCTAAAGTTAATTAATAACTCACATTTGTAGATCATAATTACGTACTTTTTAAATTATCATTTTATATCATTTGTACTTAAACTTCTAACAATTAAGATTAAAATGTATAATCTACTTGCCTTAATAAACATACACCTATAGTCATTATTGAACAATAATATCATTTCGTCAGTAACGTAACCAATGATAATTAAATTATATTATATTATATGTTGTCATATTAAAACTCATTAAAAAATTATTTTATATTATTTTATTATCAATAGCGCTAACATGACTTTATTATATGAACTTTTACTTAAGGCAGGTTTGCGGTGAATTTGCCCTATTTATTCAATAATTTTTATTTCATACAAAAAATAATCTTTATTGTTCAAACTTTTTACATATTAAAATACACATTTTGAAGATATAAAATTTTTTTTTTACGGATTTTTCTTGACAAAATGGCCGCCTCAAAATTGTTCTTTTGTTTGACTGTCGACACGATATCTCACCAACGGATCATCTGAAATCAAAAAACTAAAAAGATTCTTAAAACTTATAGTTTTGGCTATTGCATAGTCTAGGATATTTCATTTTTACCGGAAAAAAACAAAATAACGGACTTTTGAATTTTTTGGCTCTTTTTTTGCAACATAAATTGTTTATAACTTTTTGAAAAATTTATTGATCGTTATAATCCTAGATCATACAAAAGAACATATGTCAGGAGTAAGCTGTTCAAATTTCAACTGAATCGGTGCAGTAGTTTTTTTTAAATCGTGTCGATAGAGTTGAAAAGCGTTGTTTCGAGAAAAACGCGTTCAAAGTTTTTTTTTTATGAAAATTTGAGAAAAAAAGGGTCTTACACTCAATCAGCGATGCCAGCTCAATATATAACTCCTTCAGCTTCCTCATAAGCTTCATTTTCTCGTACTCTAGCGTTTCTGCGGGCCACCTTGCTTTCTTTTGAAGCCTGAGAAGCAACCCGTTCGGCTTTCCGCACGCGCGTTGCATTGACTTTCTCAGCGTATTTTTGAGCCTCACTGCCTATTGTTACGCCCATAACACTCATTATTTTTAATACTATACTGAAGCCTTCATTAAAAGTGCATGATGCTGTATAAGCTGCTATTTCAACGATTTTTTTCCCACAAAAAGTGTGTTTTGGAGCCATGGCCCAAACACAAGAATTAAAACTTTCATTATTGTTCTGAGTGTTTGCGCCAGTGCATCTTTCTAATAAATCTTCACAACGGTTCAATTTCACAACGACGCGACGCTTGGGATGACTGAGCGGGCACTGAATTAGGTAAATGACCGCCATAACTGCTATTTACGAAGGGGGATAGGAGCAGAACTAGGATTAAAGATGGAGAGGGGGGCAGCGGCAGCGCAACGCCGGCCGCTGCAGGAGCAGCCGAGCGCACGCGCTCAAACGCGGTAGGTGATGCCTCTTTTCTGCCTGTTCCCGGCCGTAGGAACTAATTGTATGAGTTTTAAAATATTTCTAGATAGTATTGCTATCGAATAATGAAATAAAAAAAAATGATTTTTCCATAAAAATCCACCGCAAACCTGCCTTAAATAACTTTATACACATCAAGATACCGTTTTGAATGATGATTGTTAAATATAAGTATCATTGTTATTATTACTAATTATTATCATTACTGTTATTAATATTACTATTATTTTTAACTATTATTAGTAATTATCATCATTACTATTATTATTATTACTATTATTTTTAGATATTATTATTACTAATAACTTTATCATTATCATTATCCTTGTCCTTGTCCTCGTCCTCGACACTTCGGAAGGACCTGGAAGTAGAGGGGGCACAGCGGGAGCAGCCCAGGAATCCATCCTTGGCCCCGACTTGTGGACCATATCTTACGGCGGGATATGAGATCTAGACGTACCCACGGGATGCTCTATTATCGGATACGCCGATGATATTGTAGTTGTCATCGTAGCAAGAACCAAAAAGGAGGTACAAGCGAAATTAATAGTAGTTATGACCATGGTCAAGAAATGGCTACGAGACCACGGAATAGACCTAGCCATCGAGAAAATGAAAATGGTTTTCTAGACAAACAAAGAGTAAACTTCCCAAGAATCGCACCCTTGCTCATCGACGACCAGGAGATCCAGACAAAAGAGACCATAAAGTATCTCGAAATTACACTAGATACAAAGATGACTTATGGGTAACACCTAAAGAAAGCGTCAGAAAGAGCTTGATCAGTAAATGCGGCTCTGAGCAGACTCATGGCTAATGGGGCTCTAAAACTAGCAAATGCCGATTAAAATTAACGTCAGCATTTAACTCTATACTACTCTACGGAGCTGAGAAATGGGGTGATACCTTACAGCGCGTGATATACAGACAAGACGTCAAAGCAGTACAGCGTCCAGAGCACTACGAATCATGACTTTGTACTGCAAGGTATCCAAAACGGCGTCCTTGGTAATTCCAAGTGACCGAGCCCGAATCGAAGAAGAAGAAAGAATGAGGACTGGCAACAAGAATGGGAGTCAGAAAAGAAAGCAGATTGTACGAGACGTCTAATCAAGTTGCTATACCAGTGGATAACCCGAGAACACGGCGAACAAGAAGACAGAGCCTTCTGAGAAGTCTCCAAAGAAGAGGAGGAGGATGACGCCTAGGATGCGACCCTAGGCTGTCCTTATACACCCTAATGATGGAGTCTATTACGCGGACGTTCTTTCGAATGTTCGCGAGCAGATTCCATCAGAGTACCTACATACTGATGTACGTATCAGAAAAACCAGGGCGGGCGATGCCCTGGTAGAGTTGGGCTCGAAAACCAATGACCAGGTGTTGGGAAACCTCGGAGACTTCCCCAAGAAGGCAGTTGGTGACACAGGGGTCGTGAAGAACCTGTCACCGAAGACGAGCATCGAAGTCAGAGACCTCGATAGCCCCACCACCAAAGAAGAGGTGGAAGCGGCGGTCAAGAGGCTCTTCGACAAAGCAGGAAAGTCAGTGGGTGAGATCATCTATCACTGACCAAACCCAATAGCAGGAAACAGCGGCTGACCATCATAGAGATGGACCCGGAAAAGGCTGAGTTCTTGCTCGAGAAGAGCCGCTTGAGAGTCAGCTACATGAAATGTCGACTGAAAAGGTGGTAGCGGCCCAGATTGAAGTAAGGTCTGCTACAAGTGTTGCACGGAAGGCCACAAAGGAGGAGCCTGCAGAGCTGCCGAGGCAAAGTTTGTCTTGTGCGCGGCACTTGGAGTAGGTCAGGCTAATCTGGGCCACACCCCAGGATCTGGACAGTGTAGAGCGTTTCGCGATACGCTTAGGCAGACCAAAGCGAAGCGTTAATGATGAGCCGTATAATGGTCCTTCAAACGAACCTACACAGAAGCGACTTAGCCAACAGCCTTCTGACTCAGTATAGAATTGAGAAGAAGCCTGATGTGCTACTAATCAGTGAGCAGTACCTCGACTGGAATGTACCTACGTGGTATCCAGACAAACTGGATACTGCAGCAGTCTACGTGGACTCTCAAACCATCAGAGTCGACGAACATGGAGCCGGAAGTGGCTGCGTGTGGGTGAAAAGCAGAGACGTATTTTACGTGAGCTGCTATCATACCCCGAACGTCCGTATTGAGCAATTCAGGCGGAGTCTGGACGAGCTGGAAGATGCGATCCGCGAGATGAAAGGCAATATCGTTGTTGCCGGCGACTTCAATGCCCGAGCATCGGAGTGGGGCATGCCAGAGCCGGACACCAGAGGAAGGTCCATCATGGATATGGTATCCAGACTCGACTTGATAGTTCTCAACGTTGGGAACACGCCACCATTCAGACGGCCAGGATTTATTGGGACGATTCCCGACGTGTCCTTTCCGCTAATCTAAAGCCTAGAGTGTTGAGTTGAAGGGTACTGGAGGATTACAACGGCAGCGACCACCAGTACATCACCTTTCAGCTGAGCGATAAAACCCAATCGCAGAAAGGAATCGCGCGAAAACCAAAAAGAAAGCCAACAAAATTTACCGACGACGAACGCCACAGTGAACAGGGACGGAGCAGAGGATCTAGTGAAGGAGACCATGGGTCTCATTCACCGAGCCTGTGACGCATTCATGCCGCGCAAAGGATCGTGACGTGCAAAACGCCAAGCTCAGTGGTGGACCGACGAAATCGCGCAACTGAGGACGGAAGCGAACCGCCTCAGAAGAAGAGCGCAAAGATCACGAGACAAAAAGGAGGCAGAGCTGCTGTCGGTGCAGCAAAAAGCAGCGCGCAAACGGTTCCGAAGCGAAATCAACCGAAGCAAGGCACAGTGCTGGAAGAATCTGACGAAGTCAATCGGGACATGTGAGGCTTGGGCCACAAGATCGTGAGCAAGAGACTCTGCGCGCTCCCGAGTCCCCCTTTCGACGAAGATACCATGACTCAAATCGTGGACACTGTTCTCTACGCACCCGCTAAGGCAGGACCAGGAGGAAACCACGGACGTAGGTGAGATCCCCATATTTTACACCGGGGAGCTGCAGTTCGTCGCCAAAATGATGCGGAGCGGAAAGGCGTCTGGGCCCGACGGGATACCAGCTGAGATGTTGAAGATCATCGCAGTAAGAGCACCCCCTCTGTTGCTGAACACACGCTGTACAACGCGTGCCTCAAGGCGGGTGTATTTGGCACCCCCTGGAAGGTTGCGCGTCTCGTGCTGATCGGCAAATGTAAGGGAGGAGATCCCCCGCTTCCGTCGTCCAACAGGCCTCTGTGCATGTTGGATGACGCAGGGAAGCTTTACGGGAGGTTGCTCAAGCCACGGCTACAGTGAGCTGTACGGGCTGCCGGCGACTTAGCTGACAATCAGTACGGCTTCAGGAAACAGCGATCCACAGTGGGCGCTATACGAGAGGTGGTACATCAGGGGAAAAAGGCGTGGTCTGGAAATCATTTTTCCAGAGAAGTCGCCCTCCTTGCAACGCTAGACGTGAAGAACGCGTTCAACTAGGCCAGGTGGCCGGACATTTTGCAAGCGTTTCCCGCGTTCAGAGTACCGGAGTACCTCATTCTAGAGATACAGGATTATCTGAAGGACCGTATTCACCGTTACGAAACAGAAGAAGACCAATGTGAGAAATATCTCAGCGCCGGCGTGGCTCAGGAGTCGATCTTTGGCCCAGATTTGTGGAACATCCTTTACGATAGCCTGTTGAGACTCGTATTGCCGGAGGAGGTGTACATGATAGCTTACACCGATGATATCGCTTGAGTCATCATCGCACGTTACTACGAGAAAACATAATATCTGCTTAACCTGGCGATGCGCAGGATCTTGCACTGGATCAGGGAACGCGGTCTCGACTTAGTAGCCGCTGAGACAGAGGACGTGCCCTTCACCGGCAAACAGATACAGACCATCTTCACCATGAAAGTGAGGGAGACAGAGGTTATGACGAGGAGGAAGGCTATGTAACTGGGACTCAAACTAGATGGTAAGCTTACTTTCTCCCGTCTCATGTCGAACACGAGTGGACCAAAAGTGAGCAAACGACGGCTCCTCGTGTCAGTTGTCACTTCCATCCTATTGTACAGTTCTGAAATGTGGACTGATGTAATGGAGAAGAAGTGATACCAGAATCGAATTCTTTCCGTTCAGCGTAGAGGAGTTCTCAGAGTCACCAGCGCCTATTGCACGATCTCGGGGCCCGTAGTACTCATAATTGCGGGAATCATCCCGATCGACTTACACGCAAAGGAGCGCAGGCGAATCTACGAATGGAAGAAAACAGAAGAGGTCAGAACAACCGTCCATAAAGAGGAACGGGAACATATCATGGAAACGTGGCAAAAATCCTGGACCGTTACAACCAAGGGCGAGTAAACAACCAGGCTGATAGCCCAGCTGGATCCTTGGATCAACAGAGACCATGGGCAGGTAAATTACTACCTAACCCAATTCCTGAGTGGACACGGATACTTCTGCTCCTTTCTCAACCACATGGGGAAGGTTTGGAGCTCGAAGTGAACCTTCTGTTCGGTTGATTGCGAAGACGCGTTTCACACGTTTTTCGTATACGAAAAGTGGAACGAGGAAAGGACAGCTCTAGTCGACTCGGTTGGAAAATTCACGCCTGAGACCATCGTGGGCGAAATGTTGATCGCCGAGGATAAGTGGACCGCCACGGCGAAATTCGCCGAATCGGTCCTGCGACGAAAGAAGCCGTACCTGGACGAGATAACGGCCGAAGGTATGAACGAAGAGCTGGGAAAAGATCCGACACCCCATCATAACCCAGAGATGGCGGACGACCCCATCCAAATGGATGTGATTTGAGATGATGGGACGTCTTCTTAACCGGGAATGCACCATTTTCTCTTGCTGTATAAATTTCTCCTTCCGAACGGAGACCGAATTCACCGGTTCGAACAGGCGTATGAATGAGACGGATTAGATCTAAGCGCCCCACGCGGGACTTTAATGATGACTGTTTTGCCTTGTTTCAGATCTAGATAGAAGCGGTCGTCGAGATGACGCAAGAATGGCACCACGCGGAGGTAATGTGATAAACGGTACCAGGGCAGGTTCTGCCAGAAGAGGAAAGGGTGGTAGGTTTTAGTGGGTCGGTTTGCGATGCATCGGCTGTGTAGTTTTTTCGCGTTTTTGTTTATTTTATTTTTCGTCCTATATTATACACACGGCGGATGCATCCCCAACCAGCCCCATACTATCTAGCTGTGCGGACCCAGCCGGGTGTGCCTTAGGTGGCGATTCCTACATACCCTAAAAAAAAAAAATGTAGTTTGTATACACACGTTATTACACCAGAATACCGCCTAACATTTTTTTTCATATGTAACTTACCAATAATTTTAATGACCACGGTAATTATTTATCTTTTTCGCTTTTGGAATTTTAAAACGAAAAACGTTAAAACTAACTATAAAAACTATAAATATAAACCGGGTCGCTCGCTTACGTAGTTGTTTGAAGTTCGAACTAAATAACATCGTAGGTTAGATGGTGCTACTAAGCTTAGAGGATTTTAATACTCAAAAAGTTAACGACAACATTCTTAACACTCCTGTAGACAGATAAATTTAAAAAAAAAATCTGAAAGAAATTAGAATATATTGTACGCATGATGTACTTTAAAGTGTCATAGGTTAGATCTAATTAAATCCTAAAGTTATTGTCTAATAAATTCAGAATTGCGTGAATTGTTCGATGGCGACAGGCAACAGTAATTACTTTAAGGCTATATATATATATATATATATATATATATATACATATATATATATCACTTACGTGTTAAGCGATATAGCACAGTTGTCTTAGTTTTGTGTTTAAGATGTTCAAATACATCATTTTTAAGAACTTCAAACGATTACCAGACCGTAATACTATTTCCTTTCTACTCAGTGTATTGGCAACACTAAAAATGTCGTTTGTATAACAATTATCCAAATATGTGGCATATGCGAGCTTGCACACCAACGTGTTCTAATTCTACAGCATTCAAGCAAAAAAATTGCATTGAAAATTGATGTCGATCTCGCAAAAATTCAGAAAGGTATCTGGCGTGAAGATTAACTGGAGTTCCAATCGAGCAGCGCCTCAAGAGGTTCTTAACAGTGCATCAGTTTGTTACTCTATGACAGTAACCTAAGAGCGCCCCGTTTACTGTCCGTTCACGCTGCAGGTATCTGCGTTACTGACTGAGGAGCACCTCGAGACGATCACCAGATACTCGGCGATTCCTGGGCTACGGATTGGAGTACTGACGGGTCAGGGTGACGAGACCGCCCGCACACCTTAACTCGGCAGTAGTATACGGAAAACTGGTAAAGCTACAGTACGCATGCAGTATCTATATTAATATGCAGTTAGGCCTCAAGAGGAGTATGCCTCGCTAGATATCCTTTTGTACATGTACGGACATCGGCAACATCAGGTTCCTGGTCGGGGTTGCCCCGAGTCAGGAATCCGATAAGCCAAACGTGAGGTGCGAGAGTTCCCGCAACTCATTCATACGGGAGAACGATCCACCGTGCAGCTGCTCCTACCAGCCCGCTCAGCGCTCGAAGGTGAACTGGCAGCAGCGAGATTGTACATTATTCTCGATACTGCGTATCAGGTATTTATGCGTGTACACGTTAACGTGACACGTATGTGCGCATTGAATTTATAAACGCCGAAAGTCTATCTCGTCGGACAGTAACAATTTTGTAAATAGAAATATGTTTTCTATGTATATAATGAAAACTTTTCACCTTCTAGTAAGGCTAAAGAAAATAAAATAAGAAATATGCGGGAAATATGCATATATATATATATATATATATATATGAGTGATTATATGGAAATTCGAAAACGAAAAAATTTCTACTTCTAGAGCTCCAGTAAAAATGTTTCAATTAGTGTGTAGAATGTTTATGAATTTAGCAATTTTTTATATTTTTTAGAAAATTTCAACCTCCATTTATTCAACAAAATTAAATCTCTTAGAAAAAATAGAAAAATAGATTTTTTTACCAAATTCTCTGAAGTTTTCAATAAACATTGTTTCAAGACCATTTAAGGTGCTTCATGAGTCAATACGTACCTAAAATATTAAAATTTACATCATAAACTGTTTTCATATTACAATATGAGAAACAATGTAATCTAAAAGAAGACCGAAAATTTTTTTTTCAAAAAATGTTCACATTGCAAAAGAATAAGTATCGACGAAGAGAAAAAAATTCGACAAACACAGAAGACTTTTTTACTTTCTATCCGATTTTAATTCTGAAGGTCTGATTTAGTTCCTTGAAAGATTTCAGGGGGACTTAGTGATATAAAATGTACAATAAACCGATTAACCTGCAAAGTTACAGCCAATTGTTTCTAAGTCAGTACTCGTGATTTTGTAAATTCGTAGGTGTACACTAGGATGGTTTAAAATCGCTAAAAGTTTTGCAATATTAATAGCAAGCCTCTAAAAAGTTAGTATTTGTCAAAAAAATAAGTTTCCTGGAAACTGGGTGCTTAAGGGGTAACACCATTCTAGGTACACCTATTTTTGACGATTTTTTATGGGTAAATAATAAGCGAAATGAAAAATTCGTGTAAAGAACTTTATTGTACAATTAATGAAGTGTAAAAAAAATTATTTTTTTCAAAAAGACGACCACGGAAGCCCGTAGTAGGCCGTTACTTTTCTGTTGACGCTCAAATGGGAGGACAGTTTTCTCGTATATCATGAACCCTACAACAACAAAAACAAAGTTTTTCTTAAAGTACATATTAGTAGGCGTGGTAGTACGTAGGGATTTTTTTAAAATAAAATTTAAAAACAATAGTGCACATTTGAAGAAATAGTTTCGATTTTGACAAACATTTTTTTTTCGAATGTTCAGCAATTTTTTTAAATTTTATTTAAAAGAATCCCTACGTACTACCACGTCTACTAATATGTACTTTAAGTAAAACTTGGTTTTTTAGTTCTACGGTTCCTAGAATCGAAAATCAGTTGTGCCTTAACCGGCAAAAAAAGTTGTCTTCGAGATAGCAGTCGTATAAGTCAACATGTTGACTTAAAACCAGCTATTTTTGGACATTTTTAACTACCGCAATCTCTGATAATTGTACAAAAACAAATTATTTTGAATCATTGTTATAAATAGTATCAGCAGAAAAATTGACACACAATAGGATATCAAAATATGGAAGTTATAGCAGTCTCTGTAATGCATCGCTTTACTAACATTTTACGTGGGATCTCTTATAGTTTTATGAAATTTATTTCAGGTAATATACGTCATAGGTACTTGTACGCAATTTTGTGTGAAAGCTGCTATAAAATCCTTTAATTTTCGTTGTCGCAGCACTTCTAAGGACATACTGATTAGAAGTTATGCTCAATTGAAATTTATAAATGAAATTAGGTGGTAAATGGTAGATTGCAAAATATTGAAGAAAATTCGGCTAGTATTTGCACTCTCATTTGCCACCTAATTTTTTCTATAAATTTCAATTGAGTAGAACTTTTGACCAGAATTGACCAAAAATTTGACTTATACGACTGTTATCTCGAAGACAACATTTTTTTGCCGGTTAGGACGCGACTGATTTTTATTTCTAGTAGTATAAATAATTACCAAAACTTTATTTGCATGAATAATTAAGTTTTAGTTATTTTATTCGCGATTTTACGGAAAAATTGCATAAGTGCTCTTTAAAAAACCTTAAAAACAAGGAAGCCACCTCTAAATGTTAACGTTAAGCACCCACCTTGCAGGAAACATATTTTTTTGACAAATACCAAATTTTAGAGGCTTATTCTTGATATTTGAAAACTTTTAGGAATTTTGAACCACCCTAGTGTATACGTATAAACTATTGACTGTAACTTTGCAGGTATATCGATTTTTTGCAAGTTTTATATCGCTAAGTCGCCCTAAAATCTTTCAAGGAGAAAAATGAGACCTTTAGAATTAAAATCGGTTAGAAAATAAAAAAGTCTACAGTGTTTTGTTGAATAAAATTTTATTTTTTCGTCGCTTGAAGTGACCATCTTTTATATTATATCGTTTCTCATATTGTAATATGAAATCAATTTATCATATAATTTTCTTAATTTTAGGTGCATAAGGAGGCATTAACCACCTTAAGGCGGATCCCTACCATTTTTTGACCAACAAATCGATTTTTTTCATGTCTTTTATCGATTATTTAAACCTTTCTTAACACAGAAATGCATCTTTCTTTATTTTCTTAAAATTATCTGTTTGAAAATGACATTTTAAAGTACGATTATACATTAAGGTAAAAGTACATTTATAACAAAAACAGATTTTTCTGCAGTATTTGTTTTTCTTTATTCAAAACATTCCAGGTGCATTAGCTTTTGTTGAAACTTTTTGAAATTAATTAGACATATTCTATTTCGCATTACGAAGAAATTTGTGCATCGCCAAGAGGCTGCGTATTGATCTAGATCAAGAAAAAGCTATAAATTGCGTAAAAACACTGTTTTTTTATTTAAATAAAATGGTCTCATTTTTAATTATGGTTACTCATATTCAATTTTGATGAAAATGCACAAGTATTTTCAAAATGGTATAAAGAGTAAGTTGGGATTTTTCTAGACTATATAAAAAATTCTGTGTGCACCAGGAACGTTGGCAATCTTCCACATTTTGACTAAAGTAACAATGAATTTTTCTTTTTATATCAACATAATTGTTCGATAAAGTACGCAGAAATTTTTCACAAAACCTTCATTTTTTGTTATATAAACATATGTAAAAATTTTTAAAAATTCATAAGCAAGGGCCAATTTTAGGAAAAGTGATAGGGATACCCCTTAGGGTAACCCCGGTAAGGCAGCTTTCGATTAATTAGATCCATTCAAAAACTTAAAATCCTGGAAAAATTGGTTTTGAGCACTCGAAACATCGCACCCAAAATCATGAAGATAGCTTTTTCAGTACAAAAGTGACTGCCATGGTCACAAAATGGGCTAAACGAGTTTTTAATATGGAAAAAATTAAAATACTGTGAAATATTGATGAAAAAACTATTAAAATACATATTTTGGCAATATGGTCATATATATCTTTGAACATGTTTAAACATATGGGCTTTGTTTTAGTAGTTTCAATGATTCGTATATGTGGTGAGGTTAAATAACTACGCACAAGCTACGTAAACGTTAGCTATTTATTTGGAGCGTGACCGCACGGCTCGGCATCCTCGGGTCGTCTAAGGTGTGCGCGAGAAGGCGGAAGTGGCGCTCTAGTCAAGTTCAATATAGACTATATAATTTGAATCACGTAGTATGCATTAACAGATATATATATATATATATATATATATATATATATATATATATATATATATATATATATATATATATATATATATATATATATATATATATAGGTATAATATATATAAGATTATATATAGGTATAATCCTTAACATTCCGCCCATCTATCTTCGCAGAAGATACAATAATTAATTCATAAATGAATTAGACAACATTTAAACAAACTTTAAATTTTCTAAATGACTTTAAACAATATAGTTTCAAACTTTAAAATTTTCTAACTTTATACAATGCAATTAAGCTAATTATAATCAAACATCAACTGGCAACATAACTATCTTCCTAACTGGACGCTGTAGAGTGCCCTTGGCGGTGGGTCATTACCAAGATGGAGCTGTATGACCCTTGCCATGGGCCACTGTGAAGGGGGAGTGAGCTCGTTGCGTATTAATATTAAATCGCCCAGCTGTACATCACGCGTAGGGACATCCACTTGTTTCGTCTTTGCAGCCCTTGCAGATATTCTTGAGACCAACGCTTTCAGTAACTCTGAAGCATCTGCTGTAATAGTTGCCAACGTTTGGAAGGTGGTATATTTTCCTGTAAACAATCAGCTTCTGTAACAATAAATGAGTCGGTGAGAATCAAGAAATGTGCCGGAGTGAGCAGCTGTAAGTCATCGGGATCGACGATCCCATAGGACAAATTGGACGTGAATTGATGTACTTGAAGTTTCGAACGTCAGAATCAGACGAAAATGATGATAAAATTTTTTTCGTTTTAGTATTTTATTCTGATAGGTACATGCGAAATGTGAACAAAAATGGCTTTAAAAAAATTTCTAACCCCTAATTTGACCCGAAATCCATTGAAACAGGGGTTGGAAGGTGGTAAACATAGGTAAGAAAATTCTAACTTGGCCTAATAAAAGTCTTACGGTTTTCTACTTTACACATATCCTCATTATGATAGAATATACATACAAAAAAAATGTCAACCCGTAACTCGTCCAGCAAGCCCTTCAAATAGGGGTTGGAAGTGGGTGAATATAGGTAAAAAAATTCTAACTTGGCCTAATAAAAGTATTACGGTTTCCTACTTTACAGATATCCTCATTATGATAGAATACACTAACAAAAAAATTACAACCTCTAACTCGTCCTGGAAGTCCTTTAAATAGGGGTTGGAAGAGGGTAAATATAGGTAAAGAAAGTTTAACTTGACCTAATAAAAGTCTTACGGTTTTCTACTTCATACATACCGTCATTGTAATAGAATACACATCTAATAAAAATTTTAACCCCTAACTCGTCCCGGAAGCCCTTCAAACAGGGGTTGTAAGGGGGTGAATGTAGGTAAAAAATTCTAACTCGGCCTAATAAAAGTCTTACGGTTTTCTACAGCACACATACCCTTATTATGATAGAATATACATACAAAATAAATGTCAACCCCTAACTCGTCCCGGAAGCCCCTCAAATAGGGGTTGGAAGGGGGTGAATGTAGGTAAAAAATTCTGACTTGGCGTAATAAAAGTATTACGGGTTTCTACTTTACACATATCCTCATGATGATAGAATATACTAACAAAAAAAGTTTTTAACCCCTAATTCGACCCGGAAGCTCTTCAAATAAAGGTTGGAAGGGGGTAAATATAGGTAAAGAAATTCTAACTCGGCCTAATAACAGTCTTACGGTTTTCTACTTTACACATATCCTCATTATGATAGAATATACATATAAAAAAAATGTCAACTCCTAACTCGTCCCGGAAGCCCTTCAAATAGGGGTTAAAAGTGGGTGAATATAGGTAAAAAAATGTTAACTTGGCCTAATAAAAGTCTTACGGTTTTCTACTTCATACATACCCTCATTAGGATAGAATACACTAACAAAAAAATTACAACCTCTAACTCGTCCCGGAAGCCCTTTAAATAGGGGTTGGAAGAGGGTAAATATAGGTAAAGAAAGTTTAACTTGACCTAATAAAAGTCTTACGGTTTTCTACTTCATACATACCATCATTGTAATAGAATACACATCTAATAAAAATTTTAACGCCTAACTCGTCCCGGAAGCCCTTCAAACAGGGGTTGTAAGGGGGTGAATGTAGGTAAAAAATTCTAACTCGGCCTAATAAAAGTCTTACGGTTTTCTACAGCACACATACCCTTATTATGATAGAATATACATATAAAATAAATGTCAACCCCTAACTCGTCCCGGAAGCCCTTCAAATAGGGGTTGGAACTGGGTGAATATATGTAAAAAAATTCTAACTTGGCCTAATAAAAGTCTTACGGTTTTCTACTTCATACATACCCTCATTAGGATAGAATACAATAACAAAAAAATTACAACCTCTAACTCGTCCCGGAAGCCCCTTAAATAGGGGTTGGAAGAGGGTAAATATAGGTAAAGAAAGTTTAACTTGACCTAATAAAAGTCTTACGGTTTTCTACTTCATACATACCATCATTGTAATAGAATACACATCTAATAAAAATTTTAACCCCTAACTCGTCCCGGAAGCCCTTCAAACAGGGGTTGTAAGGGGGTGAATGTAGGTAAAAAATTCTAACTCGGCCTAATAAAAGTCTTACGGTTTTCTACAGCACACATACCCTTATTACTCACGCTACGCAGTTGTGTATAACTGCTTTAACCCGTTGTCTTCCTTTAATCAGCCAGTACTGGTTACGATGTGTGGCCAGCGTGAGCTGCACACCACCATGCAGCGTTGAAATATGACAATCCTCGATAACTAACCTTGTGAAATGGCCCTACAACGGCAAAATGGCTGGGTATTTCTGGGCAAAAAACAACAAGTTTTTTAAGCGTCCACCTACTAATAACTAATCATCCTTTATAAACGGATTTAAGCTGACCAGAGTCGAAGAATTTGCTAATGTTTTACCCTGTTTCAATAATTCGATTTCTTTCGAAAAGCTAGAATTTTGCAATAAATATATACATGCTAAACGTGCTCTGGCTATTTCTGATGCTTATACCACTACATTGCTGTTGTGAAATTGGACACTGTACCAACTTTGTGCAAATATGGTCGCCTGAGTATCTCGTTTCAAAACTCCACGAATTCTATCTATTAATCTTAAAATATAAGTCATAACTCTCAAGAGTTTGTAGAGTGAGGAACATCTATCAAACAGTTGCAAAATCTCATCAACTACTCTACCATCTGAAGGTGCATTAGTGACTGTGATCAATGCTACAAGCGCAGCTGAACTGCTCTCCACAGACCAGTCTCGTTGATTCATCACTGGCTTGAACTTGTAATAATGAGACAGGCCATTTATCCTGCTCCAGTGACAACCAGTCGGTACCCTTCCACCAAATTTGTAAAGATTGCAGCTCAGCCGGCCGAACTCCTCGAGAAACCCAATCTGCAGGATTGCCGTTCGTCCTAACATACGATCAGCGAGCTTCAGGTACTAGAGTGTGAACGTCTGAACAACGATTGGCAATAAATGGCGACCATTTTGAGGGAATGTCCTTGAACCAGTGTTATGTATCCAATGAATCAGACCATAAATAAACTTCTAACTTAGAATGATCGAACTGAGAAAAAATCTTGTTTACCAACTTAGCAAGCAGATGTGCAGCGCACAATTCTAATTTTGGAATACTCAACGTTTTCAAAGGTTCTACTCTGGATTTAGCCTGTACTAATGCAACCTTTATGGCTAGATCCTTATCAACCGTTCTCAAATACACTGCTGCTCCATAAGCAGACTTTGACGCGCCAGCAAAACCATGAAGTTGCAAAGATACAACGTCAGGTGTATAACCTAACCAACGGGGTATTTCAATTTTCTGAAGATCAATCAGCTGTGTATATCATTCTCTCCATTCATCTGCCTCAGCTACTGGTAACAAGTCGTCCCATCCCAACTTCAAAACCCAAAATTTCTGTAAAAATATCTTTGCTGTGATAATTACTGGAGCCAATAAACTAGGTGAGTCAAAGAGTTTTGCAACCTTTGAAAGCACGAGTTTTCTTGGCCACTGAATTATACCCACTTCAACTTCCATACTAAATTTGAATAAATCCACCATTGGCAACCAACGAAAACCTAATATACGAAATGACTCATTTTTTAGAAGATGACTTGGTTCAGCAGCTAAAAGATCACTCGACAACCCCTCTAACAATGAAGCTTCATTTGCCATCCATTTACGCAGCGTAAAACCGCCCACCTTGGCCAATTCAACCACTTCTGCCTGTTTTTGACGAGCAGTTTCAATGCTGTGGCTTCCAGAGACAACATCGTCCATATAAACCTCTGACAACAAAACTTCAGAACCTAGAGGAAATTTTTCCCTTTCGTCAAGCGCCAGCTGCTTCACAACTCGACTTGCTATGAACCGGGACCTACACCATATGTTACTGTTTTTAACCTATAAATCTTTACGTTGATACACATCAAACCGCCGAAGAATCAGCTGCCAATTTTGGTCATCCTGGTGAACTCCAATCTGCCTGAACATTTTTTCTACATCTGAAATGAAAGCAAACCTATACTTTCACCAAGCTGTAACAAGAATGGACAAATCGAGCAACAAATCGGAACCAACGTGAAAACTACTATTCAAACTATGACCAGCTCGAATTTTCATAGAACCATTAAAAACAACCCTCAGCTTAGTAGTTGAGCTGCTCCCCTTTAGTACACCATGATGAAATAAGAAACAGCTGCGAGAAATATTAATGGCAGAATCTGAAATAAGAGACATATGACCTAGGTCCAAATATTCTTGCATGAAATCATGATAAGCCTTCTCAATCTTTTTATCCTTTTGGAACCTTTCTTCCATCCTAGTCAACAATCTAAGTGCAGGCTGGTAGGTGTCACCCAGATCCGGTATATCATTGATTTTAAATGGCAATTTTACTCTATACCTTCCTTCTGCAGATCGACTGTGAGTGGACTGAAAGTGTTGCTCGCAGATCTGTGCATCTGATGATACAATTTTAGTAGTTGCAACCTCCTCCAGCTTCCAGAATTGTTGCAGTAACTCGCTGACTTCCAGTTCAGCTGTGCAGTGTAGAGCAGTTGACGCCCCTAGCAGGCGATGTTCTTCCGCATCAGATCCCCCATAAATCATCCAGCCCAGCTGGGTCTGCGTTGCTATTGACTCATTCTCCTTGCCCTTGATTACCTCGTTCTCTACAACCTTGGCATGAATGGTCGTGCCTAGTAGAACCTCGATGACTCCTGGTTGATTGTAGCACGGGTCAGCCAACTTCAAACCATGCAGATGGCCCCAAGTCGCCTTCTTGCCTCTGGTGTTCGGTTTGTAACTACTCACTTTGGACAGAGCATATGCAGTGACATGGCAACTGAAAGTTGAATTAAAGTAAGGTTTGATTGTAAAATCAGTTGAGCCTCTGCATCTAACCTGAGTCTTACTACAAATGCCGGTTACCAGCACAGAAACTGTTTTTTTTTTAATTGCAATCTTTGACGTAATGACTCAGATATAAATGAGGACTGTGCTCCTTGATCTACAATTGCTCTTACTAATACTTGTTCTCCCCTTTCATTGGCTACATATACCCATGCTGGTTTCGACTCTACTACTCCCGAGTGATTATTTGAAACACTTGTTTCTGAAGAAATACTATTTTAAGGCTTTGAAGGATTTGAATTGTGGGCCGAATTACCATTGGAAGAGTGATTTTTTCTTGCCTTTGTTGATGAACAAAGTGCAACATTGTATGATGCTTGCTATTGCATTTTTTGCATTTATTTTTCGAAGAACAACTATCGATTAAATTACTGTCCGAACAATTGTAGCACAGTCTATTGCTTTTTACGAAGGCATGCTGCTGAGACACTGGCAAAGCTTTAAACTGTTCGCATTGTAAAATAAAATGAGGTTTATGACACATCGACCATTTTGATTTCAATTGTCCACTACTTGTGGCTACATGAAAATTTTTTGAAACTGAAGAGAATTTGTTCGAACTTGACTTCGACTGACCATTGTAAAAACTAACTTTTGCTGCCCCTTGAGAACTATAAGATCTACATCTATCAATCGCTTCTAAAGCTTCCAACGATCCTAATTTAGGCTTTAAAAAGGCTGTCAGTTCTTCAAACTTGGGAGGTTCATCAGACTTTCCAATGGAAGTTTCCCACTCCTTTTGTGTTACCATATCCAGCTTGTTATCAGTCATGAAGACTAAAATGACATCCCATTGGGCAGTTGATATGCCGATGGCTTTTAACGATAAAAGAGGACCAGTTGTTCCATTTAATAGTCGCTTGAGCTCAGAAGCAGACTCAGCATGCATATTTTTTAAAGAAAACAATTAAGAGAGGTGTAAATGGACAAGCCACTTTTTATTTTGTGACGTGTATTTCGCGTCCCAATGTAGTAAAACACGGGCAGTCAATCGCGACCAAATCACCCGTCACCAGAGCCGAGCAATTTATATTAAATGTTTATTGTTATTAATGGGGGAGAATTGTTATTTATTTGTTGAGGGAATGAGGATAAGGAGAGTCGCGACCGAGGAAAGTCACAGACCGGCACACACACGCACGCACCCATACCAGCAGCAACAGCTGATCGCGCCGCAGAGACGACCGATCGGAGCGAGCAACGACGACGAGCCTACACACACGCACGCACGGTACCAACACCATCGCACTCTGTACGCGCGACCCTTTCTCGCTTGCTCTTTCTCCCTCGCCTCTCGAAGATGATGAGCCACTGCCCGCGTACACACACACACGCGCGCGCGACCGCCCTGTCTCCCGATGCACGCAGACGCGGGAGAAGAGAGGATTCACAGCAGCAGCGGCGGCTCCATCGAGGCACACCATCTCGACGGTAGCCACGAGAGAGAGAGAGATAAAGAGAGAGGGAGAGAGAGAGAGAGATAGACCGACGCGGCTGACGACAGCATGGGGGGAGCAAGCAGCCGCCGCGCCGCGAGCCGCCTGAAGCTGCCGGCCTGCCGTAGCGTAGGCTGACGCGCGCACGTCGCCGCTGCCTACTGTGACGGTCCGGCGGCGACAAAACCAAAAGCGCCCTATATAGATATACACGCCGGCTTGCCGTGCGTGTATATCTAGCGATTCATATTGCCCGCGCTTCGCGGGCAGGGCGGCAATCGCGGGGCGAACCAATAGTGATTAGCGACTCAAATTATCGCCGACTTGGCCTTGATTTTCGCATTTAAGGAAAATCAAGGCCAATCAACGACAAGAAAGGGGCGGAGGCAACAAGTGTGTGGGCTGAAGGTAGTCGAGAAGAGCTGAAAATTTGGAAGATTTCCGCCCTCTCCGATTTTGACCATTGCCTGTCCGCTCGTTAGAGCTGATAGACGTACGTTGCGAGCACTTCGCCAGTCTTTTTATAATAATCAGCGGATAGACAGTTAGTAGTGGTAGTTTGGCGAGAGTAATAGCGAAAAGAGTACAAGGAGCGCGGCGAGGCGACCATAGTTTAGCGACGGTGAGTGGGCTGTAATTGTCGAGCTTCCCTCGGCACTTATAGAGAGAGTTTATAATTTAATATATAGTATATTACCGCCATGTGCTCGGGAGCAATGGCATAAACTCGTTGGTGGTGTGACACCCTCGTTTTAGAATCAGTGCGCGCCGGGTCCGCTTGAAGATTACGAATAGTAGTGTGGGAAAAGGCGATATTACGCGATATTCGGAAAACTCGGGAAACGCGGTGATTTGGTCGTCACGGGAGACGCGTGCGTGGGCTAGCGTAGCCATATTGTTTAGCGACCGGTAAATTGTGCTAAACTTGTAAATTTGGCGACCGTTACATATTGTGATTAATAATAAAGCCTAGGTACTTAAAGAGTGAGATTTGGTGCAATTATTATATAATTATATATTCCTGATTTTCCACTTCACGGGACTTCCTCTGGGGAAAGGGGCTCGTTCATGGCTAGCCGCGCTTTACCTGGCCCTCATTATTATTGATGAATTCGATAAAGTGCTGAGCAAAAGTTATAAATAAATAGAGTAACTAAATCCCACGTTGCAAATGACGTACCAACGGGGGCTTAGTGAAACAGGAAAATCAAGAAAAATAGCGACAGAATAAGTTAATTAATTAGTTAGTTCGGGAAAAGTCGGAACATTTTTTTTTACACAGTACCCGAGCTAGCGAAAGTTCAGCGACTTAAAGTGATTTTTCTTTTTGTGTTGTAAAAGGACTTTCAAATTTTTTCACTTAGCTTAATGGGTTATAAGTAGGACTTTTTTCACATGGGTTATTGGGTTATTGATTGGGGTAAGGTTAATTCGTGCAAACAAAGGCACATTTTTGTGATTTTTTTTTCACGACTCAGTTAAAATTTATTTATGAAAACCAATGTTACATTATTGTAGTCCATTTAAATAATATTGTGGAATATTTTCATGAAAAAATATTGAAAAATACGGCAATGGCATCAATTATTCGGAAGCATCTCAGAAAAAAGTTGAATTGCGGTGCCCCTCATAACTCGGTGCTGGATCATCTGAAATCAAAAAACCAAAGTTCGTTCGTCAGATAATTGTTTTTCCCAGGTAACGCTGGGAGGGATTTTCGAAATTTCTATTTTTCACTTTACGGGAACACTTTACATGAAAAAACGCGATATTTGCCAAAAAACGGCTAATTTGTTATTGTAAAATGAAAAATATAAACGAACTTGGAAAAAAAACTCCAGCGTTACCTCATAAATTATGTAAAGAAATAGTGTTTAAAATTTCGAAAGGATCAGTGCAATAGTTTTGAAGTTATGATGGGCACCGACTTTGAAAACTTGAGTTTTGGGAAAAACGCTTTAAAGTTTTGAACACTAAATAATTTGGAATACAACGTTCATAAGCGAGATTTATCGGCTTACCTCACACTGAATCATCGATACCAGGTCCATAGAGGATGTTCCTGTCATCTATGATGTCTAAAGCATCTTTTGCTCCTGTCTACGACGAATCCTGCCATCTTTAGTTTGATTTTCAGTTTCCTGCTCTGCTCGGTTTATACGAATGTGATCATTCATGAGCGCTTGATCCACTACTGATTCCCATGTCTTGCATGAAGGATAGTAGAGCAAAATAACTTTCATTGAAGACACAGGCTGCCACATACGCCGCAATCTCATTTATCACAGAGGTTCCGCTCAAGTGCTTTGGTGAGATTTGCCATATAAGTTGGTTCAAACTCTCATTGTTGTTTTGCGTGAAGCCTCCGACACATAGCTCCAGGAGAGCATCTTTGCTTAGATCTTCATATATAGGCTTGATGGTATCCAAAACATAATTTGAAAGAGCTCTGTACGTGTGTTTGAACGAATCCAATCCATTAGCAGCTGCAGCTTTTTGCCATTCGCACCAGGAGTCCGCGCCGCTCGGACATTTTTCATGCTGTGGATTCTCGTCTGTCGAACTGTACTGAAAGAACATTGCTCAGATAGCATTCTTCATATTTTCCACTTGATTTTCTATCACACCTGTTAACTTTTTTTGGCATTGTAGCAATAATTTTCCACAAAACTTCACGAAAATGATGCGAAAAATTGGAGCGCACGTGTACGTCTGTTCGATAGAAAGTTTACTGCTAAACTAAATTATATTCTCTACACTGATTAAATATACGGTACAGGTATGAGCATGTTTATACTTGTCTTCAAATTTCTATAAAAGAAAGTAGGAGGAACGGTTCGGTATAATATAGGAAGCGTAGCAGCTGCCAGGTAACAATAGCGCGCTCGAACAGAGCAGGTATGAAAATCCAACAGGTAGGAAAATATTCATAACACCTGCAATTTTGCTCCGATCAAGTTGAAATTTTTACACAATATTCTTGAGATATAACCCATTCAGTTTCAAAAATAAAAAAAAATACGAAAAAAAAATTTAAATACCTTACCCCCCCCCCTTAATGGGTAATTGATAGGACTTCGAAAATTTTGTTGGATATTTTTCAGAATTTTCCAAGATATTTTTTTGAAAATTTTTCGATTTGAAAATTATCCAAAAAATTTTTTTTGAATATTTTTGAGATTTTTCCGGAATTTTTTTTGAAAATTATTTGATTTTGAAAATTTTCCAAAAATTTTTTTTTTTATATTTTTGAGAATTTGTTTGAATTTTTTTTTGAAAATTTTTAGATATTGAAGATTCTCCAGAATTTTTTTTTTGGCTATTTTGACAGTTTTTGAAGAATTTTTTTTTTTGATAATTTTTCTATTTGAAAATGTTCCAGGGCCTTTTCGAGAAATTGTTGTAAATTTCTTTGAAAATTTTCAAACATTTTCTTTCTGAAGATTTTTGTTGAGCAAAAATTTTTTTTGGATTTGAGAGGGGTTTTTGATTTTTCTTGAAAAATTTCCAAAAATTTTTTTTGGGAGCGTTTTTGATGTAAAGGTTCTTTCACAGTCGGGAATGTTTTAAAAGAGATTCTTGTTTTGATTTGGAATTTTCGGAGAAATTTTTCTCGAGTATTGGAACATTTTCGAAAAATTTTCCACAAAAATTATTTTTCTATTGCGGCTATTTCTGGAGAAGATTGTAGCGATATCCGGCGAAATTAGCGAAATACCACACGGTAAGTGGAAGATTGCGGCAGCGCACTGAGTAGAATAGCGATAGAAAGAAGGTTGGAAAGTAGGAGACAAATTCAGAAAATTGTTGCTTGAGGATTTAGTGAAAATTGAGATAACGAATTAGAGTGAAAGACGAATTATTTTTTTTGTGAGTAATTATTCTGAATCTCGATCCTATCTTCAAAACCTCTTAACGAATTGTTAAAGTAGAGTGGGAGTCACACCAACGTATAGGAAAAATTTATTTTGCGAACACTTCCATAAAATATTAAATTTGCTGTGCTCCTACCCGCAAATCGATTAGTAAGAACGATTTACAATTTAGTCAAGAGTAAAATTTGTTCTAACCACTGCTGGAAATTAGGTGTAAAAATACAACAACTAAAGTTGTTGTTATAACTGCTGTGTCAAAGGAAAAATTGATTATTACATATATTTATATTTATTTAATTGTATTAGTAATTATCTGCTGAAAATTAATTGCGACCTAGAAGAAAATTCAGATTATTACTCCAGAGATTAACAAGAAGAGAATACCAAGAACCACTGAAGACTGAATAGCGACTTTATTAGATTCGCGTCAGGGTATTTCAGCAGCTACTCAAGAGTTAGGCAACCAAGTTTCGACTAGGCATTTTAGCTAAAAAAAACGATAAAGAAGACCTCAAGAAAAGACGCTATTTTCTTTGTTTTATCTCCTTTTGCCCCTTTAGCAAATGTAACATTCGGTAATCTCCAGAGCAACATAAAATATATAAATATACATATTATTATTATAAATCCTTATAGAAATTGAAAATTAGTGACACCGTAGTTAGGCAGGAAAATTGTCCCGTAAGAGTTAAGACCGATTCTCTTATTAGGGACCTCACCATTCACGTGCACCAGGTACTGCAGGTAAATCCCCGTCTTTGAGAAGATTACAAAGACTTGGGCGGGCCCTCCCAACATAGCGAATATTGCAGTAACTGTAGAGTGTAACTAGCGACCAAACCGCTGTTTTTGTTTCCTTGGTGTACGAGTAAACAGTACAAAATGAACACAAGATAAGCAGCAAAGAAGGATCCGCGCATACTCCAGCGAATGGCAGTATCAACTAGAATAAATGGGATGGACCCGAGCGAACTGATAATAATTCTAGATCAGATGGGACTTAGCGTATCTGGGATAACAGCCCAACTCAGAGACAGACTCCTGCGGGCAAGCATAAGGACAGTGGAACCAGGTGCAGCAGTAAATTGGGATACAGTATTGGACGAGAGACCATGGGATCAAGTACCGGCAACATCGGCGGCCATAATGCGAGAGGAATCGTTTAAACAGATACCCGAGAAGAAGAAAAGAAGTAGGAAGCCTAAGAGAGCGACCAAAGAAGTAGAGTTGCAAAACACAGAAACGGAGTATAGCCAAGAAGAGGGACAGGAAATCACAGAGCAGATTCAAGAAGTCACAACACAACAACAAGCGACCGATGCACCAGTAGTTACGCTAGAAACAATAAGCAAAGCGACCACCACTCTCACTATGACGACACCAGTTCGTACACGGGGACCAACGGATAGCTTAGCGATGCAGATGGTGACTGCAAACACACGACCAAGAGTGCAAACAGCAAGTGCACCGCAACTCTTAACGATGGGTAGTCATACACATTTGGCATATACTCCGGGACTAATGAAGATAATACCAACCGGCTACCAATGGAGGCTGCTAGAGCCACTTTTCCATTATACAGGAAATCATCCAGCACCGGATTCCAGTACGAGAACTCCCGCGGTACCAATGATCCCAAGACCAATACAATTGATTACACCAGCGTTAACGGCTTCGGAACCAACGTTACCTTCGATGCCAACCACCGCAGCGCCGTTCGTCACACGACCTTCTGCAACGGCACAAGCAACAAACGTCGGGACCGGTCCGGGGACTAGACAGATGGGACAACCCCTAGCAAGTGACAATCCGACAGGAGCATCACAAAGCCAAAAGCCACAGCAGGGGATAAACCTGAACGACAGTATTCAATATATCAGACAAGTAAAACAAAGAGACCCCATAGCCAGTAACCCAAGAAATAAGGACTCAGCAGACAGTAGCAACGTAAGCAACAAAGAATACGAACGAATACTGCAGGAGTTTGAACAACTGAAAATGGCACAACATAGACCAATTCTCATCCGAGAACCGGTATACGCGCCAAAACCTCCGGTAGCAAACCCACAGGATTACGTAGACACTCCGAGACCACCGAGGGGATCTCAAGAGAGAAGGGAGCGACCCAGGAATCACGAAGTGGCAGAGATTCGGAGTCCTAAGGTAAACACCGTTCGTAGGCCAGCAGACCAGCAAACCGAATTATCAAAACAGAGAAGAGGAGAACGAAAGCGACTGTAATCAAGTAGCTCGGAAAGTAGCGTACCAGACCGAAGATCAGTAAAGAAGAGAGATAGCCGTAAAGTGAAAAACTGTAGACATAGAAGTTCGAGTAAAAGTACCACAAGTAGCGACTGTAATACAACGTCAGCAGACTCAGATAGCGAACACAATAATAGACGTAGAAAACACAGGAGAGGCCACAATCGGAACCAGTCGACATCGACTAGCGATTCGGAATATGAAGATAAGAACATGAAACAAAAAAATAGGAAAAGTCATTCGAATGCAGTTATAGCGGGGAAGAATGTTAAAATATTGTAGAGCTGGAACCTAAAGTTCAATGGGGAAGATAAGGAGCCAGAGGAAATTTTGGACCGGCTGCAGGATTGCAAAGCAAGCCTAGCCATGAGCGACAGGGAGCTGTTGAATGCTTTACCATCGATCTTTTCGAAAAATGCTAGCAGATGGTATCGATCGAAGCGACCGGACCTAAAATCATGGAAAGACTTTAAAAAAGCGTTCAGAAGGCAGTATTTAGGTCACAGAGATGAAGAAGACACGATGACGGACTTACGGAACCGATCGATGGCAAAAGGAGAAAAGATTGCCAATTATATATCCTGCGTGGAATACATTGTCGACCACTTTAAGCGACTCCCATCCAGGAAAACAATAGTAAAACAGGCCTACAAGGGCTTGACGAAAGACTATCGATACTTCATGGCGGGGAAAGAAATCAATACGCTCAAGGATATAGAGAAACTAGGAAGAATTTGGGAAAAGGAGAAAGAACTAGATGACCGGTTTGAAGAGCCTCCACCAAAGGAGAAGATGAGCATACCAGGTGCAGCATACTCTGGGACACCCTCCGTCCGTAAGGTAGCGGCAGCCTACGAGAACTTGAACCCAGAAAGCGACACTAGCGACAGCACATTAGCGATAACCAAACCAGCGAGAAAGAGAAATAGAAATAGAAAAGCGAAGAAAAAACAAAAACAAATAAATGCGGTAGCCGCTGCCAAGGAGAATCAAAGGCCTGAGGCCAACGTACAAGCGACCAGTACAGCCAGCCTCGCACAACGCGATCGCAACCATGACGCACAGCACACCGCTGAATCCGCTGTGATCGAATTTTGTGCCCGCTTGGCAATGGTCTCCTCCCCACAACGTTAACTCATTTCAGGGTAGAGATGATCAGGCCCAAGGATTCACCGGCCGTGGCGCCTATAATATGAGTGGAACTAGAGACCAACATGGGCCTCTTGCTCGAAATATACCAGTATATGGTGCATGCTATACATGTCAGTCGATAGGGCACCGAGCAAGAGGATGTCCACAAAGGACATGCTACTTATGTAGGGCTATGGGACACTATGCAAACGAATGTCCCACTAGACAGCCGGCATGGCAGTCTTCTCCAAATAATCAGGCCGTGGGAAACGGGATGCAGGGGGGGGGGGGGCAGAAGATTCCCATACCTCCCTAGCAATAAAGGAAAGCCAGCATAGCGTCCAACCGACCATACAGGAGAAGAGAATAGAGACCCCAGAGAAAGCGAAAATTAGCAGCGACCAAGAGAGAAGTGGATCGATGATAGGCGAGGCAGCTAAAAGTATTAAGTCCATATTGTCAGATGGGGAGACTCACCCAGTATGGAGTAATACTTCAAACAGCGGAGGATTAAACAGGACCTCACCAATAGCGACCACAAGACCATTAAATAGAGAGAGTAGTGAGAGCAACAAAATTCGAGAAGAGAGAGAAAAAGTAGAGAATAGAAAAAGTAGTGAGAGCAACAAAATTCGAGAAGAGAGAGGAAAAGTAGAGAAGAGAGGGTTTCATAACAGTAGAATACAGAAATTCAGTGAAAACAGAGACAAAGTCGAAAGAAACGAGAGCGACTTAGCGACCATGAGAGAGCGGAGTGGCGATATTGAAGCAAGCGGTCAAAACTACTCTCAACAGAGCATCCAGCGACTCCTGCGCCATGTGACTGACAGAGTGACAACCTTACCGATCCTCGAAGGGTCCGACGTAACGGCGCTCAATTCAACAGCTGACGAGCAGAAGGATTTCGAGCACCTAGCCTTCGTACGAGAGGCGGTCGCCCTTCTGGAAGGGTCGCAGGTGTCCACTCCCTCGTTGGAGGGCCCCTCCACCTCTATTACAGACTTAGATGTTGGGGTACCCACATCTAGTCTAAGGGGGGAGAGCAGCGTACTACGTACGCCGGAGGCCGACCAACTGGAGGTTCCGGAACCAGGCGAAGATGAAGTCGCAGGTATGAGCGCAGAGAACCGCATCTTCACGAAGGTAATACTAGGTGGTAGGCCATACAGAGCCCTAATTGATGGAGAAGCTACGGTCTCCCTAATAGGACCAGCGATAGCGAAATTAAGTTCAAGAACCGATTGCGACCAGCGAACTCTGTTATAAGAAGTGTGTTAGGTGGAACAAAGAATGTATTGGGGTATCTGGACATCAACATAGAATTGGATGGCAGATCAAGGAAGCTAACGGTAAGAGCCGTAGACCCTTGCGACCACGATATATTACTTGGACAGGACTTTACCACCCCATGGGACGTTGATGTAAGATACGGCAGACGGATGTGGAGGACTAATGAGGGCCCGTGCAAGCAATCTTAGGACGACGAGGAAATCGAAGCGGATAGTGACCAAGATATTACCTCCGCCATCGGAAAATTTAGGAACGACCACACTGACCCAACATCACATAGATGTCCTCTCTGCAGCCGCCATGAAACATCGGCCAAGGAGAACGTCACCCAAAATTCTGCAAGTAGTACACGAATAGATAGAGAAGATGTTCAGGAGTGGAGTAATAGAGCGATCGGCAAGTGAATGGAGTAGCGCCCCGGTAATCATCAAGAAGCCAGATGGGAGTTATAGATTTTGTATAGATTATCGCGACCTCAACAAAGTGACCCGGTAGGATGCATATCCTATCAGGAGCATGGATTACATATTGGACAAATTGCGTAAAGCCAAATATTTGACCAAAATTGACCTCAAGCAGGCCTATTTTGAAGTACCGATGGCGCAAAGCAGCAAGAAATTTACAGCATTTGCAGTTCCGGGGTCAGGGCTTTGTCAATTCGTAAAAATGCCCTTCGGATTAACGAATGCGCCCATGACCTTTCAACTGTTTTGACACAGGAAGGAGATGATGGAGAGCACCCCATCGTATACGTGAGTAGAGTACTCACGGCGGCTGAACAAAACTATACCACCTCCGAAAGATAATGCTTGGCGTTATTATGGGTGATTAAAAAGTTGCAACCATACCTTAAAGGGTACGAATTCAAGGCCATCACCGACCATAGCGCCCTCCAACGGCTTCGTAATTTAAAGGATTATTTATTTCCTTTGGGATCACTTCTATTGTCACATTTTGGTGGCTGGTATTTATGGCCATCACTTTGCATGGATTGTGTTCAGTGATTACTACTAACTCTCCTAAAAATACGTCCATGTTTCCAACGTCTATTCTTGGCAGATATCCTTCCTTCAGGTTGGTACTTATCGGATTGATTTTTATTATTTGTCTTGTTCTCTTTGGTATAGTTATTAAATAGCCTTTGTTGGTAGTAATTTCTTGGCCACTGATTATTGAACCTAGCCTGTGATCGTTATTCCTTTGAAAATGTCCTTGATCAAATCGGATTCCTGGTCCATGTTGGGGTCGATACTCGTATTAATCGCTGTTGTGTCTATAATAACTTCTATTTTCATTCTGATTTCGTAATTCATAGGCTTTCGTGGGTTCATAGTGTGTTCGATCTGGCCCCCTGTCCATGTATCCTACATAGAGTGGTTCTTGAGTATCGTTATCTATGTAATTGCCATACTGTGGTCCACATTGTTCATAAGGCTCCTCGATCTCACGGGGTTCATACTCCATGTATCCAATGTACATTGAGTCTCTAGATTTTCCATAGTTGTTGTAGTTATCCCTGAACCTAGGTTGATTGTCATGATTGTAATTTCTCCTGTGTTCCGAATATCCCTGAGTTCTGTAGGTCCGTTGGTCACTATTATATCTCACGTCTGGGATAATTCTGGCTTCCATTCTTATTTCTAATCTGATATCCTCCGTGTATGCCTCCTCTAGATTTCTCGGGTGAGTCAAATCCACTCTTTCACATAGGTTTCCTGGTAAACCTCTTATGAAAATATCCACCGCCATGGAATTTAATGGTATCATCATCTGTTCATTGTAATTATTTCCTCTTTCTTCTTTTAAGGCGCTCTTGGCACTGATTAACAACATACTTATTTCGTCATAAAAATCTCCGACGGTATCTCCTTGTTTCATGCGAACAAAAACTGTAGCTGAAATTCTTTCCTGGTCCAAATCTGTATTTCAAGTGTTTTATCAGATCATCTATTGTGGTTATGGTTTTATTTCTCAGACTTCTTTTTGCAGCGCCTGTTAATCTTTGAATGATATTCTTTAAGAATTGTTCTTTCACTGATACAGGTATATTTGATGCTGCATGTCTGAGATCTTCAATGTAATCTTTGATCGGTATGTTACTTCCATCAAATATTGGAATACCATTTGTGGAATTGAGCAAAGCGAAACTATTGACCATAGTGGTCACTAATTCCGCCGAGCCAGTGACATTTGTGGCAGCCGTAGCGCCATTGCCTGAGCCATCACTGGGGTTAACCATTTCTTTAAAATCGTTGGTTAAAAGCCTTTTGCACTATTTCTTCACCGTGTGATTGTGGCCCAATTAGGTGTACACTGGTTCTAAATTCCTTCGTAATTAAGACTTGCTTTTGACTAGGTGTGACTTGGATAAATTTTGAAGTTAAATAGTATTATTTTCCTTTTTCTAAAAGTCCAAATGTTCGAAAAGCATTGGCTCGAGTTCTTGAATGAGCCCTTGAATATCCCTTCAATATCCTCTTCTTGTTGCGCGGTCTCGGTTTCCGTTTTCAAATTAGCTTTATATAAATTGCTTATATCACCCACGCGTAAAATTGTCCCAACTACCATTGAAATAAACTAGATTAAAAGTTAAAAACCACCATAAAAAAAATTATTTTTGATGACTAAAGTAAGTTATCTACACGAAACAATTCTTATCAATTTGTTATAGAAATATTATTATTAAATAAACTGAATTATTAATTTTTTTATTCTTAAGGGTATTGTTAAATAAGTGTGAAAAATGTTAAATATGAAAGTTAAAAATTTAAAAGAAGGTTTATAATTATTGAAAGTCCCTACAAATTGCATTAAACGCTCAATTTTGTATAATAATCAAAGAAAAATTATTCATGATTACTAGTTTTAAAAGTTAATATTATGAAAAAAAACTACAGAAAAAATATGAAGGTATATTATGTCGAAAAGAAATAAAATTATTCAGAAAATATCACTAAGTTATAATAAATTTATACACATGAATGTATTGATATTGTTAGAAATATCATCAATATCACTAATAAATTAAAATATTATGTTAGTGATTGAATAATAAATAAAAAGAAAATGGATACTATTCATAAAATGCTATTAATATTGATTAATATTGTTAATTGATGAATAATATGACTAATGCGTATTATTATTAAGTTCAAAGTCCCAAGTAAATAAGTTTGTGGCAACCAGTAGATAAATAACTTTAGCCATAAAGAAAATTTGAATTGCCCGCCTGTTTATGGAATTAAAATAAAAAATTGAAAATCAAAAATTAAGAAACAAAATATAATTTTGTTTTACGAAAGTGTAAATGAAATGTGATTATTATTTGAAAGTTTAAACGAGATGTGATTTTAACCAATAAAAAAAATTTCTTAAAAAGAAGTTTTTGTTTACGCGTGTTTTTTTGACAATATTTGCTTTGAAATGGAGTGCTAAAAATGTTTCAAATTGACTGTCGGTGCTAAAGAACATTTAAAACAATGGTGATTTACAATTTATATTCAAATTATTTAAACGATCAATTTTAAATAAAATAAAATGTGATAAGGTATGATAAAGAATAAAATATGAATTCAAGTTTGTCATCTACAAGAAATATAATTAAAATAATCCATTTGTTTAGGGCTTGAAGAATGTAGCCTCGTCACTAAATTCCAGGTCACGCTGGCTAATCTTACAACACCACCACTGTGCCCTCGTCTCCGATTTTTCCGGCAAGATGGACGAGAGGGGAATTTTCTTACAGTAATAGATATAGCTTACATTTATTGAAAGATAAAAGATTCAAAGTTTTGTTCCGAGTTAATCTACCTGGCGCCTCCACCAGTCTTTGTTAAGAAACGTATTGTTTCTTAACGGAACAATTTTTTATTATTAATGCCGGGGGGCGAGATCTGACTTGGCCACCGTATACAGGCTTGGGAGTCTTGCTTGAAAAATGGAGACTCAAAAAACCCTCTGAATCCTTTGTATTTTCCTTTTGTTTTGGTTTTAATATTATTTTCTTATTTTAATCAAAAATCTTACCTTTGTTTTTCCTAGATGACACTGGAGATGTTGGAGGTTTAAGAATTAAACAGAGAAAATGGCGTGAGAAAATAACGTGGCTTTGTATTATAATGATCGTTTTGGTTCAGTGAGGCGTGTGGCTACTCTGAATTGGCCTAAAGCACGACTAACTAAAAACGCGGCTTAGCTGCAGCGTCCACCCCCGCTCATGACCTCTCCTCTCCTACCGTGACGTCATGGTAATTGTCGCCTCGTGTCGCACTCATGGCTGTCTATCAGCTTGGCGACAGCAAGACGGGCACCTTGCCGCGTGCATTCACCGATCGTACGATAGGGGAGGAGAAGTCCTACGTCAGCGATAGCAAGCAAGCTGAGCTTCTGGTGACCTCGACTAACACGCGGAGAAATTAAATGACGGAAGTTGCATGTGTGTGAATGCTTTTAGTCAATTTAAATATCAATAATAAAAAGAAATGCAACTTTCGTCACTTAACACTAATAAATCTCAAAATAGCTCTGTATATGCATTCAGTAAATTAGATTGACAAAAAAATTGCAAAAAGTCTTATGGACTCCGCTCAACGAAATTAGAAGTACAAATCACTAATACACCTAATGATCAAAACAAAAAAAATATGCCAGATGCTGTAGCGTTGACGTCTCTACAAACCTCTCCTGACTCTATTCACTTTAATATGTACTCAGCTAGTCTCATATGGCACTTACGTTTAGTAAGCTCAAATATGATTAGTTGTTTATATTTATTTTCTTATTTAAATACGTCACGAGTATACATTACCGTGACTTTGTATAGAACACATTTCAGCTAATAATAAATTGGTGATGTAGTATTTTTAAAATAGTTTTTTAATTTTCCATGATTCCTGGATATTCTCAAACTATCAGTGTTATTTTATAAGCTGAAATAAGGCACAGTATAAAATCTTTGTTAGGTATAACGATTAGATAAGTAAATTAATAGTTTTAAGTGAAATTAAGTCGCAACCGAGTAGGTAAATGGATACTTTGTGAATGATATATTTTAGTGATTAAGTAAGTTAGTATATATACTATATAGCATGACAATATATAAAGCATACCAGCACTGAATACGTTAGGAGACTTCGTGGACTGAATACGAAACTCAGTGATTGATGAAAATTTATAAGCATCAATTATTATAAGTTATGATATTGTGCCACAGTATATAGTATAATTGTTTTTCAAACAACGTTGTTGAGTTTTTATTATGTATTTGTAGGTATAAGTCATTGCAAATGCTTAATGCATATTGTTATGCCTCGCTACAAGACTAATACGTATTTTTGTATATTTATTAGCTTTTATATCTTGTTTAAAGTATTATAACTTTTTTTTAGGTATAGTCCCATCTTTTTTGATACAAATTTGAAAATATATATACTTAAAAGAAGATTGTGGGACTAAAGAAATTAAATATAAAGTGGTCGAGCTTCTTCATATTGGTTTAAGGGGGATCCTGCTTTAGAAGGCCTAAAAAAAGCCTTTTTCGGGAACTTTTTTCGAAGGGAAAAAAATATCTGATATAGCGAACTTTTCGTGATATTTCCATGCGTATTTGAACTTTACAAACAAATTGTTTTAACATGAAACACAATTACAGACGATTTATAAGCACATTCGTAGAGTCTTGCCACTGAAGTCGCCCATTAGCGGGGAAGATGCAGCTCGTAATTCTTGTCTAAAACAGAAACATTGAAAAGAATTTTCATCATTTAATTTGCATGTAGTTTTCTTCTGGGTGAACTAAGAAAAACCGAAAGAAATTATGAAATTCTAACTTTTTCCAGGTTTAAATAAAAAGTGCTTTCTGAAAAAAATCGCTCCAACTTGCTATAAAAGTCGTTTAAAAAGATTTTTCAATAATCTTTTCAGTTCAAATAGAAGATTACACAATAATGAAGATAACAAGCTTTGAATCGTTCCAATAGGTTGTTTAGTTTTTTTGCATTCACGCCCGCCAATTTAGAGAAATCGTAATAATGAAAACTGGAGAAAACGCGCTTCAAAGTTTTCGATAAGAAAAAGAATCAATTTTCGATTACTTACACTAATAATCCGATAATCAGCTATTCTTGGTCCATATAATAGACCTTCAGCTTGTTCAAAAAACTCATTTTGATGCATTTTCTCGAGTCTACGAGCCGTACAAGCTTTCTTTCTGGAAAATGAGTCGCGCCTGTTTTCCCTCTCGAGCCGTTGTACGTCAGCGTTATCAGCACATATTTTGCACTGCTGACCAATACTCATATTCAGCAATTGCACGGTACTCAAACCGTAGAATACCCTTCATTGAACATACCTGCAGCCATGTAGGCGGAAATTTCATTGACTTTTTGACCAGAATGCAGATGTTTCGGATTCCTGCGCCAGACTGTCGAGTTGAACAACTCGTTGAAATTTTGCGTGTGACCTCCTAAACATCGCGTTAAAAGTTCAGCATTTGAAAGTTCCTGATACATTGGGCGAATATGTTCCTCAACTTTTTCGTAAATTAATCGAGCAGGATACTTAAAAGATTCCAGTTGATTCATGAATTCAACCTTGCGCCATTCACACCAGCTGTCTGCGCCAGCCGGATAATTCTCGTGTCGATGAGATTTATCTGTAGAACAATAATGATCCAACGTTGCTATTATAGCATGTTTCATCTTTTGGTTAGAATTAATATTTCTTCTAATTGCCAATCCATAATAGATCGTTAGCTTTTTAATGAGACTTTTCGTCAGGCGCTTCGTACTTCCGAGCTGCTCTTGCATCGTATTATTTTGGAGTCGCGTACCCATACTTTTTTGTACGTGTCCCACGCACTCATTTTTTGTAATAGGGCAATCGTCACCATATGCATTTATCTTCAGAATACCCGCAAAAGTTTTAGAATCGCCATCGACGATGTCATTTGTATATTTTACGCCAAATTCTTCTTCGGATCTCGAAAACATTTCCACGATACAATCCACCCTCATCTTCCCTGCTAGACCTTCGTGATTCGAGGAACATGATTGTTTGTGTTCTTCATACCATTCTTCAAAGTCGTCTAATGTTTTCTGTTTTAGGGTACAAGAGTGACAGTATGCACTTTTCTCGGTGAGGTCGACTACTTTGCCACAGTAGTATGCAATGAGAGTTGTTACACCGTACAATGAAATAAAGCCACGATTTTTCCAGGATCAGTCGCCATTTTCTACATTCCTTCTCTTTGACAACTTTCTTGCTGATAATTTTCTCACTTCTCTTTGACAACTTTCTTGCTGATAATTTTCTCACTTCTCTTTGACAACTTTCTTACTGATAATTTTGAACATCAATTCCGACGCTGAGTGAAGATGCTGCACTATCTTACCGTACGTTGATTTCGACAAACCTTGACACTGATCCATGAGACCACAAAATATATTGATGCCTTCTCGTCCAACACCAAGAAGCCTCATAACGAACACGATCCGTCTATTTATTTCGCAACCGGTATTTATCAACGGCCCTGAATTGATTTCTCTTCAATCACATGTACACGATAGAGCAATTTTAAAACCTAAGTCTCGATGTCCACTATCTGCAAATGTTACGTTTTGTTTGCACGATCTGCTGATTACAATATCAGTAATCGCATGAAAAACTGTAAAAAATCGAATAATTCTATAACAATAAAGTAGATTCACAATTATACCTTCGGTGCTCACAGTTGACAATTTTCGAACTACTGCTTCTATCCAACTCTTGATCGTCTGCTCGAGTTCTGAATCGATTACCGTGAACTTTACGTTTACGCGGCTTCAAAGCTCGTTCGGAGGTCGATTTTTCACGTTTCGGATAACTTGCCATGATATTTTTACGACGTTTACTCGTCAAGAATCAGAACAAAACTAGTCGTTGATACTAGAAGCAGCAAAGTAGAAACACGTACACAGAGAGGTGTTCTAATAATACACCTTTATACTTCAATAAAACGTATTATGGCTCAACACGATACTACTACAAACTCTAAATATTGTTTTGAAAGACCGTTGAACCTTTTCAGGTATGAAATTCGGAGTAGTAGATCGAGGAACGGAGCGCGCGCTCGACTCTGGACAAGCGCTCGCACTACACGGAGACAAGTTTTCTGGTAGCCGCGCAGCGGCTGAAAAGAGCTTGACGCTCATCACCGCGTGGCGGCGTGTCGTACGAGAATTAGGCAGTGATCGTCGCTGGTAAAGACAATGACGCCGCGGCAGGACATTTCTCGGAGGCTGTCACGGTGTTTTCCCGTGACAGGCATCGAGTATAGCAGTGAAGGCGATCACTTGTTTCAATAAGTAGTTATTGCTAAAAAATTGTTTAACAAATTATTGCAACATTTTTATTATAAACAATATAAAAATTCATAATTTTAACTAATACAATTACAAATAACATTAGAAGACTCACTATGCTCATTTTCTTTACTTTTCGTAGGTTAATTTTGAAACTCAATATGGTAGACTCAAAATAACGATTTTTTTTAAATTTTTTAATTTTCTTGTTTTTGAAATGATTATTGTGTGTAACTGGTTTTAACAGTTGATTTTTATTTTTTCTTATAAAAAGCAATAAAAATACATTACACCGGGATGGGGCATGAATGATAGCATCGAGTAATAAAAGTTTTGCATCTGATTTTTAATTTCACACACTTCATAGGACTCGCTATAGCTCGCTGTAATCACAACTCAGCTTCTTGCCGCTAGTCGGTGAGATACACGCGGCGCGCTTCCGTATAGCAGAACAGCGATGCCTCGGGCATATATAGAGGCTCACTCTTTCGCAACACTCGACAGGCTAAATTTAGTGTGGAAGGTCTTCACGATATTATAACGAATAAAGGATATACTTTCTCATTCCTAACCTAAAAAATGTGATGATGAATTTTTTTATTAACGGATGCAAAAACTTGCAAAGAAGAAAGTTAAAGAGAACTTGTCATGTTTATTAATAATTTTTAACGGTATAAATTAGTTATAAAATTATAAAAATCGTTAATTATTAATTATCAGATATACTCTTCAAAATTTTCTTTATTAATTTTAATCAAAAAATTTCGAAAATAAAAAAAATTTAATCATACATATCAACTTATGCATCCTACTAAACTTGTCTTCAATTATTTTGCCTCTAAACATAATTATAGATACTTATTTTTTACTAAAATTTTTCAAATTCAACTAACATAAAATTTATATTATACAAAATTTTTATTTCAAAAAATATGTCGAAATGCAAGTCTATCGATACTGATGTTGTGACAATAAACGATCTAAAAATATTGAGTATGAATATGAAGAAACTAGCTTTGAAGATTACGATGAAGTTGTTTTTTTACCTAATGCTAATGATTCGGGAGGTTCGGATGAAGAAGATAATGATACTGAAGAAACTTTTAACCAGAGTGAAAAAGATATTCATAATTGTTCTTATCTGAAAGTTATGCAAAATTATATTCATACACAAAAAAGTTAGAATCTGATCATGAATACAAATGGAAGAAAGATGAAAACATTTGTACTGGCGGTGTAAATAGTCATATACTTTTATCTGATAAAGTAAAAAAAATAAAACTGCTGTTGATTTATTTGAACATTTTTTAGTAAAAAATTTAAACAACATACTGTCGGTGTAACTTGTGAAAAATTATCTATAAATGATTTAGAGATTTTTATTGGAATTTTGATTCTAACTTCGCTTAACATTAGAACTGGCCAAAAGGATTATTGGTCTAAAGATACAAATTTAAGATGTGAAGGTGTTGTAAAAGCTATGTTTCGTGATAAATTTCTTAAAAATAAAATAGAAGATTAAATACGCAAAACCTTCTGATAAAAATGATTCTGACAGGGCTTGGGGAGTTGGAACATGAGAAAAAATTGTCAACAGTTCTAACTTTTTTCGACAGCATTATCCATTGATGAAATGATGATCAAGTTTTTTGGAAGAATTGTTTCGAAAAGATTTATACGCTCAAACCGATAAGATTTGGAATAAAGTTTTGGGCAATTTATACAGTGTTTGGGATTTTACTCGACTTTGATATTTATCGTGGTAAAAACAGTAATACATTCAATCAAATCTTACAAAATATACCGCTAGATTCAAGAATTGTTTGGCAAATGGTTAATTTTCTTTTATTAAAAAGTTCGCAAACAAAACTATCTTTATATCATCTTTATTTAGACAACTACTTCACAAGTCCCGATTTAGTTGTTCATTTGCAAAAACTTGGACTACGATCGACCGGAGTTGTTCGTAAAGATAGAATAAAAGAAAGTTACAATCTGCACAAAAAATATACTAGATGATAGCTTGAATCTACTCATGAAGTACAAAAAGTTGAATACCCTTTTCCTCACCTGGTATCTTTATACAATCAGTTTATGAGCGGTGTAGACATGCACGATTTTAGATGTAAGAGAGTCATGCCCTGCATTATGTAAAATTGGATTTATGAGGATGATCCAAACTGCAATTACAAATGCCTCTGTGCTATGGAATATGTGTTGTAGCAAAGGCAAAGAAGTCAATACTAAAGATTTTTGCATGCAAGTTAGTAAACATTGCCGCAGTAAATTGGGCGATTAATCTGCTCACAAATCCATTACTAAATCAAGGCAACGTTGCACGAAATATGGTTGCCATCTAAGGACTATAAGGATTTGCAATTAATGTGACAAGTACTAATGTGTGAATTGCTTTTCAAACGTGCACAAAAAATAGTAAACTTTGAAATAAAAAAATACATAAATCATAGAAAATTTAAAAACTTGAAATATGTTTAAAAGTTTAAAAGAAAATTTAGAAAACCAACAATAAAATGTTAAAACTGTTATAATTAAAAAAAAAACGATAAAATAACTCTACATATTTCGACCTCCTCGTTGTCGAGGGTTGGAAACGCATACAATTTTTGCCACTAACAGACAGTAAAAAATCAGACGTAACTAGAAAAATATATATTTAAACTTAGTAAATTGTTAACAAAGTTCAAATTAAAATTTTTGATATCGGACATAATAGGAATTTTGCAATAATTTGTAAATTAATTCGTTTAAACAAATAATTTATTATTCAAATTACTGACCAACAAAAAAGTCATAAACATCATCAGGACAAGAAAAAAGATTAAAAAAAACTCTTTAGAACGTTTTCATCATAAAAAACACCTAAAATATATGAATATCTTGATTTTTTTGCGGTTAGGAATGCGTTTTATGCAGCATTATTATTATTAATTACTATATTATTAATGGTAATTTATGAAGAAAAGCCGCCATTTTAAGTCCGTCATATTGAATTTCATAATAAAACTAATTGGACTTTAAAGTAGAGGTCTGTATGCCACCCGATCCTTAGTTTCAAGAGAATCGGTCCATAAATTCAATACTTTAACTAAGATTTCCGAAAACAAAAATTTCTAAATTTGCAATTTTTTGTTAATTATTCCGCCATGTTGAAAAAATACATACAAATCTAAAAAAACTAACGACGGATATAAAAAGAGCAGGCAATTTTACATAGGAATACAAATTTTAGAATTTTTTTATCGACGTTTTACTTGATTTTCAACATGACGAAAACAAAGTAAAATTTAGGGCATTCCCGAAATGGGTTAAATAGGTCCTTCTTATTCTGATCTACCTGAATTAGTGAAATCAAGATTTGAAAAAATTCAAGCATATTCTGTAGGCAATTTGCAAATAAAAACTTCATAACAAATTTTTTTCTAACCCCCAAGGATATCAATTTAAATATATATGAAAGTTTGAAATTATGAAAAGAATTCAGCAATTAAATTTTTAAGTCTCCACATTACTTTTTACACTTTTAAGCTTAGTTCCTGAAGATTGTGTTTGTATGTTTTCTTAACCGTTAGTGACAATTTCATCGATCGTTCAGTAAGAATCAAAACATTTAACTGTAAAGCTGAATTTTTATATAAACTTTAATTTTTTTGATATTATTAACATATAAAAAGGGTAGTTTTTCCGGTTGATAATAAATAAAATAAAATAAAATATTGATGTTAACAAAATATATTTATGAGGTATCAACGATCGAAGAAGCTTAATATAATGTAAAAACACAATTTTACTCTTGTATATAGAGAGTTTTTTTCGTATCTTCTCAAAAATCTAAAAATTAGGTATACTTTACCAATAGCATCCAAATTTTATCTCGTTTATACACTATAGTCTACAGTTGTAGTACAGTTAGTATAGTAGTATGATTTATTGTACAACAATATCATTACAACTGACAGACAAACTTTGCGTGTGTTTGATTTACGGTAAGGAAGATGGTTAGTTAGAAAAATGTATTACATTGTGTATCTATATATATTATATATACTATGTCATATACTATACCATATATTTAACTAACTATAACCCTCTTCCTATAGCCGCTTAATCTGTATCACTGTTAAATAAGCACTGTTTCTAACAAAGAATTACATTTTCAAAAGATACTTCGGAAGGTAAGGGCTCGTTTAGTGCGGTCCGATTTTAGAACAAGTCTAGCTACATCTGTATCTATGGTCTTTGAATTATTATTTTAAAAGTATTATTTAGATTTTTTAATAAATGAAAGATTTTAATAAAATATTAAAACAAAAACGTTATCAAGTAAGGTAATGAAAAAATTTGAGTTTATGATACTATTATGTAGAATAATGCATGTAATTTCTGTTAAATGTTTATACGTTTTGCTCTTTTTACTTCTGTATGTACATATATATGTACACAGGGCTACTGGCGAAGGTTATCACGGAATTAAAATAAAAATTTATTATAATTAAGGCCAGCTTACTCCAAACAATTTTGAAAAAATGAAATTTTTTTTTTCATAAATTGCTACTGTATACTCGTAGAAATAGTATAGAATTAGTCCCGAAGGTCAGCAAGACCGAGAAGCAGGTATAAAATAGTGGGTAGCGGTGCGCGCCAAGCGGTAAATCCAGTCGCTCGAACGCCTTCGGTAGCACGAATAAAAACTTTAAACTGATTTTTCCCCGAACCACGTTTTTTCGCATGGATGACACTCTCATTTCAAAACTATTGCACTTATTGACATGAACCAAACGGCATTTTACTCTTTAGATGTCTGGCTATTTCCTCAAGCAGAACCAGAAATATTCATTATTATTTAAAAAAGTTATAAACAATTAAAAGTGAAAAAAAAGGGTAAAAAAATTCAAAAGTCCGCCATTTTGTTTTTTTTTTCATTGAAAATGTTTCATTCTGCTTGAGGCCATAGCCAATTCGATACAGAACATGAAACCGTTTTGTTTTTAGCTTTCAGATAATTCGTTTCCAAGAAATGATGTCATCCATCTACTAATAAGACGAGTTTCAGCAGCCATTTTCAAAACCGCCATTTTGAACAAAAAAAAAATTTTTTCAAGTAATTTAATATATGTGCTTTCATATGTAAAAAAATTGATTACTCAACATGTTTTGTACTATGAATAAAATTTATTGAAATAATCACATTTTTTAGAGTAACCTGGCCTTAAAAAATTCGTTTAATATATTTTATATGTCATATAATTATTAAAATAAATAATCTGTATTTTATAATAAATTTTCTAACAAACAAATATCCAACGCGCTTTTACAGTACCTCTAAGGTGGTGTGGGAAACTAAACATAATTGATATCGTGTACAAACTTTGTAACGGGTGACATTATATAAATGCGTATCCTTCGGTCAACAAGACATATACATAGACGTCGATTGAAAGTACTTATTAAGGACTGTATATTTTACGGAGATAGTTAAGTGGAGGGGGGGAGGGGGTGGCAGGGGTGGAGGGGCAAATACATTATAAAATAATGTAAATTTTGAACGAATTTCACGCTATTTAAGAGGAGCAGTGGAGGGGATTGGAGGAGGAGGGGGGGGGGGGGGGGGGGTGGAGAGGATGAGTACCCGAAATCACGGTAAAAACTGTATAATATAGGAAGATATATAAATATATCTTTGAAAATAACAAAAATAAAAAATTTCAAATAAAAGTTAATATGTTATACTACGTAAATAATATAAGATTAATGGTATGTATTGGGATATTGAATAAGTTCTCGCTATTTCTTCATGAAAATTACTGCTTTATTTTAAAAAAATTAGTAAAAAAACATGTCACTCAAAGTATTGTCTATCGGAAGCCACTACTTTTTTCCATCTTTCTGGCAGCATTTGAATTCCACGTCGGTAAAACGATAGATCTTTTGAGGCTATCCAAGAGTCGACCCATTTTTCGGCATCTTCATAAGAATGAAAGTGCTGCTAAGCCAGGCCATGTGCCATGGATCGGAACAAGTGATAATCAGAAGGAGCAATGTCTGGTGAATACGGCGGGTGGGGTAGGACTTCCCATTTAAGCGTTTTCAAGTAGGTTTTCACCCATTTAGCAACATGTGGCCGAGCGTTGTCATGCTGCAAAATCACTTTCTCGTGTCTCTCCGCGTATAGCGGACGTTTTTCCTTCAGTGCTTGGCTCAAACACATCAATTGTAGTCGATTGTGATCTCTTGTGATAGTTTCATCCGGTTTGCGCAGCTTATAATAAACTACACTCAGCTAATTCCACCAAATGCAGAATAGAAGCTTGAAACCATGGATATTTGGCTTTGCCAGCGATACTCGTGCATGGCCGGGTTTACCCCACAATTTTCTATACTTAGGGTTATCATAGTGTATCCATTTTTCAGCGCCGTCACGATAGGATGAAAGAAAACTTTCCTTTTCTGCCACTGAAGCAGCTTTTCACATGTGAAAAGACGCCGCTCGACGTCTCTCGGCCTCAACTCGTACGGCACCCAATGTCCTTGCTTCTGAATCATTCCTAATGATTCTGCAAGTTCAGCTATCGTCTGACATGATTCTTGACAAAGTAATGCCTCCAATTCATCGTCTTCAAACTTTTTCGGTCTAAGAGAGCGCTCCTTACCATCAATATCAAAATCATTATTTTTGAAGCGTCTACAATTATATATATATATATATATATATATTTACTTACCTTCGCTCCTTACCATCAATATCAAAATCATTATTTTTGAAGCGTCTACAATTATATATATATATATATATATATATATATATATAATTGTAGACGCTTCAAAAATAATGATTTTGATATTGATGGTAAGGAGCGCTCTCTTAGACCGAAAAAGTTTGAAGACGATGAATTGGATCACAATCGACTACAATTGATGTGTTTGAGCCAAGCACTGAAGGAAAAACGTCCGCTATACGCGGAGAGACACGAGAAAGTGATTTTGCAGCATGACAACGCTCGGCCACATGTTGCTAAATATATATATATATATATATATATATATATATATATATATATATATATATATATATATATATATATATATATATATATATATATATATATATATATATGGGTCAATCCATGTAAACCGGACCAGTGCTGCCGCCAAAATTTTAAGCAACGCAAAAATACGTATGAGGGCTCAAATTGGTGGCTGGACCATAAGGTTCAAAGTGCCGTATCCGCTTTTGCAGAAATCAAGATGGCCGCATCAATATGGCCACAGGAACCTTGGAAATCTCGACCGATCGACCAAATTAGCGCTGACGTCAGAATTTGGAGCCATGCAAAAACACGTATGAGGGCTCAAATTGGTGGCTGGACCATAAGGATTAAAGTGCCGTATCCGCTTTTGCAGAAATCAAGATGGCGGCATCAATATGGCCGCAGGAACCTTGGAAATCTTGACCGATCTACCGAATTAGCGCTGACGTCAGAATGTGGAGCCATGCTAAAATACGTATGAGGGCTCAAATTGGTGGCTGGACCATAAGGATCAAAGTTCCGTATGCGCTTTTGCATAAATCAAGATGGCGGCATCAATATGGCCGCCGGAACCCTGGAAATCTCAACCGATCTACCGAATTAGCTCTACCGCCAGAATTTGGAGCCACCTAAAAATACGTATGAGGGCTCAAATTGATGGCTGGACCATAAGGAGCAAAGTGCCGTATGCGCTTTTGCAGAAATCAAGATGGCGGCATCAATATGGCCGACGGAACCTTTGAAATCTCGACCGATCTACCGAATTAGCGCTGACGTCAGAATTTGGAGCCATGCTAAAATACGTATGAGGGCTCAAATTGGTGGCTGGACCATAAGGTTCAAAGTGCCGTATCCGCTTTTGCAGAAATCAAGATGGCCGCATCAATATGGCCACAGGAACCTTGGAAATCTCGACCGATCGACCAAATTAGCGCTGACGTCAGAATTTGGAGCCATGCAAAAACACGTATGAGGGCTCAAATTGGTGGCTGGACCATAAGGATTAAAGTGCCGTATGCGCTTTTGCAGAAATCAAGATGGCGGCATCAGTATGACAGCCGGAACCTTGGAAATCTCGACCGATCTACCGAATTAGCACTGACGTCAGAATGTGGAGCCATGCTAAAATAAGTATGAGGGCTCAAATTGGTGGCTGGACCATAAGGATCAAAGTTCCGTATGCGCTTTTGCAGAAATCAAGATGGCGGCATCAATATGGCCGCAGGAACCTTGGAAATCTCGATCGATTGACCAAATTAGCGCTGACGTCAGAATTTGGAGCCATGCAAAAACACGTATGAGGGCTCAAATTGGTGGCTAGACCATAAGGATTAAAGTGCTGTATGTGCTTTTGCAGAAATCAAGATGGCGGCATCAGTATGACCGCCGGAACCTTGGAAATCTCGACCGATCTACCGAATTAGCACTGACGTCAGAATGTGGAGCCATGCTAAAATACGTATGAGGGCTCAAATTGGTGGCTGGACCATAAGGATCAAAGTTCCGTATGCGCTTTTGCATAAATCAAGATGGCGGCATCAATATGGCCGCCGGAACCCTGGAAATCTCGACTGATCTACCGAATTAGCTCTACCGCCAGAACTTGGAGCCACCTAAAAATACGTATGAGGGCTCAAATTGATGGCTGGACCATAAGGATCAAAGTGCCGTATGCGCTTTTGCAGAAATCAAGATGGCCGCATCAATATGGCCACAGGAACCTTGGAAATCTCGACCGATCGACCAAATTAGCGCTGACGTCAGAATTTGGAGCCATGCAAAAACACGTATGAGGGCTCAAATTGGTGGCTGGACCATAAGGATTAAAGTGCCGTATGCGCTTTTGCAGAAATCAAGATGGCGGCATCAATATGGCCGCAGGAACCTTGGAAATCTCGATCGATTGACCAAATTAGCGCTGACGTCAGAATTTGGAGCCATGCAAAAACACGTATGAGGGCTCAAAGTGATGGCTGGACCATAAGGATTAAAGTGCTGTATGTGCTTTTGCAGAAATCAAGATGGCGGCATCAGTATGGCCGCCGGAACCTTGGAAATCTCGACCGATCTACCGAATTAGCACTGACGTCAGAATGTGGAGCCATGCTAAAATAAGTATGAGGGCTCAAATTGGTGGCTGGACCATAAGGATTAAAGTGCCGTATCCGCTTTTACAGAAATCAAGATGGCGGCATCAATATGGCCGCAGGAACCTTGGAAATCTCGACCGATCTACCGAATTAGCGCTGACGTCAGAATGTGGAGCCATGCTAAAATACGTATGAGGGCTCAAATTGGTGGCTGGACCATAAGGATCAAAGTTCCGTATGCGCTTTTGCATAAATCAAGATGGCGGCATCAATATGGCCGCCGGAACCCTGGAAATCTCGACTGATCTACCGAATTAGCTCTACCGCCAGAATTTGGAGCCACCTAAAAATACGTATGAGGGCTCAAATTGATGGCTGGACCATAAGGATCAAAGTGCCGTATGCGCTTTTGCAGAAACCAAGATGGCGGCATCAATATGGCCGACGGAACCTTTGACATCTCGACCGATCTACCGAATTAGCGCTGACGTCAGAATGTGGAGCCATGCTAAAATACGTATGAGGGCTCAAATTGGTGGCTGGACCATAAGGTTCAAAGTGCCGTATCCGCTTTTGCAGAAATCAAGATGGCCGCATCAATATGGCCACAGGAACCTTGGAAATCTCGACCGATCGACCAAATTAGCGCTGACGTCAGAATTTGGAGCCATGCAAAAACACGTATGAGGGCTCAAATTGGTGGCTGGACCATAAGGATTAAAGTGCCGTATGCGCTTTTGCAGAAATCAAGATGGCGGCATCAATATGGCCGCAGGAACCTTGGAAATCTCGATCGATTGACCAAATTAGCGCTGACGTCAGAATTTGGAGCCATGCAAAAACACGTATGAGGGCTCAAAGTGATGGCTGGACCATAAGGATTAAAGTGCTGTATGTGCTTTTGCAGAAATCAAGATGGCGGCATCAGTATGGCCGCCGGAACCTTGGAAATCTCGACCGATCTACCGAATTAGCACTGACGTCAGAATGTAGAGCCATGCTAAAATAAGTATGAGGGCTCAAATTGGTGGCTGGACCATAACGTTCAAAGTGCCGTATCCGCTTTTGCAGAAATCAAGATGGCCGCATCAATATGGCCACAGGAACCTTGGAAATCTCGACCGATCGACCAAATTAGCGCTGACGTCAGAATTTGGAGCCATGCAAAAACACGTATGAGGGCTCAAATTGGTGGCTGGACCATAAGGATTAAAGTGCCGTATGCGCTTTTGCAGAAATCAAGATGGCGGCATCAATATGGCCGCAGGAACCTTGGAAATCTCGACCGATCTACCGAATTAGCGCTGACGTCAGAATGTGGAGCCATGCTAAAATACGTATGAGGGCTCAAATTGGTAGCTGGACCATAAGGTTCAAAGTGCCGTATCCGCTTTTGCAGAAATCAAGATGGCCGCATCAATATGGCCACAGGAACCTTGGAAATCTCGACCGATCGACCAAATTAGCGCTGATGTCAGAATTTGGAGCCATGCAAAAACACGTATGAGGGCTCAAATTGGTGGCTGGACCATAAGGATTAAAGTGCTGTATGTGCTTTTGCAGAAATCAAGATGGCGGCATCAGTATGACCGCCGGAACCTTGGAAATCTCGACCGATCTACCGAATTAGCACTGACGTCAGAATGTGGAGCCATGCTAAAATACGTATGAGGGCTCAAATTGGTGGCTGGACCATAAGGATCAAAGTTCCGTATGCGCTTTTGCATAAATCAAGATGGCGGCATCAATATGGCCGCCGGAACCCTGGAAATCTCGACTGATCTACCGAATTAGCTCTACCGCCAGAACTTGGAGCCACCTAAAAATACGTATGAGGGCTCAAATTGATGGCTGGACCATAAGGATCAAAGTGCCGTATGCGCTTTTGCAGAAATCAAGATGCCGGCATCAATATGGCCGACGGAACCTTTGAAATCTCGACCGATCTACCGAATTAGCGCTGACGTCAGAATGTGGAGCCATGCTAAAATACGTATGAGGGCTCAAATTGGTGGCTGGACCATAAGGTTCAAAGTGCCGTATCCGCTTTTGCAGAAATCAAGATGGCCGCATCAATATGGCCACAGGAACCTTGGAAATCTCGACCGATCGACCAAATTAGCGCTGACGTCAGAATTTGGAGCCATGCAAAAACACGTATGAGGGCTAGAATTGGTGGCTGGACCATAAGGATTAAAGTGCCGTATGCGCTTTTGCAGAAATCAAGATGGCGGCATCAATATGGCCGCAGGAACCTTGGAAATCTCGATCGATTGACCAAATTAGCGCTGACGTCAGAATTTGGAGCCATGCAAAAACACGTATGAGGGCTCAAAGTGATGGCTGGACCATAAGGATTAAAGTGCTGTATGTGCTTTTGCAGAAATCAAGATGGCGGCATCAGTATGGCCGCCGGAACCTTGGAAATCTCGACCGATCTACCGAATTAGCACTGACGTCAGAATGTAGAGCCATGCTAAAATAAGTATGAGGGCTCAAATTGGTGGCTGGACCATAAGGATCAAAGTTCCGTATGCGCTTTTGCAGAAATCAAGATGGCGGCATCAATATGGCCACCGGAACCCCGGAAATCTCGACCGATCTACCGAATTAGCGCTACCGCCAGAATTTGGAGCCACCTAAAAATACGTATGAGGGCTCAAATTGATGGCTGGACCATAAGGATCAAAGTGCCGTATGCGCTTTTGCAGAAATCAAGATGGCGGCATCAATATGGCCGACGGAACCTTTGAAATCTCGACCGATCTACCGAATTAGCGCTGACGTCAGAATGTGGAGCCATGCTAAAATACGTATGAGGGCTCAAATTGGTGGCTGGACCATAAGGATCAAAGTTCCGTATGCGTTTTTGTAGAAATTAAGATGGTGGCATCAATATGGCCGCCGGAACCCTGGAAATCTCGACCGATCTACCGAATTAGCGCTATCGCCAGAATTTGGAGCCACCTAAAAATACGTATGAGGGCTCAAATTAATGGCTGGACCATAAGCTTCAAACTGTCTGAAACAAAATGATTCATGGGAAAAGTGGTTTCCGAAACTCAAATCACGAATCAATGTATCCATTATTGTGGATGTACATCGCAACAAGAACAAAATTTCAGAATTGATTGCCAAACCTGATGAGAAGAGCGTTCAAAGTTATTCTCAGCGACGCGTATCCTAAGTCACGCCATATTGATTCTGAACCGATAGAATGATGTATCTCGTGTGACACATGTATAAGAAATCCGTGGTAGTATACCACGTTGAAACTACCTAAATCGTCTGGAAATCAATTAATAGAGATTCAGTAGATTGAGTAGCTCCAATCATATGCCTTGTAGATTCAAATTTCTTTCGGAACGATTTCCTAAATACCGACAGTCATTAACCGGTTGAGAAACTCACCATTGTATGATAAGAACTCAATTTAGACCTCTTCAAATTCTTAACGAGTTTCATATTGCATAGTAATTATGTCATGTTTTGATCCAGAGTACCTCTTCACTTTCAGTTTATTATCAGTAGTTGGACTAAATGCGTGGTTGCTCTGAATTTTTTTCACAGCAGGTGGATTTTTATATTTTCTATGCAATCTTTTCACTAATTGTTTATGCTCCTGCTTACTATAATGGAAAAATTTTATGTTTTTGAATTTTTCTTCTGCAAACTTGAATAGAGAAGTTGAGTCCAAGATAGCATTTTTGGTTCGACTTGTAAACTGTATCGAGTGGCTTCACTCTTCAAGCATGCTCCAAGACCATCGCAAATACATTTTCCATGTGACGTTGAATGACAGTGCCACTCCGCTTGTGATTCGTAAGATGCATCATCTGAGTTCTATTTTTAAGTGCTGTTTTGCACCAGCAGTTACATAATAAATTTTCTTTACTCGTGGACACACCTTTTGAATTTCCGGTATTACCTTATGCTGCATCAAATATACTGCGGTAGCATCATGAGTTGTGCAGTCTGAGAGTAAAACAATGCTCTTATGTTTCAAGTCCTCGCCTGATCGATAATAGAAAGCAACAGTAAGAACAGAACATTGATCATTGTTATAATGAAAGGCTTGAGCTGCATTCTGTACAACGTATGCATAATTTTCTGCAAAGTCACAATGCAATAATACCTCATTTTCACCCAAATTCTCCTTCTTGTCAGTTATGAATCTTTCTTGTTCTTTCGAGATAAAACTGTGGGGAACTAGAACTGTCAAGCGTTTGTTCAATTCTTCTACGAATTCATCTGATAGAAGACATTCTTGTTTGAGGCTACATCGATCAGTAGATGTCCAGGTGCTGAATATCACTTGCTGTATATTACTTTTTTCTAATAATTCCAGAATAAGTTCTGAAAATTTCTCGATATTGGGACATTTTTCACATTTTAGCAAATGACAAGCAGTTGTAGGTTTCTTACAAAGGATGTATCCAATACAATCTTCATAATCACTTAGCCTAGTTTCACATTGTTTACTCAAATTTTTCAAATCAATAGAGTCGATCATGAGTTTGACGTTTTGGTGGATTGTACATACACAGACGCTGTGCGTCCCTGATGCTCCAGCTACAACACACCATTTTGGCCGCAATTCCGCGAATTTTGAAGATTATATAGGATGCTGTGGATATTTTTTCTTGGACTTTAAGTGCAATACTTTGATATCATATAACAACAAATGTTTCTGTTTCATTACTTTGGAAGCATCAACTTTGATTGCAATAGTCTCTTTTTTGTCGGGCATTATGTGGCTGTTGGAATCATTTTCGTAGAACTCTTGTACTTTTTTAACAGTTTCTTCATTGATATTTTTCCCCCTTTTGAATTGTGGTATAGCTAATATTCCGCCTGATTTTTTCAGTTCTTTGGACTATATTGCCATCCTGTAAGAACACTGGAATTCTTTAGAGATCTGACAACTGCTCCAACAATCAGGAGCTATTGTAAGTATAGATTTCCGCAGAGGATCATTGTCTGGCAAAGTTTTGAATTTCTTTTCTCCTTCAGACCATTCAGGAGATCCTTAAGTTCGTCCTCCCTAGTTATGCATTCCTTCTTAGCAGGAAGCTTCTCTAGAGAATAGTCAAGGTCTATTGAAAATTCAGTTACAACAATACCTAAAGTTTGGTCTTTTTGTGAAACATAAATACTGTGCCTGGACTCATGGTAAACTTTCAAACTAGGATGTAAATGTGGATATTTTTCTGATAAAGATGTCGATATTGTTCTCAAAGCTTTACCGGTATGTCCTTTTATCCCTAATCGGTTGCAACATCGCTTAGAATGAAACTTCTGTGGCTTCTCGTTATCTTCCATCTCACATAATTGTGATTCAATAATGAGGTCTCAGACAAGATGACGAACAATCGAAAAATGTTTGAAACTGAAAAGCTTCAGAAAAGTAAATACTTTTCATGTACAAAATGTGACGGACTACTGTTAAGTTCGTACTGTGGAGAAGAGACGCGATCGAGAGAGCTTTCCAACTATCCTGAAAAGGACTGTTGGAAATAATCAATGCGCACCCACAATGGGTGAATGCAGAAATCGTCAACTATTCTGAGAAGAACTGTTGACGATTTTCAACTTTTAGTAATTATTTGCAGGTAGGAAGGTACTCTGGAGCAGAAGATAATGCAGATGTGATGCTATACAGAACTCATAGTAAATGATGGTTTGCAATGGACCAGACTTAATCCGAGCTACTCGATCTACTGAATCACTATTAAATGATTGTCAGAAAATTTTGGTAGTCGGAACAGCGTATATTACCGATAATTTCTCATACAACCCATTCTGTGGGTTCAGAATCAATAGAGGGTATAATAGCGTAGGCGTTACTGAGAATAACCTACCAAACATTTTTTCTCAGGTTTGGTAATAATTTACAAGGTTTATGCGGCCATATTGATGCCGCCATCTTGATTTCTACAAAAGCGCATACGGCACTTTGATCCTTATGGTCCAGCCATCAATCTGAGCCGTCATACGTATTTTTAGGTGGCTCCAAATTCTGGCGATGTCGCTAATTCGGTCGATTGGTCGAGATTTCCAAGGTTCAGGCGGCCATATTGATGCCGCCATCTTGATTTCTGCAAAAGCGCATACGGCACTTTGATCCTTATGGTCCAGCCATCAATTTGAGCCCTCATATGTATTTTTAGGTGGCTCCAAATTCTGGCGATGTCGCTAATTTAGTCGATTGGTCGAAATTTCCAAGGTTCCGGCGGCCATATTGATGCCGCCATCTTGATTTCTGCAAAAGCGCATACGGCACTTTAATCCTTATGGTTCAGCCATCAATTTGAGCCCTCATTCGTATTTTTGCATGGCTCCAAATTCTGACGTCAGCGCTAATTTGGTCGATCAATCGAGATTTCCAAGGTTCTGGCGGGCATATTGATGCCGCCATCTTGATTTTTGTAAAAGCGCATACGGCACTTGCATCCTTATCGTCCAGCCATAAATTTGAGACCTCAAACGTATTTTTGCGACGCTTCAAATTTTGGCGGCAGCACTGATCCGGTTGACATGGATTGACCCATATATATATATATATATATATATATATATATATATATATATATATATATATATATATATATACACATTTTAACATGTATATAGGGTTCTTATAAATATCTGTGAATTTTTTCAGATATTCCTGCCTAAGTATGTTCGAGTTACAGTGGGTCAAGGACGGTAATTTTAGCATTTTTTGCATTTTGGAGCTGTTTTGAATGATTTTTAGCTCAATAGCAGTGCATGTTACGCAGCAATTGAATCTGTACTTTTTTATGCTAATTTTCTGAATAAAAAAAAATATTTTTAAGGTCATATGACCCTCTATTACGTGGATTAAGTCCATTCAAAAACTCAAAAGTTGGAAAGAAGAGCGTTCGTTCACTCGGTCGACTACCAAAAAATTCATGGAGATGCTTTTTTTAGTGAAAAAGTACCTGTACAAGTCCCTGAACGGCAATCGAGCTGTTTTCTTGCTGAAAATAGAGATAATGGTCAAATTATCCTAAAGACTTATGAAAGGGTACGCTTTAGGATAATTTAACCATTATCTCTATTTTTAGCAAGAAATTTATTACGGCAATGTGACTATATTTTTGTACTAATATAAGCCATCTTCATAATTCTTTTAGTGATGATCCATGTACTCGAACCCATTATTATAGGTGCTAAATAGGCACTTTAATCATATTTTAGAATAATTTGACTGTTATTTATATTTCTGTCAAGAAATACAGCTTGATTATCATTCTGGGAGTAATGCAGGTACTTTTGTACTAATAAAGGTATCTCCATGAATTTTTTGGTGGTGAGCCGACTGATCGAACCCATTATTAATGGTGGTAAATAGGCATTTTAATCATATTTTAGCAATAATTTGACTGTTATTTTTATTTTTAGCAATAAATACAGCTCGATTGTCGTTCTGGGACTTGTACAGGTGCATTTGCACTAAAAAAAAAGGCATTTCCATGAATTTTTGGTAGTCGACCGAGTGATCGAACGCTCTTCTTTTCAACTTTTGAGTTTTGAAATGGACTTAATCCATGTAATAAAGGGTCATATGACCTTAAAAATATATTTTTTTAAATTCAGACAATTTGCATTAAAAAAGTACAGATTCAATTTTTGCGTAAAATGCACTCCTATTGAGCAAAAAATCATTCAAAACAGCTCTGAAATGCAAAAATTATCGTCTTTGACCCACTGTAACTCGAACATACTTGGTCAAAAAAATCTGAAAAAATTCACAGATACTTATAAGAAACCCATATACATGCTAAAATTGGTTACAGAAAAAAAAAATTTTTGTCTTCGATATCACAGAGAATTGTTAATATATATATATATGGGTCAATCCATGCCAAAACGCACACGGCTCTGCCCAAAAATGGTAAAGACTTAGAAAAACTTGTATAGGGTAAAAATTTAGGGTTTTTTTATGTAGAATCAATAGCTATGTGGCGGTTTTCAAAATTTTCAAAATGGCGGTCCCAAAAACCCGATTTTCTGACCAGTTTTCCGAAAATTTTCCGATTAATCGTTCATAAAAATATAGATATAAGACGAAAATTGTGAGTAAAGGTCATTTTATATGTTTTTGGGTACGCTGAATCCGAATCCGCTGACGGTTTAACCTTATCACTCCAGGATTTGCTCTAACCTCAAAAAATACCTCAAAAACGCTCAAATAGGCATGATTATGGCTAGATAAAGGTTCGTGACGATGCATTTGTTCGTTTCAAGGGTCGCGTATTTCAAATCCAAGGTCCGTTCAGCTCGTTCAGTCCAAAATTTGCCCCTAGCCTCAAAATATTTTTCAAAAACGCTCAAATAGGCATGATTACGGACAGATTAAGGATCGTGACCATAAATTTATACGTTTTCGAGATCGCTGATTTTAAGTCTAAGGTCCGTTTCTTTTCGAACAGATCGCTGTTGCAATCCGATCAAATTGGTAGCTCACATAGGCAAATCATTACGACCACTACCAGCTAGGCTTTGCAGACATTTCGGGCTTGCTTCTGCAAAAAATATGATTTGCAGTGGATGTAGGAAAATATCATACACTAGTAATGATACTCATAATGAAGACGTGAACCACAATTACAACAATGATGATACTCATGATGAAAACGTGAATGGCAATTTGAACAATACTTCTGTATCTAACAGTGTAAATGAAGATAGCCTAGAGAAGAATGTGCAATTAGATCTTGACATTTCATACCTTGGGGACTGAAATTATTTTGACATATTCTGTACCCACACATACCACAATAGTTTTATATATAGGATATATATATATATATATATATATATATATATATATATATATATATATATATATATATATATATATATATATATATATATATATATATCCATGTCCATGTCAAGTAAGCATGTCCAAAAGTAACAATGTCTACACATCTGAAAAAATATTGGTATGTGTGGGTACAGAATATGTCAAAATAATTTCATATATATATATATATATATATATATATATATATATATATATATATATATATATATATATATATATATATATATATGAAATTATTTTGACATATTCTGTACCCACACATACCAATATTTTTTCAGATGTGTAGATATATATATATATATATATATATATATATATATATATATATATATATATATATATATATAATAACCCAAGTATATGCATACATTTAGTTATTCTTATAAACTTATATGATATATAAAGGAGGCGGAACTGACATGGGTTGCCACATTTCCCTCCGCCCCGGCGGGGGAGGAACTGTACTCACATTGCCGCCCCCGGAAATTCGCAGAATGCGCGGGCGCAGTCGTATAAGTACATATATTTTATTTTATAAGTAAAAGTATTTTAGAAGTTACCTTGTGCGTTGCACATGGTGCAGCTGAGGGTGTGGTGCCGGTTTATGTAGTTGTGACTATCTGTTGTGGGGTGTTAAGGGGTGCGATTTTTGCTTGCAAGTATCGCAACGAAATGGTTGCTTCTTTAGGAATTCCATACTTGTCCATCGCTCACGGCACAGTATGCAAGTGTGTAAGAAGGTCCAGTCTTTTTCTTTCGGAAACTGTCCATAGAAAAAACTTTCAGGGCACAGGTCGCCTAACGCGCCAATAAGTGGCGACGGCATTAGACCGGGTTAGGATACTGATTTTCCTTGTAGCTGTTATTTTTTTTTGTTCTCTTCCTATTCTTTTCCTTATTAGGTCTTTTTCACGTGTTGATTCTAGCTTTTCTTCTGCAGTTAGTTTTGTGTGGGTCGTTCTGTTCTCTTAAGGGCGATGTGAACGATTTGTCTCTTTTTCCTCGTTTTTGATTTTCTTTTTCTTATTTTGACCAACCGACCATGCTGGTGTTGCTGCATCTGTGGTGTGTGAAGGTTTCTTAAGATGCCATGAGCTTCCTGAGCTGGTGTTTGGAGCAGGCTTGTCGGTGGGCTCGCGCTGAACGGCAAATTTCGTGGAAATGCGCTGGTTGTCAGTATTTCTCTCGCACTGCACTATAATGCCTTGACAGCCAGCGTTCGAGATAGTTATGGGGTGTACACTAGGTGTCTGCACTGCACAATCTTGTTGTACTATCATACACTGTGTACAAATACGTTTGCAGCGCATACGAGCGCTACGAAAGCACTTGTTTCGGCTGACGGCGCGGTAGACACTTCGCGAATTCGCTCGCGGTAATATGCCAGTGTGTCCCAATACTTGTATACGATCACTTCTATGATTCTATAGTGATTCGCGAGCTACAATTAGTGTTTCTCTCTCTAAGGCTAACTCGACGTGCCAAGCCATCGTGACAGTAAGATGCACTGGCTACCTCTCGGCCACTTGTTGCGTGTCAGTAATTAACTCTTGTATGGTTGATTGATTGCTGTCGAGTGGTGACTCCTGTCGACTAGACTCCTTCAGCAGGTCACTATAGGATTTGTGACATAGTATTTATGTAATAAATTGTTAATTTACTCGTTCCTAACTAATATCACGAAAATCTCGACTGTAAATTTTAAATAATAAGAGCAGCACTGATTTGGCCTACAAGTCTCGTTTTCTCTGAGGAGGTCGCTGAGTAGATCCGCCGGAGCTTGACAAAACCAACGCTGAGCCAGATGAATAATAATAATAATATTTATTAATAATTTGATATTTTCATTTAATACTTAATTACATGTAGGATAGTTAGGAACTCATTACGAAATGATTTATCGATTGTACCCAAGGATTACAAATTGAGTATCAGAATTTATTTAAATAACTAAATAAAGAAAAATGAAAGTTTACAATAATAAAAATAACTAATAAAAAAAAGAAATAATAATAGACAAAGAACAACAATGTAATTAGAGAATAACGTCAATTAGCCTTATGAGCAATCTGATCCGGTCGCGTGCTACCCACGCCGTTGCCAAAAGTGGCGTCGCAGTCACATCGACGTACCTCCGAAACCTAACCTGTAACATAAAATAAACCCCCCCCCCCCCCTAGACGCGATTAATTCTCCCAATTCCTAAACTATCTTTGCAACACTTAGCGTTTTATTTTTACACAGTTAATCCATAATATTCAAAACCGATCACCATATATATATATATATACATATATCTGACACTATTATTGGCAATAACCTAGCTCGCTAGCAGCGTAACCAGTCTGACACAATCCTGAAAATAATATATCTTAGACAATAATAATAATAATCGTTCTCAAAAATGTAGTTACGACTAGAAAATTATTATGAATAACAAGTAACTCACCAATCCTTAATAATAAATTTTAAGAGTGCCGAACGCTCGTTCGAAGAGACGCCAGGCATAAATCAAATCACTCACCGTACTAGGTATTTTACTCCAACAATCAATTTCACGAAAAGCAGAGACACGAAATTATAATTAATAACTTAACCGTTATTAATTATAATTAACGAGACTTCAGTACTTTTCTACGTCTCGACACGAGCTAACCTCTTCTAACAATTTTCCAAAAAGAATCAAGACGGCTACGGTCGTTACTTTAGAAAAGAATCAAAATGTTTACGGTTTAACTCGTCTATACTTTAGAACGGTCCAGCAGCGAGTGACGAGGACCGCTTCGTCCTGCACCACCTCGCTATTGATCCTCTGACTTTTCCGGCTCCCATTTCTGACAAGTAACCACCACCACCCCGTCCCCCTAACAATTAGCATTGATATAGGTTTTCCGATAACCCACGTAGTACCGCTAGGTTAAGTACTACATCATCTGACATCAATACCCGGTTCAATAATTCATTATGGCGACGAGAGCGCACTTTAAATTAATTGTTATACTAGAGGTATCGTTGGATCATGCTGCCATCTTGGCCAGGAGCGCAGCTAAGCATAGCCATTTAAATCACAGCGCTAGCGTGCTCAGGGCTCCGGCAACAGGGGAAAGAGCTTGGCCTGGTTCCACGCTGTGGGTAGTGACGCCACGCCAGCTCTGTTCCCCCACGCGGCTGCTGTAGCCGCACGCCGCCGACTAGGCTTACGTTCCGTGCGCGCTCTCGATCCCTTCGGCTCTCGCTCTCTCTCTCCCTCTTTCTGACTATATCCCAGAGCACGGCCTGCGGCGTGCTCTGGCGTCGCTCTCCTCGTCGTCCGCTCTCTACCGGATGGATTAGTGTGTGGGTATCTGTGTGTGTAGTGGTGTGGAACGCATGTACGTGGCGCGCAGCCGCTGTGCTCCAGCCGGGTCGTCGGCTACTACGGTAGTACCGCTATTGGAATCGTCTCTCTCTCTCTCTCTCTCTCTCTCTATCTCTCTCTCTCTCCCTCTCTCTCTATCTCTCTCTCTCTCTCTCTCTCTCTTGTTTCTCTCTGGCACTGGCTGTCTGTATAAGAGACAAACGAAGGCATAGACATCATCGCCGGTACTGCTCTTCCGGGTGTCTTTGCTCTGCTGCACTGCTCTGCTGCACTGCTCTACTGCACTCGTCCTCCTCTCTGCTAGATAATAATAATTATAATGTGTAAAATTTCAGTGCGGTGTTCCGTCGGTGTGAGACTCGCTGCTGTATCTAACAGTAATAATAACTAATCCTTAAATAATGTTATATGACGTAACGAACCTAACCTTACCTGTCATTTCCCTTACGCCTATCTCTTTCTGGCATGCTTGCGGTTATCATATTGCTTTAATAAAAAATACTTATGTGTGACTTTTCACACGTTACAGATTATAATAAGAAGTAACTAGTATATTGTGTGTAAGGCATTTAAAACGCGCGAAAATTAGAATTTCTAATTAGGCAGACATTTTCTAATTTGTTCGTATACATGATAATATATTTTTACGGTGCTTATGACACTAATTATATACTTCTATCTTATAAACAATTAATATGTTAATGAAGTTGAGTAAATAATGTTAAAAATGTTAATTTAGTGTCCAATTTGTTAACTAAGGCAGCTCCATGAGATTCAAGAAGAAAATTTTTGGTTTTGTTAAATTTATTGTTTAATAGCTTGTAGTTCTATGAATATTCGTCGACGGCATTTTGTTTTTTCCAGAATGTTACAACTAGGTTGTGACGTTGTTAGCAAAAATTTTGAAAATTGTCGATAATTATAAATTTAAATAATTTAATCCATTTATAATAATTTACGTAACTATCGGTTCATCTTAAAACGTGAGGTATACTAATTAAGGGGTCAGGTCTGGCATAAACCCACAAAAATTCTTTTTTTTTACGAGTGCGTTCAAAAGTTATGGTAATCCACGAAATTGTGATCATAAAAAATGCATATTCAAAAATTAAAATCGTATTTCGTTCACAAAAATAACTTAAAATAATTATTAGATATATTTGTAACGCCTTGCCTACAAATATGTGCAAATTTTTTTACTAGCTAATGTATACATTTACAGTAAATTGTTACTGCAATTTTTAAACTTTTACAAAATTTAAAATGCATTTCTTTAACAAAAGTAAAGTAAGACTAAAATAAGCTAGTCGAAAAGGAAATTACGTGAGCTTTACGGTTACATGCATATTTTTGATATATCAGACGTATAAAATGACAAATATATTTTTTTCTAATTTTACAAATTTTAAAAATTAAAAATTGTAATGGTTTAACTAAAACAAACTATGATATAATTATAAAATAGGCCGATAGAAAGAAAATTGCATGAACTTTACGAATTTTTATGAATTTGTGAGTTTTATGCGGTTTATCTTATTTATGGGTTTTATGATTTTTATGGCTTATATGGGGTATATAATTTTTATGCGGTTTATAATTTCTATGGGGTTTATGATTTTTATGGGACCTATGATTTTTATGGTATTGATGAGTTTATGGGGTTTGTATTTTTTATGAGGTATATAATTTCTATAAAAAAATAAAAAGTTGTAAGGTCCAAAATTTTTAAGACTTAAAATATTACAAGACTTAGAATATCCTGATTACAAAAAAATTGTAAGGTCAAAGTATGGTAAGGCCCAAAAAGTTGTAAGGCCCAAAAAATGTTAAAATCCAAATTTTATAAGGCCCAAAAGTTTTTAAGCCCCAAAATGTATCAGTTGGGTCTTCCATGTACTTGAAGTTTCGAACGTCAGAATAGGACAAAAATAATGAAAATTTTTTTTTGATTTAGTACTTTATTCTGATAGATACATGCAAAATATGAACTAAAATGGCTATAAAAAAAATTTAACCCCTAATTCGACCCGAAATCCATCGAAACAGGGGTTGGAAGGTGGTATACATAGGTAAAAAAATTCAAACTTGACTTAATAAAATTCTTACCGTTTTTTACTTTACGTATATCCTCATTATGATAGAATACACTTAGAAAAAAATATTTACACCTAACTCGTTCCGGAAGCCCTTCAAACAGGGGTTGGAAGGGGGTGAATATAGGTAAAAAAATCTAACTTGGCTTAATAAAAGTCTTACGGTTTTCTACTTCATACATATCATCATTGTAATAGAATACACTTATAATAAAAATTTTAACCCCTAAGTCGTCCCGGAAGCCGTTCAAATAGGGGTTGGAAGGGGGTAAATATAGGTAAAAAAATTCTAACTTGGCCTCATAAAAGTCTTACGGTTTTCTACTTTACTTCTATTAGGCCGAGTTAGAATTATTTACCTACATTCACCCGAACCCCTGCTAGAAGGGCTTCCGGGACGAGTTAGGGGTTAAAATTTTTATTAGAAGTGTATTCTATTACAATGATGGTATGTATTAAGTAGAAAACCGTAAGACTCTTATTAGGCCAAGTTAGAATTTTTTACCTATATTTACCCCCTTCCGACCCCTATTTGAAGGGCTTCCGGGACGAGTTAGGGGTTGTAATTTTTTTTGTTAGTGTATTCTATCATAATGAAGATATCTGTGCTGTAGAAAACCGTAAGACTTTTATTAGGCCAAGTTAGATTTCTTTTACCTACAGTTACCCCCTTCCGACCCCTATTTTTATGTATTTTGAGCTGCTTTTTTAACGATACTTCAAGCGTTCGTCCCTAACCTCAAAAAATACCCCAAAATTGCTGTTTCATGCGGTTGAGAGATAGGTCCTGTGATCTACGCGAGGAAAATTATTGACAGAGCGTATTTTTATGTATCTTGATCTGCTGAATACGAATCCTACCCTCTTTTTTACCGATACCTCAAGCGTTCGTCCCTAACCTCAAGAAACACCCCAAAATTGCTGTTTCACGCGGTTGAGAAGTAGGTTCTGTGTTCTACGTGAGAAAAACTATTGACAGAGCGTATTTTTATGTATCTTGAGTTGTTGAACGCAAATCCGACCCCCTTTTTTACCGGTACCTCAAGCGTTCGTCCCTAACCTCAAAAACAACGGAATATGACTGTTTCACGCGGTTGACAGGTAGGTCCTGTGATCTACGTGAGGAAAATTATTGACAGAGAGTATTTTTATGTATCTTGAGCTGCTGAACACGAACACGAATCTAATTTTATTTGATTTCTATTAGTTGAGTATATATAATTAAGGGAACCAAGCTCTTTTAAAATCTAAAAAATTAGATAGTGTTACCTTTAATTTATGCTTGCTAAAAACTTTTTTGGTCCTTTCCTACACTATCTGTTCAGCGTATGCTGATTCATGGATTTGTGCACTGACCATAGGATTCCAAAGAAATAAGTGGATTAAACGAACTGATTCCTTTTGGAAAATGATTTAAATACCTGCGAGACAAACGTTCCAAAGAATAACATTCTTTCACTATTCCCAAAAAGATTATGAAAAAATATCAAGATCGCTAAAGAAAAGATTCTCTACTGCACCATCTGTTACAAATATTTCAGAAGGACACGCGTTTTTAGTTTCTTCCGACAAAAAATTACCGTGTTTAGATATTCTAATGCACCAAATCCATTATCAATAATACAATATTAATAATTGAATTTTAAAAATGTTAAACAAAATAATACAAATATACCAAAAATGACAATAATTAAAAGATGAAGAACTTTAAAAAATTTAGAATATACACAATAAAAAAAAGAAAGTAATGCGGGCTTTGTAATAAAGAGAGTCTCTACACTGTAAAACGCAGAGAGCGTTCATAGGAATCAATAAAAAAGTTGCATAATAACTATTTATCAGTAAGCAGTTATTTTAATTGAACATACTTGAGTGGAAGTAAACAAATAAAATTTAGCTCCGTGTTAATATTCAGCGACTCAAAATTCATAAAAATAGTCTCCGTCGATAATGTTCCTCAATAGACTTAAGTTTTCTACCGCGTAAAACAGCAATTTTGGGGTGTTTTTTGAGGCTAGGGATAAACGCTTAAAGTATCGTTAAAAACGAGGGTCGGATTCGTGTTCAGCAGCTCAAGATACATAAAAATACGCTGTCAATAATTTTCCTCGTGTAGATCACAGGACCCACCTCTCAACCGCGTAAAACAGCATTTTTGGGGTGTTTTTTGACGTTAGGGACAAACGCTTCAGGTATCGGTAAAAAAGAGGGTCGGATTCGTGTTCAGCAGTTCAAAATACATAAAAATACGCTCTGTGAATAATTCCCGTCACGTACAACACAGGACCTATCTCTTAACCGCGTGAAACAGCCATTTTGGGGCGTTTTTTGAGGTTAGGGACGAACGCTTGAGGTATCGTTAAAAACGAGGGTCGGATTCGTGTTCAGCAGCTCAAGATACATAAAAATACGCTGTCAATAATTTTCCTCGTGTAGATCACAGGACCCACCTCTCAACCGCGTAAAACAGCATTTTTGGGGTGTTTTTTGACGTTAGGGACAAACGCTTCAGGTATCGGTAAAAAAGAGGGTCGGATTCGTGTTCAGCAGCTCAAAATACATAAAAATACGCTCTGTGAATAATTCTCGTCACGTACAACACAGGACCTATCTCTTAACCGCGTGAAACAGCCATTTTGGGGCGTTTTTTGAGGTTAGGGACGAACGCTTGAGGTATCGTTAAAAACGAGGGTCGGATTCGTGTTCAGCAGCTCAAGATACATAAAAATACGCTGTCAATAATTTTCCTCGTGTAGATCACAGGACCCACCTCTCAACCGCGTAAAACAGCATTTTTGGGGTGTTTTTTGACGTTAGGGACAAACGCTTCAGGTATCGGTAAAAAAGAGGGTCGGATTCGTGTTCAGCAGCTCAAAATACATAAAAATACGCTCTGTGAATAATTCTCGTCACGTACAACACAGGACCTATCTCTTAACCGCGTGAAACAGCCATTTTGGGGCGTTTTTTGAGGTTAGGGACGAACGCTTGAGGTATCGGTAAAAAAAGGGGGTCGGATTCGTATTCAGCAGCTCAAAATACATAAAAAAAGTCGTTGCTTGGAATTTTTCGGAACTCCTGTGATTTCTAACAGCTTGATCATTGCGAAAAGCAGTATTTCTTTAGGGTTAGGGAACGTGCAGCTCCGTCTGAAAACGAAATTTTAAAAATAGTCACGCGCTAATAAAAGTATATAAAAAATGCTAAATTTTCTATATTTTTAAAAATTTATAGGTCGAAAGGAATTTTGGCCAGGGCGGTGTTCCTGTTGACGTGGAACGTCACACACATATATATGCATTGTATGCGTAACACTATGATGCTCATGCTTTTCGGGCCGCTGTGGAATATTTACATAATCGACCAAGCGTCGATGCCAGTCAGGATCAAGGACGGTCATATTTTGACGTTCTATAGTGACCCCATAACTACTTAGGGACCATTCACGAATTACGTCGCACTGTTTTTGAGAATTTTTTATCCCCCCTCCTCCCAAGTAACGCATTTTCACTGATTCTCCTGTCGTTAGCACACACCGTCACACTAACAATAACTCCCCCCCCCCCCCCAAAAGCATGACGTAATTTATGAATGACCCCTTAGACCTGATTTGTATGTAACAACACACCTCCCAAAGTTTCATTAAAATCCGTGAGCTGGAGGGTTTGACCTCTCTTAGTTATTCAGATGGTCGAATATATTCGTTCAAACATTTTTGTTTATAACTTTTGATGGTTGAAAGACTTTTATGATCTCGAAAGTTGAAGGCCCAAAGATCTATCCTATATTATTACAGTGATATAAAGTCTAGATCCTTATGAAGATTATTGTAAATTAGAGAAGGATTAAAGTAAACTGTCTTCAGAGAATACAAAATTACTGGGTTTAGAAGCAACTTTTTGAGTAGAAACTATTGAGCAAGGAAGTTACATTGGGCCTAAACAATCGCTTTTCTCCCGCGTAGTAGTTACTTACAGAAAACATTCATATGTATCTGGTCGTGACATCGATTTAACATCACTTGTGTATACCTTATATGTTACATGTTTTTAACTGTTGTAATATATTGGTAGATAAATACGAAAATAAATAATAAGATATAGTGGTTGTCATTTCAATGTACTTTCCCTACGATTTTAACTATAAAAGAATAAGAAAAATAAAAATAAATAAGAATAATTCCATATAGCACCAAGGTTCATTCTAAAATAATTAAAATAAAAGTGAATTTTAACTTTTACAAACAGGATCTGATATAACCACTAAACTAATAATTTCCATGCACAATCGTGCTAAATAACACTAAAAAAATGTGTTACGTTAACTAAATAATAATAAAACTGAAAATTTTTTACTACATAAAAAGTACGAAGTGCTAATAATAATGAGAACTAAATAGTTAATGCAAAATAGAGAAATACACTAATGACATTGACAAAAATAAATAATTTAGTACACCGAGGGCTAGATGGAACTACACTGCACCTTGCATACCTCCATGAAGCCCCCTCTCTCCTTGACGTAGAGATATAATCGAAACAAATCGAGGGGGTTCTTGGAGATGGTAGGACAACTTGTTATTGGTGTTCTGCGTTCCTCCATAAAATTTATAAGTTTATCTAGCCAAGATCGCCGCTCCATTGATTCATCCATTTCATAAAGTTTAGATAAACTATCTGATTTCTAAAAAGCAATGAAACACTTTAATAATATTTCATTAACAAATACAGTTGATAAATGATAGCTAATACTATTATTTAAAATAATTTGATAAAATACCTTAGATCTATATGGATCTTGAGGCACGTGACTGTTGTATACCTGTGAAAAAAAAACAAATACATCTTAAAATGAACCGATAAATGTTATAATTGATAAATATAAGAAGATTGCCGAATTGTATTATTAACCAATTTTATATATATTTACACTTTATAACTAGTAAAGTATAATACAGCTAAGCTAAAGAAAAATCTTTATTAGTATCAGCTTAATTTTTTTAATTCTTTGTATTTTCAAACATAGAAATAGAAATCTTATAAATTAATAATGGAAAAAACTATTCAATCTTTGGTAGTGTACTTAAACGCAGTATTTTCTTACGAGAATATTTATATATAAAATATATCCTTGTATTTTTACTTATCAAGTTTTTTCATTGCTTTGGACAATAGTTATAAACAACAAATTAAATTATTAGAGTTCAAAAATGATCATATCAAACTTGGCTAGAAAATATTATTTTATGAAATATAAAAGGAAAAGTTATCGCTACACAGGGTGACAAACGTATGTTACCTAACGTATCAAACACGGTGCAATAAACGTATGATTTAAAGTATGATACATGAACAGTTTATACGATTTTGAGATATAATACATATGGGGCGAATCACGTCAACTCTCCTAGCGCGGCGCGCGAGCGCTTAATACTGTTGTTTTCAACTCGCGTTTGCGGTATGAAAAAAAATATGTAAAAAATATCCAATAAACTATTTCGATGTATTTTTTCCTCAGCTTTCCAATGGTGTGGTCAGATTTTCCAAAATTTTCCATTTTCCTTAAAAAAAAAACACAAAACGTGTTATATCTCGAAAAGTCTATTTTTAATATTTTTTTTAATACTTTTAATCGAAAGCTGAGGTTTTTTTACATAAGAAAACTTCTTTTGCACAGAGTGCCGGATTATATTTCAGTGAGTAATAGAACGCCGAAAAGTAGAAGTACCGCGCGCGACTTGGCGCGGCGCAGCCGCCGTCACCGCCACATCATGCTTACTTGTAAAACTAGTTCTTTTTTCAGTCGGTAGGTGGCTTAAACACAAAAAACTTTAATCTATAAATGAATTGTCACAAGAAATTCATATATACGACGATGTTTTTTTTTAAATTTAGATTTTTTTATGATTAAATCATAAATCTATTGGTTACGTATTTCTCCGGTTTATTGTAGCAACTACAATGGGTTCAACCTGGAAAATGAAATGCATAAACCCTTTCTCTCGAGAGAATCACCCTACGTATAAAGATCTGTTTGACTTTCCTTCAACTTTTAGAAGTATATTTTCGTTTGTACCCGAAGAAGCGAAAATATGTGGTACATGTCGTAGGCAAATTTACAAACGTAAAGCAGATTTACCTATTTCGGATACAAAAAAAGCTAACATAAATTGTTGTGATGAATATCATAAAGCTGGCGTAACGGTTCTCGAACAAATTAAAAGAAAATTTTCTAATACTATATCGAAGCAAGATGGAATTCAGCTACTCACTCTTGCTCCCCATTTTTGGTCTCGTAATGATTTAATCAGAGAGTTTGGTTGTACTGAATGGGAAGCTCGAGAAGCAAAAGAGTTAGTAGCTGAAGAAGGAGTTTTCTCAGTTCCTGAAAAAAAACGCGGCAAAGTACTTTCGGTGGAAACTACAAATCTAGTTAAAAGTTTTTATGAAAAGGATGACATAAGTCGAATTATGCCAGGCTTGAAAGATTGCATATCCGTAAAGCAGGACAACGGCAAACGAGAACACGTTCAGAAAAGATTACTTCTTGGCAATTTGAACGAAATCTATTATTTATTTCAAAAAGAATACGAACACGTTAAAATTGGGTTAACAAAATTTATACAATTGAGACCAGTACACTGTGTTTTAGCTGGAAGCAGTGGTACACACAATGTATGTGTATGTGTACATCATGAAAACGTTAAGCTCATGCTAGAAGCTGCTGAGCTAGAGTGCTTAACGAAAAATAGTAAACTATATCTTACAAATTATCATGACTGTATTCAGGCAATCGTTTGTAAAAATGCACGTGATGAGTGTTTCTTGGGTGACTGTCTAAATTATCCTAATATGTCTGCATTACGAGATCATTTGCTTGAATGTTTTGATAAAAATAATGTTTTTGAAATTCAATTTGAATCGTGGTTTCAAACAGATCGGTGTACGATAACTTCAAAAAGTGAGAACGTTTATGACTTTCTCAACACGCTGGGCGACAAATTAATGAAATTGAAGACTCACGATTTTTTTGCTAAGAAACAGTCACAGTATGTGAATAAGTTGAAAGAAAATCTTCAAGAAGGGGAGTTTATTGTCGGTTTTGATTTTGCGGAAAACTATGCATTTGTAGTACAGAATTCTGTGCAATCTTTCCATTGGAATAATAACCTGGCAACTATTTTTACAGTTGTAATTTATTACAAAGAAAATAGTGATCTTAAACATGTAAGCATTGCTGTAATTTCTGATAATCTAAACCATGATACTGTTGCGGTTTATGAATATCAAAAAATTGTCATACTTTATCTGAAATCTAATTTCGTAGTTAAAAAAATTTATTATTTAACGGATGGAGCAAGTCAACATTTTAAAAATAAGAATAATATGCAAAATCTTCTGTTTCATGAAAAAGATTTCGAAATCTCAGCGGAATGGCACTTTTATGCTACCGCGCACGGCAAAGGTGCATGTGATGGTATCGGTGCGAACTTAAAAAGAGGTGCAAAACGTGCTAGTCTACAACTTTCATCCAAAAACAGAATTTTAACAGTCAAAAGTCTTTACGAATGGGTTAAAAATTATTGCAAAGAAACCAAAGTATTTTATAGCAATAAAGATGATTATGAAAAAACTGTTTTAGAACTCAAACCAAGATTAGATAATGCTAAATCTATACCAGGGACTTTACAGTATCATGCTGTTATTCCATTGAATCAAAACACATTCCACAGAAAACGTCTTGAAGTTCTAAATGTCAAATCTTTCCAAAGAAAGACACTAAGAAAAAAGAAAATAATGTATCCAAACCCGCAACAAAGACAAAGAAAGCCACGAAGCTAAAGACTTTGAAAGCCTCTTCAAAAGCTAAAGTAACAAAAAAACGATTAATAAAAACAAAAAAAAAACTAAATTTAACTAACAGGTTTGAAAGAAATTATAAGGTAGCAAAATATGAAAAGGAGGACCGAATCCAGCGGTCACCATCGAGCGCGAAGTCACGCGCCTTGCCGCTGCGCGCGGTACTTCAACCTTTCGGCGTTCTATTACTCACTGAAATATAATCGGGCACTCTGGGAAAAAGAACTTTTTTTATGTAAAAAAACATCCAATTTCGATTAAAAGTATTAAAAAAAATATTAAAAATAGACTTTTCGAGATATAACACGTTTTGTGTTTTTTTTTTAAGGAAACTGGAAAATTTTGGAAAATCTGACCACACCATTGGAAAGCTGAGGAAAAAATACATCAAAATAGTTTATTGGACATTTTTTACATATTTTTTTTCATATCGCAAACGCGAGTTGAAAACAACAGTATTAAGCGCTCGCGCGCCGCGCTAGGAGAGTTGACGTGATTCGCCCCATATATTTTAAGAGAGTTTAAATGTAACCCTTCATATTTGTATATATTATGAGGTTTGATAGAAGGTACTTATTCTTATAATTTCATCTGTTTTTGTTACTCATACCTGAAAATTCCTGTTCAGATAATCCAATCAGGTAGTTGGTTAAATAAAATGAATGAATAATAAAACATATTGGTAAAAATTCAAGAAATCTAAGTGATCTGTTGGCCAGTTTTTTAGCCTGTTTCACTTATCTAATACTGAAAGCAGAAACTACAGCTTTTTATTTATGACTTTTTTCTATCTACGGAAGACATTTTTAATTTTTTAATAAATTATTAATTTCCTAGTAGAAATCGATCTAAAAAATATTCATCAACTAGCTTATTAATAGTTAAAAATAGCTGTTGGTAGCTAGTTACTGATTATTGGGAAGAGATGCCCTTTGGGAGCATGAACTCCACAGGTATTATTAAAAACTGAATAGAGAATCTTTTATAGGTATATATTAACCAAATCTATCGAAGATAAGAAATAAGTTTATTTTTTTTATAATATGGCTGTTCTAGATTTGTTGCATGTTGGATATGTGAAAGTAGAACGCTAATCAGCGTTGCGCAGTTCTCAGGCCTGATGTGCCCTAGAACAAGAAACAAAAACTGGAAGTACGTAGGTTTATTTTGAAATGTTCATTAACAAGAATATTACGAAAATTTGAAAAAAATCTTATTTTTAGTATACAATATCGTTATAAATATGCCTGAAAAAAAATATTTTCATCCAATCGTGAAAATCCTACGTTCTTCTATAAATTAGATTCATAGGTATCCCTGTTCGGCTGGAGGACGGCTAGACGGGTCTTTCTCTAGTCCGACCCAATCCAAGGTATTATGTGTACCGTACCATCGTTAACTAGTTGGCCATCGGGGTTAACTAGATGGATTCGAATAGTGCCCCCAGGGAACTTGGCGAACCCTGGGGCTCGACCCGAAAGCCGCTATTTGTATAGACTATTTTTATTCGTGAGAACTGCATGGCTACGAGTACTATTAATAAACTAACCAAGCAGAGCGATACTGTTGGTGAAATGGGAGTGAACTGAGGACTACCGAGCGGGACGAAGCAAGCAATACCGATTGGAAAGAATTCGAAGAACGAACCTTAGGTAAGCGTATTTAAGAAACTCTTCGAAGCACTGAGGACGAAATTGAAGAAGTAGTGAGTCGGTCGGAGACTGGATGGTCATCGGCTCTACGGATGTGAAAGGCAAGTGGGACAACCGGTGGACTCTGCAGTGTGCGTGTATTGAAGGAGGAAAAAGTCGAGGCTCTTGAGACAATCGACTTCAGACCCTTCTGCCAGGCCGCGCGGGCGCACTGTATTCTTAGAAAAGAGAAGGAGGAGAAGGGTGAAGCACTAGGAGGGGCGAAGTCTTAAAATGCGGACCAACTAGGTGAAGTAGCGATCAGTACCTCCCTGTATGTCTGAGGAGGGTCGCACGGCCAAGAAGAAGACGACAATCTGCATCACTGCATGAGTGTAACAGTAGTCGCAGCCAAGCGCATGTCAAAGGTACAAACAGGTACAGCTTTAATCCAGGAACCCTGGTTACACAGGTGAAGGATAGCGTGCTTCGTGGGAATAATAATATGTGAGGGAGTGGGAGTTATCAGGACTTGCATTTTGGTAAAGGTACTGAGAGTGGAAGGTCTACCGTACTACTGCAGTAGGAACCTGGCAGTCGCGAAGATAAGGTACACGGTGAGAGAGGGAAAAGGATCCCACACCGAATCAGGTTAGAGACCTCGTGCAAACATGCGTATCATAGCATCATGAGTAGTACGGACTGCAATAAACGGGGAAATGAATTAATGAGCTGGGGGAAGGCCACCGGTTGAAGCATCTCAGATGATGCATAGATATCGGATCATTGCTTCAGTCACTTTGAGATCGATGGTGTTATAAGGGAAAGAGAATACTCGAGAAACCCAAAGAGATCGGATTAGAAGAGCTTGGAGGTAAAATTGAGAGAACAAATAAAAGGTTTTTCAAGAGCATATAGTTTACAGATGGATCTAGAGCATCCGTTCGATTTCATTACAAGGGTAATCATGAGATCCTTTGAAAACAACTGTCATAAATCACAGGCAAGGGAGGCTCCTTGGTGAAACTTAGGAATGGGGGACATCAGAAGGAAGGTGAGAAAGCTGTGCAATAGATCCAAGATAATAAAAGTGGATAGTGAAGCCTTCAGGGCTGTACAGAAGGAATGCAGAATAGAAATTAAGGAAGCAAAAAGACAGGGGTGGAGAAGGTTTTATGAGGAAATGGAAAGCGTCTACGACATAGCTAGACTGGGACAACAGAGCAGAAGTTGAGTGAAGCGGAGAGGGGGGGGGGGGGGGGTATGCCATCCGATCGGGACCTTTTGGGAACTGATTAAAGGAAAGCGCAGATTATCACCTGGGTGGATAAAATAGAGTGAGCAATCAGCACCTTCAAATTTTATAAGGCTCTAGGGGAGTATGGCATCTAGCCCATTTTGCTACAAAAAGGGCACTACGGGGACCCTTTAAGAAGAATTTTAGGTCATGTTGTCGAAAGTAGTTTTATAGAAATAGAGGGATTGTTGGCGGCCTTCTTAGACATTCAGGGAGCCTTTAATCATATCTCTGGTTAAGCAATCGGGGAGCGGGCGCGAAGACATATCATCCCCCCAACAATTGTAAGGTGGATAAGACGTATGTTAGGTGACCGACAGATAAAAACTTAATGGGAACACGCAACTAGGATAGGGAGAATAAAGAACAACGTAAATAAGTAAAGAAGAATAACGTAACAGAACTTAAGTTACAATAGGATATTCAAGGTGACGGCGATACAGGAACTGAGACTCTTTGGTAAGGGACTTGCTCTCTCGAGGCAGGCTAAGTAAGTTGGGTTAATGACGGACTTGAAACTGAAGTGGAATAGACACCTGAAGGAAAAATGTGAAAAGCTCACAATCTTCTGCTTGACGTATAGTAGTGCTTTTCGGACTACTTGGGGTCTTAGGCCGACGGGTCTATACTGGATATACAGTTGATGGTATATTTTATTTTATCTCACTGTTTTTCACCTTTCCGGGGACGACTAAACTCATTCAGGAAAACTCTTAGAAGAATCGTTTGAATTTTATAACAAAGGCTATAGCCAGATAAGTGTTCCAGATACAAATTTCAGCCTCTAAGACACCCTATTACTCTAATTTTGATAACAAAAAATTGATTTTCCACTTTAATTTGTTTCTCTGCTCATTCGTGGTGAAAAAAAGATGAAAAACTTTATAGAAGTATATTTTTGCTCATAGAATAATAATAAATTTATTTAGAAGATTTTTTCAATAACTCTTTGTCAGGAAAAATTATGAAAAATTTTAATCGGATGTTTTAAGCTATTTTTAGGATGGTATAAAATTAAAGAAAAAATTTTTAAATACATTGTTTATATTCTTTTGATATATGTATCCATTTCCAATTTTTATTTACAGCATCAATACGTAAAAAATAAATTGATATTTAATTTAGCCCCTAAATTGTTATGGAAAACACTTCTTTCATCATATTTTAATCGTATTTATTGTCAAGAATTTAAGGTTATCCTAAGCAAGATAATTATAAAATTTGATGGTTTCATTATATCACATGTTGTAAAAAAATCAATTCTAACCCCCAGGATCGACAACAGCTACCCCAAAAACACGAAGACTTTAATTAAGGTGGTCCTATAGTAACATTTGAGGAAAAAGTAATATCGGCAATAGAAATCATTTTAATAAACTTAACTTAGATATTTATACGTGTTTTTCCTCCGACCCTTATTGCACACAATCCAGTGCGTTCCTACATTAACCGAATCCTGACATGTGTCCAAATCTACTTTTTACTATGCATGCATACTTTAGAAAACATACAAATTATTAAAAAAATTTTGATCGATACTCTGCGATAGAAAAATTGTTGTAAAATCATCAGAATACTATTTCTTATTTTTACAAGTGCGGTTTTCTCCATTTATGGTTTTCCAATGTTCAGCCAATCTTATGCACACAGGATTACAATTAATCAATCTGAAACTTTAAGGATATCTTATTCAACGTATTCGCATTACAACCATGAACTCCAATTAAAAAAAACTATTACGAAAGTGCTGCACATGAATAGAGTTAAAAATATTTTTTTTTGGTTATTTCTACAATGAAAATTCAATATAATTTTATTTTTCTTTATAATTGTGTTTTAAAAAATTTGGACTTCACAGTTCTACGTGGTACAGGTGTTAAATATTACATAATTTTTTTCAAATGCTATACTTGCATTCCATCCGCAAGAACAGTTTTGAAAAAACAAAAATTTTCATTAAAAATTGCTAGTTTTTCCTACATAACTATGGGTATACTATCTAAAAATTTGTGAAAATTTACAAGAAACTTTCTTTTTGGGTAACAATATAACCACTAATTTAAACAAATTTTATCATATAACTAGCAAATTTTTCAAAATTTACTATAGGACCACCTTAAGCGGAATCGAGAACCCTGTTTCTTCAAATTTAAGGGTATGCTATGCAAGATAATTATAATAAGTTTTGGCTTTATTGCATTATATATCGTGTGAATGTCTATTCTGACCTCAAAGTAAAAATCAGTAACCTCAAAAATTTTAAATTACCTAAAGAAGTATCGAAACCCCTGCTTTGCCATTATGCAAGATAATTATAATATGTTTTTGTTTTATTACATAAAATATCGTTGATGGTCGACTCTGACCTCATAATCTAAATCAGAGGCAATAGGAGAAAAAGCCTTAACAAAACGTATTATGCTAAAAACGCGACATAATTGCAACGCAAATGAATGAACGCGTAATGAATCTGTGAATTACGCTAAGTTGAAAATAGTCTGCCTAAGGTATTTGATTTAAGACGTAATTGATCAAAATTTTAAACTACTAAAACTAAAGTCTAAGTCTAAACTACTTTTAAGTATTAAAAAATAATAATTTAAAAAGGCATAATTCAGGCGTTTGCGTTTGCGTACTGCAGCTTGTTTGGACATTAAGTGGCCTTCCAAAATAAACGTCGACGTTCGTAATGAAAATCGGAAGATTATTTCTGTTATATCCAGTTGCTTAGATTGGTTAATTCCATTCTAGTTCAGCGCATTCAAGCTATGGTACAACGGAAATGTTCTTACCTTACATTTCATTATGCATGTCGATGTTTAAAAGAGGGAACACGTATATATATATATATATATATATATATATATATATATATATATATATATATATATATATATATATATATATATATATATATCAGAAATAAGCACTTTTTCATGTTATTCCTCTCTCATACACACGCAAACACACATACACACGAACGCACGCACGTACGCACGTACGCACGCACACACGCACGCACACATACACGCACACATACACACACAAACACACGCATACACACACATACACATAAACACACACACACACACATACACACACATACACACATACTCACACACGCACGTGCGCGCGCGCACACACACATACACACACCCACACACGCACATACACACACACACACACATATATAGAAAGCATTGTAGATTGTTCTACCTTATTCCTTACTCTTTTGCTTGTAAAAGCCCTTATTCCCTGTATCTGCTCTTCTTATTCATATATAGAATAATCCATTCTTTTCTTACTTATTTTCCTGTTCCCGCTACTGTGCGAAGACCTTAATATTTTTTATATTTTTATCACCAACAGTATTTTCTGTCTACATGTAGTATTATTTTATGACGACTTGTACATATTGAAAAAATATATTTATTAAGAGAAGACATTCATTCAAAATATATTTCGTATATTTTAAAGGTTAAGGAGGTCCGAGTGGCATACTAGTCAAAACAGTAACTTATGAAAAAACGTTATTCAATAGAGAAGTTTATGACAATGTATCATGTTAACAAATTAAATATTTAAAAAACTTTGAATATTCATATTTATATCAAACGCATATTTATCTTATTTCTTTCTGAAAAGATCAATATAGACCTTGATTTGACTCTAACCTCTAAGGTGTTTCTCTGTTTTGAGTACTTTTTTGCGTTATTCTATAAATATCTCTCTAAAACGCCAGGCAACCCTATTTTTGTATCGTATGCACATAAAATTGGAAAGCTAAAGATTAATTTAATACTTTAATAATCTAGAAAAGTTTCCTACAAATGCATGAATTTTTTATTTCAAACGCGAAAAATGCGTTTTCTGCATATTAAACGGGCTAAACGGGCGAACTTTAGAATTAAATATCTTTTCGAAATGCAAGGCAACCTATACTGAAAATTTGTCTCTGGATTCAAATAATCTTTATTAACAATTACAAAATAGATTTAGGTCTTAAAGTTTAAAATTACTTTTCGCTCATACCCCCTTAAAGGATATTTTCTTTGGGCGCGGTTTCCTTATTTTTTCTCTGAGTCAAGAAAGCATCGGAGAGTAGATTATAGACGAGAGGTTATATTCACTCAGCATCATTAATTTATGAGACTTAAATTATCCAAACATTTAACTATATTAATAATTACAAGAAAAACTGTATAGTATAAACAAGAATTTTATTTAAAAAGTAAATAAATTTATGTGTATCCTAATAAACAAAAATTTATTTCACCTAAGTCATACTATAAATATTTCAAATTGACGCCCGTAGAATTATCAGTAATGTATGTGTCACGTAAATTAGGTAAGACTTCAATAGTATGACGTTTACTTTAGGTGAAAAAAGCAAGCTGGAAAACAAATTCACAGTTATGCAATAAGTTCAATACACAACACTAAACCAAAAGCATTATTTTCTAGGATGGTTAAACTATGTTTCCTGAAAGTTAAAGCTCAACAGGGGCTCAGAGAAAAAGTTACGGGGGTACCAACTTAACGATTTTCAAAATTTACCTATTTTTCAGAGGCTACATCTTTAGCTGTTACATACCGTTTTGAATGTATCAAATAAGGAAATCAAGCTATTTTAAATACGAAGAATTTGAGACATGGTAGAACTAATTCCAAATCGAGTTCGTTAAATGACAAGCAATCCAATATAACTTAAGGGCAAGATACTGTTTGTAAACTTTTTTTCATTTCTTTTTATTTCATTTGATGAATGTACATCATCTGAAGAATGTTGTACTAAATTTTTAGAGCATTTGGAGCAAAACTATGGAAGATATAGCGATTTAATCAACGACTGCTCCGAGTCGCTACGCTTCCATTTTGTATACCTGCGCGGCAGCTCCACGGCGAGGCTACCTGACAACTGCTTCGTACTTCTAATAACTCCCGAATTTATTTCTATATTTAGGAGTATGCTCAGGTATAAAAGTACCTATATATGTACACTACTACATATTTACAACAGGCCTTGTATACATATCCAGTGTACTAAAGATCAGTCGAAAACGACGCGTTCTACGAAGCAGTTCTGTACGTACGTTAGCTTGTTTCGTGTCAGTTTTCGAATATTTTGACTGTTTTTCGTTAGAGTTTTAACGCGTTATCCGTTTGTGAGTGTAAATGCCGAGAAAAGTTAGCAGAGAAGAAATAAAAAGGAGTAGTTTACGGTTGAGCGATCCCAAAAAAGTTGTACCACCACAGAAATGTAAGAAAGATACAGTTGAAGCTAAAAGCACTTCGTCGAGAAAAATATATAGATTTTATGTTAGTGTTTACAGCTCTTGCTACATTAGTGAAGTGTGGTGTCTGTGCAGAACAGGTATAATTCCAGTCTTGCAAAAAGGAAGGTCTAGGTTTTAGAATAAAAGTTACGCGCGAGAATTGTAAAAACCCTCGTTACGTTTCGTCGAGTGAAAGAATCGAATCTGGTGGATATGAAATCAATCGTATATTCATTTCCGCAATGTGTGTATTAGGTTTAGGCTTAGCCGGCTGTGAAAAATTCTGCGGGCTTATGGATTTAGCCAGTTCGTTTTTGACGAAATCAAACTATAACACGTACATCAATAAAATGTGTGAAAGCGTAAAGAAAGTGGCAAGTACCTTATTTGCTTCTGCCGTAAAAGAAGAAAAACAAGCAACGTGCAAAGAAAGTAATATTGCAGAAACATCCGAACTAACTGTATCAGGAGACGGTACATGGAAAAAGCGAGGATTTTCTTCACTGTATGGCGTGGCGTCATTGATTGAACACTACACTGGAAAAGTTCTTGACATTTTTATTAAAAGTTCGTATTGTCACAATTGTGAAATGTCGAAGAGCAAGTTAGGCAGTGCTGAGCATGAAGAGTGGTATGAAGAGCATACAAACAGTGGACAATACAAAGCTAACCACATCGGAGCAGCTGGCAATATGGAGGTCGATGCTATTGTATCTATGTTCAAACATCCAGTTACGAATTTGGGTGTACGTTTTCGAAACTATATCGAGGATGGTGACTCAAAAACATACACCGACGTCATCAAAGATTAAACCTTACGGTGAGAATTTTTCTATCAACAAGAAGGAGTGCATTGGACACGTCCAAAAACGGATGGGTACACGTTTGCGAGATGTAGCAAAGACAAGTGTCGTAGAAACAGAAACAAAGGCTGGAAAAAAGGTTAAACGCAATAGTTTATCCGGTAAAGGAAAGCTCACGGCCAAAATTATCGATAAACTAACCGTATATTATGGCTTAACTATTCGTCGCAACCATGATTCTATGGAGAAAATGAAGAACACGATCTGGGCAACGTACTAAATATTATTTACAATTCAGGTAAATAATACACAAGTCTTTTACAAAATTAAGCCTCTTTTAATGTTGCATACATTTTCTATTCGTATTTAAAAATTATAAAATATTTTATTAAATAGTTTATTTTTACCACTACTTAACGACGGACGACAATCGGCAGCATCATAAGTGCCCGAGCGGCGACGACTCTTGGTGCGAATAGCAAAAAACTGCAGCAGCAAATGAATTGAGGACATTCAAACACAGTTATACTGCACTTCCTAGTGATGTTCTCAGTGCTACCAAACCTATCTACGAGAACTTAAGCAAGAATGCTCTTCTGCAGCGATGTCTCGGCGGATTTACCCACAATAACAATGAAAGCTTGAACCAACTAATCTGAAAAATTTCACCGAAATCAGTAAGTGATACCGCGGTTTTGGTCGAAATTGCAGCGAATGTGGCAGCTTGCACATTTAATGAAGGATGTTTTGCTTTGCTAATTATGATGGAAGAGATGCAAATCAAATCTGGACCAAGCGCTCACGCATAGGCACGCTCAGTCGACAACTTACGCATAAGTCGAGCGGATGAACAAGCTGAAAAGGAAACCAAAGAAGGTCGAGTTCGCCGAAGACAAAAGTAAAAAGATGCCTTGGACATCCTGAATGAAATTGCTTCACTGTACGGACCTGGCATCGACGATTCTATGTAAGTTTTTACTGTTTAAAACTTTACTGTACCGATCCTCTCCAAAATTTGTACATTACTTCTATGTATAATTCATGATGTAACGCTGTCGATTTTTTTTAAATTTGTTGTTATTTTTTATTTTACAATAACAATTTGACCGATTTTTTAAGCGAAAATTGTGTTTTTCGCTTTCTAGTGTTACCAAAACTTGAAAAATCAGTAAAAAAAAAACTCGACAGGGTTACCTGGGAAACTCATAAAATAACAAAAACAATTTCATTTTTTGATTTCAGATGATCGAGTGCCGAGAAATATATATATTTTGATATATCTGATATTAACGTGTATTTATTGTTGGTGACGATATTATATTAATTTTATATTTCCTCGCAATGTTCTTATAATGAAACTTTTTTTATACATGTGACCGTTAAAACGCCATTTCCCGCGCTTATATAAGTTTAGATACTTAACGTGTTAACGTGTCGTTATTTAATGTATATGGTGATTACTTCAAAGTGTAGAAAATTAGAATTTTTGTTTGTAGGTTATTAACTTTTATAAACGTTGTGTTGTCATAACGTTATTTTTGTCGATTCCACATTTTTCTCATTAAATTCAGTCTTATTATTTGATTTTTTTTATCTCGTGATTTTTGTTATTGTTTCTTATAACGATTCGTTTTTGTCTATTCGGTAGTTTTATTATAAAAACCGTGAAAATGAAATATTCTTTGCTGTGTTAGGACTGTTCGCTTGTTGTTTTTAAAAATCAATATAACAAAATGAACAAGCAAACAGTGTATGATCGATGTAAATTTGTCCATTGTGACAATGGGAAGCACAATAGCCATCGTTTATTTTGATTTCCATCACCACCAGTGCAACGACAACAATGGATTAACAATTCAGGTAAATAATACACAAGTCTTTTACAAAATTAAGCCTCTTTTAATGTTGCATACGTTTTCTATTCGTATTTAAAAATTATAAAATATTTTATTAAATAGTTTATTTTTTTCACTTTTAGATGTGTACATTTTTAAATTATTTTAATTTATTATTTATTTGTTTGAAAATTATTTAAATATTACAATAATGAACATTTTAAATTAATAATTTCATAATAGTAGCGGGACCGTAGATAAAGTTTGCTATTACATTATCGTTTTCATTGACGATGTAGTATATAAAGAATCGAAATAAAGGCGATACCAAAGTTGTATCTTAAAATTGTTTTTCTTCGTCACAGAGAAAAATGTGTTAATATATACTTGGAATCAAAATATACTATTTTTAGAAAATGTCCGTATATGAACAAGTTCGCATAAATGTACGTATATGACCAAATCCAAAAAACTATCTTTTTGGTATCCAGAAATCGCAAAAAAAAATCTTAAAGCTGGGGTTTCCAAACCTTTTTTATTATGTTTTGGGAGTCAACTTATGAATAAAAACGCGTTTAAACAATGAAAATTGCCCATGTAACCATGTTTTTTTAGCAAATTAGTTATTTTTCATACACGAAGAGAAAAATATAGTAACGATTACTATACACGTACACTAATCTTTACTATCTTTTTCTCTCCGTGAATATAGCAAAAAACAAGGGCTTACTGTACAGTTAATAACTATGCACCCGAAGGTGGAAAAAACTTTTTCCGAAAAGATAATAAAAGTAGAAGAAAAGACCTTAAAATTATGTACAATTTTAACATTTTTATAATTATTAATAACATTGTTGTATATGTAATATGATTTATGCAACAGATTTTCATAGAATCACTTACAACTTGGCATGCACGTTCTTTTTTATTTTTACGAGAAAAATAGAGAGCGTTTTTTCGTTTTTAGGCATTATTAGAATTTTTTTTAAAATGCCTAAAAACGAAAAATGTAGTTTTCAGAAAAACGGCTGTAAAGATTGCAAATTACATGTACAACAGTGTTATTAATAACTATGAAAATTTTAAAATTGTACATAACTTTTGCGTAAAGGCTGCTGTAACTTTTTTTACCTTTAAAGTGGTGGTCAAGTGACAGTTCTTCCCTTCACAATATCTGCGTTTGTAATACAAAATTTTGATTTTCAATTCTTTTTTCAGTTTATAATAGTATATTACGCAACTAGGGGCAAAAATGGATTTTTCCAAACGAGGATAATGGTTGAGCACGAGTGGAAGTCGAGGGTACTGAAGGCGTACACGAGTGCTCAAAATCATCATCCGAGTTTGAAAAAACACTTTTGCTCCAAGTTGCATACCGTACTTTTTATAACAAGTGCATAAAAAGACCATTTTCGGCGCCTATAAAGTGGAGCGAAAATAGAGTTTTCCAAGCGTCAGAAATAAAGGGTACCGAAAATACTGATTTTCGCCACCGAAAATAAAAGGTGGCGAAAATGAGTATTTTTTATTCATGTGTTATAAAAGATACTTTTTTCAACATACATTATTACCTCCATTATTTTATCTTAACTAAGTATAACAAGAATTTTTTTTCTAAAAGGTCTATATTTGAGGGGAGATGAGGGGACCTAACCACCTTAAAAATACGAATAAATTGGTTATGTATTTTTAGGTTAATATGAATTCTAAATCATATAATACTTATCTTTTTTTCGGTAAATTTGAACATTGTATCAAAAAATAATGCAAAATATTTATTTTTCTTTTGAAGGTCGTTTAATGCCTTTAAATGGCCATAATACAAACTTGTATATTTCTCAACCTACCGCAAGGTTTTGAGAGTCAAAATGATCGGATTGGAGTTTTTGAGATTTTGTTGTGTTCAAAATACATATACTTATAGATTAAGCGTGGGATTTTGAAAAATAAAATTGTTGATCGAAGTTACAATCTGATGAAGTCTGAATTGGTCAATTAAAAAAGTGTATCAGAAACTATAGCTTGAATAGTCTATAATTTCAGTCAATAATTCAAATCTGAAGCTAAATACGAACAATTCTAGACCTGATAGAGTTATGTGCTCTTACTAGAAGTTGATAAAAATCAAACTTATGTTTAAGGAGATAAAACGTGCACAGTACCAAAAATATATGTTTTGTTGGCACATCGACTCTTGTTAAAAAATCTAGTCGATTTTGCATGTGCTCTATTCTTTAATGTGTTATTGAAGTAATATTCAAACGCACTAACCGCCCAGTGTTTTTCTTTAAGAAAAAATGCGAATTTTAAAATCGAAAAAGAAATTTTAGTTACGCCAACTAAAAACAAATTTTTTAATGTAGGATTCTAGGAAAACAAATCTATATTTTCAATTTTCATTTCATGAAATTTTGATATTATTTTTGACACCACAATACGATCTAACACAATAATTTTGAGCAATTTTTGACCGATATAACCACCACAATATGCCATTATATGTTTATTTATCAGTTATTTATACCTATTTTCAAAAAGTCAATTGCGCATCTAGTTACTATCGTACATTGTAGAAAAAATTTGACATACTTACTTCAGCGCAACAAATAAAAGTCAGTGAAATTTATATTTTTAAACATTTAATCAACCGTATAAAAAATTCAATGAGTTTATTCGTTGTTAAATTATTTAAAAATGATATTTTGTAAAAAAGTTTTATAATGACATAATAAATTGAGTCAAAAATTCTTCACTAAAGCTGCTAACTTTTATTCTAAACATTATAATAATTTACTCTGACAGTTACAGAAAGATTCATTAAAATCTAATGCGCGTACAACTATTTAAAGTTAGAAAAATAAGTTTCGAAAAAAACATATTTAAAAATATAACTTTGTATGTTATCTAATGTAAATTGTTTTACTTGAAGGCGTATAACCTTGTTAAAAAAATCGCGTTACGACATCAGACAACTTTTAAAACTTTCTAACAATTACAAAAATTAAGAAAACTCAACAAAAAAATTTTTATATTTTGGTCAAAAAAACACCAGAATCCTACCTTAAAGTCAATAAAATTTTTCTAATCTGAGTACTTGCTGCTCTCTTTCGTAGACGATGTTTGGTCAACCAGAAGGTCAACCGGAGATTTGGACATCATCTACCGGAAGTGTCTAGTACCTCGCAATGATTTTAGTAAATACCTGGCGCTCTCCTACGTAGACGATGTCTCGTCAACCTGGAGGTTACCCTGACAGCTAGACACCATCGGCATGGAGTGTCTGGTATCTTGCACTGATTTTAGTAACACATATTAAAAAAAAATTAAAAACTATTAAAAAATATTAAAAAATTTTAAAAAATTGTTAAAAAAAACAAATCTTGTAGAAAATAAAAAAAAATGTACTAAACAAAAACACCTGTCTTGTACGTAAATGTTAAAAAAATGTAAAGAAACGTTTATAACGTTTGGTGCGTTGCTCTAAAATGTTGCACCTCGTTGGATTCTGCATTATTATAGCTACTAGAACATCCACACAAAATTTCAGAAGAGTGCTTTAATATTTAAATTGATTTGTTTTCGCTCAAAATTCAAAGGTTACTGAGAATTCCCCATATATTTATTGAATTGAAATTGTGTATATTAAAATCTCGATTAAAATTATACACATATTTTTTGAACCTATCCATAACAAATTAAATAATTATTTCTTAATTTGCTAAAATGGCCAATTTTTTAAATATATGTATTAAAAGTTGAATCGTATTTCTTCTATTAAAATAGCATGGGTAATTGCTAGATATATAAATTGGAATGAAATTACGCCTTTTTATGAAATCGTTCATATTTTTCATATATTTGACGAATAGAGATAAAAAATTGTTTTTCCGAAATTTTCAACGTTACAAAGCTTTCTCTTGGAGAAAGTGAAATCATTTAGTAAAAGAAAATTCGATTTTATATGGCCCACGATAAGTTTAGTAAATCAGTAAATTTCCCAAATGGTAGCTTTCAAGTATATCTTCCACTTCTTTATTTGTGCGTAAATGTGAGTGTGCGTGCGTGCATGTATGTGACAATATAACTCATAATTTCATAAAATAGAACTCACATTTTTTAAATACATATATTTATTATATGATAAAAGTGGATCGAGTTTGAACTCAAGATCAACCCAATAACTCAATTGGACATAATAAACGCTTTATATAATACATTATTCTACCTTAAATTAAAATACTTTTCGAAATACTATATTTAAATCAATATTTCCTGCAAGCTTAAAAAATGTTCATTTAAATGGATAGAAGAAATTTTGTTGTAATTACAAAAACGCATTTAAAATTTGTATGTGATATACTATCAAACGTTAATTGTTTCACTTTCTTGACTATAGTTTTGTTAAAACATTTTAATTTAACATGTTCTGAAATGTTCTTAAATTATATGATAAACATTAAAAGATTATTATTGTAAAATAATAATTATTCAACAAAACAGATGATTATAATATAGTAAAACGTATTTTTAAATGCAATGCCGTATACCTTTTATGTGATAACAAAAAACAATAAATGTATTTCATAAAAAATAATTAAATAAGTCGGACTTGAACCCGGGGCCAAACATTCAGACGGGAAAGAACACGACCCGCGACCATCAATAGGGAACTTGCATGGAAAAATGTATTACGACCGTCAGATAGATTATTGAAAAATAATTATATTTTATCAAAATAATATGGAAAAAATACTTTCTGAAATTAAGAGTCATTTGGTCCCTTTGAATGATAATATTGGAAACCTGTATATTTCTTCCACTACGGCAAGGTTTTGAAAGTCAGGACGGTCAGATTCTACACATATGAATGTGGGGATTTGAAAATATAAATTATTGACCCAGGTATAGTCTTTAAAAATCATATTTGATGATATAATTTAAAACAATACATGAATTATGACTTTGATAGAATATACCTTTGGTTAATAATTTTTGTTTTCAAATTCTACATACATAATATGAGTATGTGTATTTTTATCACAATAAAGCCTTAAAAATCTAATCCGATATATTTCTCTCTCAAAACCTTTCAATAGCATAAGAAATGTACAGATTTCCAGTATTGTCATTCAAAGACACATAATGACCCTTAATTAAAAAAAAGGATTCTTTTAATAATATTTTAATAAAATATATTAAAATTTATTAACAATATATAGTTTTTTTAAATAAAGGAGATCGATGTTCCCGTCTTCTACCGATTTATGTACAATATAAAGTCGCTATATGGGTAAATCTCTAGAACCTTTAACCTATGTGTCATAAACTTTAAATTACTCTTTTTACATGTTTAAGTAAATTTTTACTGTTACATGCATGCTTATACTGTTATTTAAGATTTAAATTTATTATTTTTCATATTTTTAGATTCACTTTCTGTCATAAATTAATTATACTTATTAATTAAAAACTTTAATATCATATTTTGTGCACGTCAAATCCCCGATTTATAATATATTTTCGGTAATCCTCACTATAAATTACTAATTAAAAATATAAAAAAATTACCTTAACACTTGAAAAATATTCAGGAATCAAATGACCTGAATAATCATTAAATTTTTTTCATAAAACCGGAATTAAATAGATTTGAATATTGTCATAGATATTTTACATCAAAACGCAAAAAGTAGCTTAATGATATACAATTAAATTTTTATTCTTAAAATAATCCTAACAGATTTAAAAGACTTTTAAATGAGCTGATTTAAAATTAATAAAATAAGTGATTAAAATGTAATATTTTATATACTTTTCACATACAATTATTTATGATACATAAAATCCTTATATTTATCAGTAAAATTGCAAAAGTACATCGATTTGTCGCGTCTGCAATATTTATCCACCACGCGCGTTTGTTTAAAGGGTCAGATACCCTTAAAATTTAAAATTAATTGATAATGGGTGAATGTCAAAAAGTTAATTCTTTTAAAAATGTGATTTTCAAAAAAATAAAGTCTTTGAAACCGAAAATAAAAAATATGATGTAATAATATTAATCATATAAATAAAGAAAATTAAATTGGTCAAGATAAAAAAACACTTTTATGTAGTTAAAAAAATATTACAATGTTGAAAGTTTCTTATAACTAATTCTTTTAAATTACGAATTTATAGAGTATAACTTTCATTGAATATTGTTCGATATATATTACTTTACATGAAGCATCTCTTGTTTAGCAGAAATTAAAAATTGCATCGCTTATTACAGAATATGAAAGATTGTGATCTACGCTTAAATAGGTTAAAATGTTGTTTATTTACCTATTTGTCGTATTCGATGCTACCGCCTTCGATTGTTTTAATACATTTAACGTAAACATTGCACAGACAAGACATTTGTGCAGTACATATTTTGTTAGTAGTTTATTTATTTAAATGCACCAGATATATATGAAATTATGAAAGAAGTAATTCCTCTGTCTTTTTAAGCGGCAAATTCGATTTAAATATTTATTTTTTAAGCTGAATGCTCCGTTACAGAATTTTTCGCTGGACAGACAAGACATATAATAAAGATACGGTAGAAGAAGTGCAATACTAATAAATAAGTATATGTGAACTTTTTTTACAAAATGTATATAAGAGTTATAAGAAGGAATAGGTTGCATTTTAATTTGTGAATATTTTAATACAACTTTCTTTGAATAAAGCCCTTGGGACGGACAAGACATCAAAACTAGGGGACACATTTCGAAACGACCATACATAAACAGAATAGACGCATTAAAAGGTAGGGCATCATTTTTGGATTAACTAAGACTTATATTAACCCTCTGGATAATTTTTTTTTGTTAAAAATTACTGTATTACTAAATTTCTTGGTATATTCGGATGAAATTAAGGCTTGGGACACGGGATGGACAAAACATTTTGCATAGTTTTTTATTTTTTACTCAGCATAGAAAATACTTGATATTCTCACAAATTTGCAGATTCTTGCTTACGATAGTCCGGTTGCAGTACTATTTTTTTGAGAATCATATAATGCCCTGTTACTTTGTAAAACAGGAGGGACAAGAATTGTTCAATTTTTTGACAAACACCCTAATACATTTTACGATAAAACTAAGGCACGTATCATATATTACCTTATTTTTTCGGTAAATTTAAACATTTTCTCAAAATATAACTATAAAAATTTTTTAAAACATTTTGTAGGTCGTTAGGTTCATTTGATTGGCTCTAATGAAATCCTCTATATTTCTTCGGCTACCACAAGGTTTAAAGAGCCAATGTGATCGAATTGACGCTTTCAAGGTTTTATTATGTTCAAAATACGTGTAGTAGGGTATGGGTGTAGGAATTTGTATATAAAAATTATTGATCAAAGTTATAGTCAATTTAAGCCATATTTCATAATAAAATTTTTAAAAAACGAAAAATTTTCGCTTAGATAGACTATAACTTTGGTCAATAATTTTGAAATACAAATTTCCACACCCATACCCTAGCTATGTGTATTTTGAAAATAATAAAACCTTGAAAGCGTCAATTCGATCACATTGGCTCTCTAAACCTTGCGATAGCCGAAGAAATATAGACGTTTTCTAAAATTTAAAAAAAATTTTAGTTATATTTTGATAAACTGTTAAGTTGTGCGTTCATAAATGATACTTTTTCTAATACTCGAATTCACAAATAAAATATTTATTTATTTATTAATTTGTATGAATTATTATAATTGTAACAATTGAATCGCTCTGTAATTGATTTGTAATATACTTGAGAATTTGCTAATATAAGTTGTCTATTTGTAAAATCGATTTTTTGTATTTTTATTGAAAGATTGATAAAAATAGATTCAACTTTTAATAGATATTTTATAAATTCATGATAGATATATATGTTTCAGTAGTGTATTTGATTGAGCCGCGAAACAGCCTACTGTGGGTCTTACGGACGAACTGACTATGCTAATAAATACTATGTTCAAACTGATTCTTGAGACATGCAGTCTGAATATATACACATGCCAAATTACATACATTTTATAATATTTACCAAATTTTCTTTAATATAAGTTTTTTAAACGCACTTAACAACGTAATTGTGTCAGTTAGAAAATCTTAGAAATTGTTTTTGCGAGCATTTTTTATTCATTCGATTAATAACTGATGTGTAGGTATTTCGCAAGTGCATTCTTTGCTGCCGCGGCGTGACTCGAATTTGTTTATTTCTTAAGTGTACAATCAAAAGATACGTCACACGACGTAAAAATATAATGATTTCACTAATAGCTAGTCACCTTCGCCTTTCAATTGCATGCGAGATTTTCAGAGTCGAGACAGTTCCCCTGGCTAACCCCTTTTAACGAGACCTAGGGAAACATCATCAAATAGCCTTCCCACTATTATAAATAATAGTGACATCATCAGATTTGTTCGTAGTCCAAACACATTGTCACATCTATCTCATTTGTATATCATATATTTTCTGTAACGTCTTTACTGAATATTTCTCTCTACAATTACTATAAGTACGCACACTGTTAGGTTTCTAAGCTGACACTCATGGGTGTTATTTGTCAGTTAATGTATAATTATCGGTCGCTTCGTTTTTCTACGCTTAAGCTCGTGATTGATTTTTAAGTAAAATATAAATTTCGGTCACCTGGGTTTGCTACGCCTCAGCTTGCTATTGGTTCTCTTAATTGACATATAAATTTCGGCCGCTTCGATTTGTTTACATCTATGCTCGCAGTTGATACTTAGTTAAAATATAATCTGACTTAAAATTACTTATAAGTACAGGCTGTGGTCTCGTGGCAAGTTAGATTTGGATTGTTGACTCTCCAAGCACTTCGATTCCAGTAGGTTGTTTCTTGAGTTTGGTGAAAGGGTCCTACACGGTTGTTGTCGCTAGGCTAACGCCGTTGACGCTGGAGACGCCAGCGGGCTGCTCAAGGTCGGTGCAAAGGCTGCAGATCTCTCCATCACTTGTTAAATAAGAGGGACTAACGGGCACCTTCACACTTCTAGTCAAAAAGTCACGAATTACTTATACGAGAGGTATTTATAACCTTGCATAGTGTGTGAAACGGGGTGTACGTCAGTATCTCTTGTTCAATGAGAGGTCGACAACGTTTAGTGTCGCTGAACTGGCGGAAAAGGGAAGTGTTCAAGTTGCACTTTGCACCATGTGCGCTCGAGTCAAAGTGCGGCATCCGTGAGTATTGCCAGTATGTCATTCTCATAAACATTAATTTCACCCATACATATAAACTTACACACATGCGAATATAATTAAGCGCTCAGATATATTAGACAGAGAGACAGAGAGGTGGAGGGTAACATGGGATGTAATACGGTTATAAAAAAGGCATGCTCGTTTGCATTGGATTACAAATTATTTTCCAAGCATATTTTTATCTACGTACCGTATTTCAATGAATTCAACTAAAAATGCAATATTAAAGTTTAGTAAAAAAACCTCACCATTGATGAGTTTTAGCTTTAGAAAATTTAAAATGCGACAATCTCCTTAATCATATGAAAATAGCAAATAACTTACAGGACTTGCTGACGTCCGTGGCCAACCTGGACTATTCGTATCCGGATAATCTTCATGAATAGAATTTATACTTGCTGCACCAGGCGATGGAACAGTATTTTGAGGTGTAGCTGGATGACTATGGTAGACCATCAAATCTTTCCGAACTTTTGGTGTAAATGCTGGATCCTCGCCTGAAGCTGTTTAAATGTTCACAATGATCAATAATTTCATTAAGATATTAATGGGTAGAAAAATATAGAAAATTACAACAAAATATAAATAAAAGTTTATAATGACATATATATATATATATGGGTCATTCCTATACCTATTTACAAAACAGGGTCGGGGGGGTTAGGTACATGCGCCACCGATTTTTTATATGGAAGTAGGTACCAAAAGAAGCACAAAAAATATTTTCAGCCCCTAAGGTGTCCCCCGTACGGCGTACCAGAGTATTTTGAATTAAAGCCCTAATTTTTCTCGCAATCTTAAATCAAACATAACTTTTCGTCCAAATATCCTCAAAGATGCTCCGACCACGCAAATTAAAAGTCTTAATATCAGCTTTCTTTTGCACACATGTAGAAATACCCAAAGAATTATCAATACCCAAAAAATTTTCTTTAGCCTCATAATTTGTGCACCCCTTGACATTTTTGTATGTTCAAAAATTGGCTGAACAATGAGCCAATTTCAAAAAATTCAACAGATCTTCCATCTTAACCATTCTCAAGGATTAAAAAAAAGGATCTTAGCATTTTTTAATACTTTCAGTAAAAAAACATTTCCGGTCCAAAAATTTAGAAGTAATTATTTTTAATAATTCATTGACGCATGCGTATTTATTTCGATATTAATTAGTTTTCCAACCAACGAGGGGACATTAATCTGCTAACTAAAATAAATACTTCAATCAAAAAACGTCGAATCTGAATAGATCAAAATTGGCAATAACTTTCGTTCAATAATAATTATATGAATAATAATTGTAAATCATAATTTATCCCAACTTATCACAATATATCAACTTTCAATACTAACCGAGAACGTAATTACAAATACTACAATTTAATTATTTAAATATTCATGATTGCTTAGGACCTGTATTTTGCTCCAATGGGTCCTTGTATTCTAGATATGAGCTATTTTAAAGACACACGTGTGGCTCCTCTGCTCCAGTTCTTGGACTCGCCACGCGGGATTTACAGCTGGCGCTTTTTGCCTGGGATCGCGAATTTTAGAGAAATGCACGAACTAAAAATAGCTAGGTTCATCAAAACCCCGCTTTAACACGGCGAGTTAGCTCTTCCCGCTCTTCCCTTTTATTATCTTTACAATATCTCTTTCCTTGAGTATTTCTTTCAAGTGTTAATTGATGCATAGTTATATATCTATGGGTGATTTCAAGAGAAAGAGCAAATTTGTGAAGATGCTCATTATTTCATATATATAGCAATATATTTCATACATAAAAATAGGCATTATAGAATCTCTATATGGTCCTCTACTAGAAGTCACTCCAAAATTTAGAACTTTTTTAATTTACTAATTTAAAATATAATTAAAAGGCAAAATATAGCGTCGACTGTCTGAAAAAAGTCATACTTTGGCTTGATTCTGATATTTTTTTTAATGTCAATATAGACTTTATATGTTCTGTACAAACATTAATTGTTCCTTTCAATGCCTAAATATGAATGTACTTTAAGCATTGCTCGTTTATTTTGTATACTATACAGCATGCAAGACATTTTGAAGATCGATTTTTTCAATGCTTATATATAGCGTGTTTTAGATTGAGTTCTATTAATAAGGGTACACGTTTAGAATTTTTTTAAAACCTTGGGAAGTCAAAGATAAAAATTGTATACTAGCTACATTACTCATTCGCTCACGCTCGCTCGTACAAGTTCAAATTAAAATAGCAGAATAATGATAAGATCTTCGTATGCAATATTATTATTGAGATACTATTAGTATACTAGAATATAAATATTTTCTATTAACAACAAATTATCTAATAATATTCAATACAGTACGCCAAGCGAGTCTATGGCTACAGATGTTAAACTTAGAACCATGTTTAAGTATAAATGGATGATGATAAGCTATTATATATTTTCAATCATTACGTGAAATCATTATCTAGGCTGCTTAGTTAAACACTTGTGGGGCTTTGAGAGTGAATCTAAGAGTTATTTAGTTTAATTTAATTATTTTTTGTTTGAAAATAAAATGATTATTTATTAAGATGATTCATGAATGTTCATGTATGAATTTATATAATCGTTTTATAGTTTAACATTTAGTTGACCATCAAAAGAAGTATCTATGATTATACATATATCATAATTTTAAAACATTTTAGTTTATGGGACCCATATTCAAAAACATATTTATCATGATACTGAAACACAAATTTTAACTCAATTGTTAAATTTTTAAATTTTAATTTATAAGTAGTTGTTAGAAAAAATTAAAACAAAAATAAATAAAATAAATTAATTAAATAGAATATAAAAATAATAATAATGGTTTAATTATAAAAATATGTGTTTATGGACTGTGATAGTGATTGTCATATTTTTAAACTCTTACTTAAAGAGCGCTTTATTATAAAATCATAATAGAGAAGTACAAGTGTGTAATTTATATTTCCAAAATACCACGTCACTGATATCTGTAATGTTGACTAAGACTAGAGATTAGGCATTAAAATTAAAGGATATTGAATAAAAAAAAGATAATAAATCTGTAATTGAACTGTAATTGATTAGTTATATTTATTACCATTATTATCTTTAATCCAAGAAATAAAATACATTTTACATTTATTTTATGTCTTTAATTAACGTTCCATCTTTCCGTTTTTGAAAAATACCAAGACATACGTGATGTATTTAGCGGGAGGATTATCGCAAGATGAAGAGAGAGAGAGTGAGAAGTCGATTCGGTAGTGCCGAGAGGCAAGCGCTTTATTGAGCAAACACATTTGTGCATATTCAACTCGTCGTAACGGTGGCTGGAACTGGACTAGCGATGCAGCCCACCGCCGGAGTTGAGGGAGGGGGCGCCTAAACCGCCTTCTGGTGGGGCGTGGAGGGGATGTGGCACGAAATGTTCAAATTTAACAGTACGAAATAATAAATCAATATAAAAAAACATATTAAAAACAGAATATTATGTTTAGATTAGATTAGATTAGATGTTTATTTTGTGCAAGACAAAAACAATAAAACTACATTCAATAATAATACATATTTACAGAGATCATTAGTATAGTCAATCATATCACAGCTCGATATTGCTCGTCATTAACTTACATATATTGCACAATATTATATCTGTTGTACATCAATCACGTCATTACACTTATCACATATTATTATCATTACGAATAATACATTTTTTTGTGACTATCAAACTTCAATTTCTATTATTCGTATGATTAGCGTCATTCTACATTAGATATACATGGTCCATGTCCCTGGACTTACATAGCAAATAGTCGCGAATTGTCACTTTAAATCTGCGTAGTGAGGGCAAGTGCTTAATACGTCGAGGGATACTAGAGGTCCGAGCCTGGTTTTTTTGAATAAGGGCTGCAAGATACGTGGGTTGACCCATGTTAATAACTTTGTATAGTTGTACCGCCGCAAAATACGCCCTTCTTCCCTCAAGATCAAGCCAGCCAAGTTTACTCCTGTAGGGACTGGTGTGTCATACCTTCTAACACCACATATGTACCTCACACATGAATTCTGCAATCTTTGCAGTCTCATCCGGAGCTCACCTGACACATCAAGATACACTAAAGATCAATAATCTAAATGAGACAGGACAAGAGCAGTTGCAAGTCGTTTGCGCAACGCCTCGGTGGTGCTGGATTGAAATGATTTAAGCCCATGTAGGGCCTTATTAACCTTTCGGCTAACTGCATCCACTTGAGGTTTCCATGTTAACTTCGAATCCATGACTACACCAAGGTTAGTAACTGTGTCAACAAAGGGAACAAAGACGTTACCCTGAATCTCTATTCCAGGCAAATCCATACTCTGTACTTTCTTAATGTTTATGATTCTGACCCAAAAATAATTGCCTTCGTTTTCCCGACATTGAGACACAGAGCGTTCTCAGAAGCCCACACCGACACTGCTTTGGCCATAGCCGACAAGCGTCTTATCCCCTGATGAAGGTTATCGCAAGTAGCTTGAGTGTAGGTTTTCAAATCGTCCGCGTATAATAAATGCGATACACTATCCATAAGAGTAACCCTCGTACTTTTAAAGCCCGATAAAACTTCCTGAAGGTCATTAATATAAAGGCTGAACAGAAGGGGCCCCAAGACAGAGCTCTGTGGTACGCCGAGATTGGTTGTGAGCCAATCTGAACTACCATTAGATGCCGTAACAACTTTTTGGTTACGCCCTGTAATATATGATTTTATCCACATGACTACTCCCCTGGAGAACCCCATTCTGAATCAGCTTGCGTAACAACTTGGATGGCGAAATAGTGTCGAACGCCTTACTAAAATCAAATAGTAAAAGGATGGTAATTAGCCGCTTGTTATCATCTATACCGGATCGTATGTATTCAGTCAATTTCAGTAGTGCTGTCTGCGTACTATGATGCGGACGGAAACCTGTCTGACGGGGATGGAGGATTTCTTTCGAAAACAAATAAGCTGACATTTGTTCATGCACGATCTTTTCCAGAACCTTGGAGTGAAAGCTAAGAAGGGCAATAGGACGTAAGTCCGTGACTGCAGATGGAATGGCCTTCTTTTTTAACGGTACCAAATGAGCTTTCTTCCAGGTACCGGGAAAGATCCCACTCGAGAGGGAGGCATTAAAAATGTCAGCAAGAAAAGGACCAATGACTGGAAGTGCTTTAGCAATAACACTTTGGGGAATTCCATCTTCACCCTTTGTTTGAGAAGAAAAATGCGCGACAGCTAGGACCACATCCGAATAAGTTATCTTACTAAAAGTAAAACCTTCATCACTAGCTGACGACATTATATCATTTAAATCGTACTCGCGCTCTCTATCAGAAATAGATGCTCCCGCAAAATGTAAATTAAGTTCACCCGGAGAGAAACCGTGGAGTTCCTCTCGAGCGCTTAAATTCTTTAACTGGAGCTACTTTATCTAACGCTTTCATGAGATTTACACCCAGATGTTCTAAACGAGCGTCCACGTCCGCATCCGAACAATTAATGGACGACCAATCGTACTCTTACAGGAGAGACAGAAGCTCTTCCTGCTTTATTGCCTTAAAATTACAGTACGAGAAGTTACTTATGATCGGAGTTAGTTGTTGGGATGTCAATAGTCACGTCAATGATGTTATGTCGATTTGGAAAGGTCGCCAACAAATTGTTCGAGTCAAGTATGACGTCGTTATTGTCAATAAAAATTACATCTATCCATGTGCGAGTCTCTTTGGCATGATGAGTCGCGCCGTGATTAACTAGTTTTATGTTACGGCTACATGCTAGCTGCCTAATAAAATCTGATTCCGCTGATGTTGATAGCATGTTTGCGTTCAGATCACCCATAATAATGCGATGTTTAAAACCTGCCGAATGACTTTCAAGAACATCGGCAAGGTCGGAGTTTCTAAGTTCAGCATCAGGTGCTCTATATATAACCGCAACAAAGACGGGTGGCAAGGATCCCTGTTGCACACTACACATCAAGTATTCAGGAGCGAGCGGCTTATCCTCGTCCTGTACTGTTGAAGAGGAACATAATACTGTAGATTTGCATGAATTGTGGACATACTGGAGAACCCCACCACTTTTCCTATTCCTGTCTTGTCTAATGATGGAATAATCATCGATCTGAACGTAATCATCCCCGATACTTGGCCCGAGACGCAACTCAGCAATACCGAAAAGATGATAGAAGGGATGAGCAAGTAGGAATTGGCTAAAAGCAGTTATGTGTTTTTTTAGCGAGTTTACATTTAGAAAGCCTGCTCTAAATCCCTTACAATGTGCCTCTTTGACTCGTGGACCATCTAGTCAATCTACTGCTACATCTGCTACTACATCAATAACAATATCGTCTGACGAACTCAAAGTAGTTATTTTATTATTTTTTTTTTGCGTTAGCCTTATCAATCGGGATGGGGTCAATTTTAGCTCAGTAGATACTGAGTGCGATGTTTCGCCATCTCGGAACTTGGCCAGGAAACGACCTCCTCTATGCCAAAAATATTTAAAATGCAGTCTATGAGCAACTGCTTTTAAACTTTTAAACTGAGCAAACTTATCTTTACTCAAAAATTCATTAATAAAAATTTTCCCACTACTCACGTTATCAATCATTTCTTAATCAAGTCCCGAGAAATCAACGTCTCCTTTACTATATCTCGTATGAACCATCCCTCTCAATGGACGGGACAACTGTGGAGAGGACAGCGTGGATTACGTTCGCACGTTGTTTATCAGTACCGTCAAAGATATTAGAAATAATTAATTCTTCCGAGCACTCTCCATAATTTGTCCTATTCATGGGAGAACAATACTTATTCCGATTAGAGGGGTCATCTAACATGTGGCGACGGTCCCTGGTTTGACGCCGATAGTGTTGTGCTCGAAACCCGTCAAGAGGTGATTCGACCAGCGGGGTGAGACCCGACGGGGCAGCATGTATATCCGCACGGACGACAATAGTACGGTCATCGTTTCTATTATATATTTTCGCATTATAAGGACTAGCCTTACTACTACGACTATTCTTACAACTATGACTATTCTTATTACTACTATTATAATTTCTATTATTACTATTATTATTAGCGTCTAAAAACTGGGCAGATTTGTCTAAGACTTTCACGCAGGCATTCGCGTGGCATATAAAAATAGAGATATTAAAGAATAATATAAAACGTCATTTTATTTACTATGTATCATATATACTTATTTATTTGAATGTAAATATGAAATTGGTCGACTACTTATGCATGTATGCTATACCAAGTATCAAAATACGTAAAATAGATCTTAAATATGTCGCAGTTACCCAAAACATGTTGTATCATCCGGATGGTACCCTACGTTTAGGGGTGCCTGAGAAAATTTTAAACCTCTTTTAGAGATTAAAAATAACTAAAGTATCCAAAAAAAGCATACGATGGATACTATTTTCGGATACTCAGTATCTGAGGAACGTATCCGTCGGATACTTTTTTAAATCGCTTATATCGTCTTAGTACATAGCGTGTAGAATGCTTAGAAATTGATATTTCGTTGTTATTTCTCGATATTTACAGAAAACAGAAGAGTATCCGAAAATGTTTTTCGGTCGAATACTTTCCGAACTCTGGCCTTAACCCTTTATTGCGTTCTTTCCACGGTAATATATGTTGATCAATTTTGAAACTCTGAAGGATTTTGGAGTCGCTGATCGCAAATATGGTGTTAAAAATAGAAAAATTAAACATGGTGGATCCGGTATAGCTGATGTGTTTTTTAAATTCCACTGTACTCGTTTGAAACTTACTAGTGGGGTGTTTTTGGGGTCGCTGATCACGAATTCGCTGACAAAAATGCCAAATTTAATATGGTGGAACCAATATAGTGTAACATACGCAGATGGGCGCACGTTGACATGAGACACTCATGTTGGTTGAGCGGAGTACACATGCTGACGGGGACAAATCCTTATCTTGCGCGAGTCTTCTCGCTTGAGAAAAGCGCGTCTCTGGAGACGCGCACAGGCAGTTGGGGCCTGACCTCTGAATGAGCGAGTTAGAGCGAGACCATCGAGCGAGCATCAAACTTTAGGCGCGGACAGACACTTCTCTCTCCTAGTTGCCTTAAGAAAACATTCTTTAACCCCATCCCTCGCCTCTTTTCTTTCGGACGTCCTAACCTCATTGAAACTCGATACTTAAATGTATCGAGTAGAGCACGCGATGAACCTCGCGCATTACGTTAATTTCCTCTCCGATACACTGGCATCCCTGGTGTGTTTCGCGAGATCGTCACTTGGACTGTTCGAGAAGTGAAAGGGTTGTTCGAGATTGTTACGCAAGATCGTCAGCGGTGGTTAAAAACCATCGCCGCCAAGCCAAGAGACAGGAAGGAAGCAAGGACTGCAGGAGTTCGTTTTTCTCTTTGCCGTTCAAAGGAGAGACAGGAAGGATGTCTGATCGCCGGCTTGCCATCCTCTTCACGATTGCCTTAGTGTGAGTACCTGTGCATATTAAATTATGTATTGTCCCCCGTTGGACTGTTCGCGCCCGGAAAATTTTATTTACGAAAAAATTATCAGATTAGCAACTGAACCTCCAAGTGCGATTGTTCGGATCCTTTGCATTCTCATTATTGTATAATACTTTCTCGTATTTTTTGTTTTTCCTCATCCTCTCGTAAAATTAGTATATCGTTCCGTAAGCAATATGTCCGTATCAAACCTTTCCGGACGTAAAAATTACAAAACTAAGCGGCTATCGTCTGAAGTGCCTAGCAGAAGCACTAGCGAGTACAATTTTAGGGAGGATTTAGATCAGATTTGGGCCATCGATCCCGCATTACGCGAAGAACATCCATCGTAGTCACGTTTAAGTGCACCGCCACAAATGCAATCTCAAGCCGCATGGCAGGCGGTTGCAAGCGTGGCTGATGTTGACGAGCATGACAGCATCGGCAGCAAGCACACTCGAGGACACAATATCGCGTAAATACGCTCTGGCGCGAGGGCAATTACTTGCGTTAGATCCTTGTCAATTTATGGAAAGAATTATCAATTTAAATAGCGATAATTACTTACCCAGCGCGACATGCGAACATCTAGCTAGCCAACAGACACCTGCAACGCCCTTTTTAGATCTTTATGATGAAACCCGGATGAAACCCGGATGGGACCACAAACGCTGCGTGTAATACATAACGCACAGCGGCCGCGCTAGACAGTTTTCATGACACCGTGCCCGTTCGCCCTAATTTAAACAACACAACGAACAACACGCTCCACAGAACACTACAACCAAATCACACTTTTCCAGAACATAACCTCCCTATACACAGGCACACGTCTCATGCTTCACATATCCTAAATGCTAGCACACAAAACCCAACACAAAATAATAATAAAGCGGTTCGCAACGTGGCCAGGCGCCGGTGCTTTTCGATACACCCACCCCCGAGGTGTGCGTCAAGGGGTTTACTTTTACTCAGGCTTTAAATTTGATTTCGAGTTTTAATGGGAAGCCGGAGAAACTAAATCTCTTTTGCTTAGCGGTACGCCAAATCAGAGCAAATTTTGGGCCTGATTTCGAATCCTATTAAATTATGATAGGGTTGAAAAATTTTTGGCCGATTTGATTCTGCAATACAGCAATGTGGCATTAGCAGATGATATCTTAACACAAATTAGAGTAATAAATCAGCGACCGGGCGAAAAAGTGGGTGATTATGGGCTTAGAGTATAAAAACTTAAAAATCAATTATCTACTATTTTCGACTCAGCACTAGATCTTAAATGTGGCGATCGTGAATTACGAAAACGAGGAGCGAGCCTTGATGCTGTTCAACATTTTATGTTCAGTCTCACGCATCCTCTAAACCATCAAGTACGCAGCGAACGCCCGAAAAACTTAAATGAGGCTATCAGGATTGCAATTAATTTTGAATGTAAGAAAAGCACTCATCTAGCTATTGCACAAAAAGCGGCGCAACCACGGATGGCCGCTCCTAAAGTAAATGTTTCGGCTTCTCAGCAGCCCCCAGACACGGAATCATTGCAGCTGTCCGAATTTGAGGACAGAATCATTAAAAGAATTACTGAAAGCATTAAATTAGCCACAGCTGCGCCCGCGACAGTAAAGTGCAGTCACTGCGGCTCCACAGCGTATAGTGTGGACGACTGTGAAAGGAAAAAACGCAAGGCGTTGAAATGTAATTATTGCAACAAATCAGGACACGAGTACACGAGCTGTTTTGCTCTTGAGGCGGATATAAGAACGAAACGCCAGCGCTCGAAAAATACTGATTATCGTAGCGATAGTAGGAATAAACGTGGCGGCTTCAACAGTTATAATAAGGGACGCAATAATTATAATAAGTATAATAAAACTAATTATAGTAACAAAAATAGTTACAACGATGGCTATGCAGGGTATAATCAGCGCCCATATTATAATGATTGCGATCGCGACTATTTTGATAGAAACAAAGACACGAGAAGATCGAACGACGCTGCTCAATGTGGGGCTAAAGCAGAAAGAGATAAGAAAGAGCACCCTTTAAACTCGTAGAGTGCTCGGCGCAGCCCTCAGGCGCCGAGCAGGCTGGCTCGCCTGACAAGGGCGAACCAGTGCCGCTCCGCACAGTATGCATAGGATTCGCACATTCCAGATTTATTATTTGGTAATTTTGTAGTACAAAATCACAGCGGGGTATTATATGCTGAGTGCATAAACATTGTCGCGGAGCCGACTACAGTGCAGGTCCCGCAAGTTGAATTAATACCGTGCGAGACCTCTAAATCAAACAATACTTTTTTTGTCAGTGAGGACAACAATTCTGATACAAAACGTCGGGTAAAAATTATGAAAGCAAAAGGGCAAGATACATGTGATAAGCCGATTGACGTTGCAGTAAGAAAAAAATGCTCAAGGACATCTCGGACCTTCGCGACGAGCGGGTCAATATAATTATGAAATTGAAAGACACGGAATTCTCCGGAGTTCTTGGACTCCAAGGCGAGCCGTTAACGGCAACCAACTTATTAACCCACGAGATTAAGCTCACGACTAATAAGCAGTTGCGAGCCAAGCGATTCAGATATCCGCCTGCGCTGAGCGAGCAGATTCAAGTGGAGGTTAATAAATTAATCGAGCAGGGAGTTGTTGAGCCCACGTACTCACGTAACCTCTGGGTGGTGCCCAAGAAGTCAGATGCGCAGGGAAGCAAAAAATGGCGGCTTGTCACCGTTTTTCGACCTTTAATTATCCGAATTCGGCCCAAACACAGCCTTTGATGCACCACTTGGGCAGAATTCGTTTGAACATCTACAATATCGGAGAGTTGGCATGGGTCTAAAAAGCGTAACCAATGTTTTCCCGAAAGCTATAGCTATGGTCATGGCGGGAATATAGGGTAAGGAAGTCGCCATATATTTGGACGATTTCGTAAGCCCCGCGAAAAATCTTGAAGAGCATGGCATTCGCTTTAGACGAGTCATGAGAAGATTTTTAAACGCCAATCTCACGGTCGAACCCAAGAAGTGTCAGTTTTTGAAACGCGAGGCACTCGTTCTTGGACACATAGTGGGGGAATGCAAGATACGCACATATCCCAAGAAGCTTGAGGCAGTGGAAAAATACTCAGTGCCGACAAATGCGAAAAAAGTCAAGCAGTGGCTGGCCTTGCCGGATATTATAGAAAATTATATATAAGAAAGCCACTGGCAATACTGCTGCACAAAGGTGTCCAGTTAGGAGTTGCTGGCGATCGTGTTTGCGAAAGACCAGTTCAGCCCTTATATGTACGGCAGGAAATTCACAGTGGTTACAGATCACGAGCCACTCAAGCATTTCCACACCACCAAAAAATCAGACATTCGGTTTAACAGGATAAAGGCTGCAATGTGTGGTTACACGTTTGACGTATTTTATCGGCCCGGCATCATAAATTCGAATGCTGATGCACTCTCACGTAACCCGGCTTTGGCAGAGGGCGAAGAAAATCTGAGCGCCCAAGAGCGGAGCTTGCAGACGCACAAGAAGAGGGGGACCACGAGGCCGAGCTGTACCAGCTACCAGCTAGAATATTTATCTCACGAGCCGTAAAGAAAAAGAGCATCGACAAAGACAGGAATAGCAAACAAGTCAGATCGGAGTCAGAAACATCTGTAACAATAAAAACCCGCAAAAAGAACCGCAGGAGCAGTTCACTTTTAGATAAATAGGGTGATGTGTTAGCAGTAAGAAATACTGAAGACGGATTCTTTTATGTCTGACTACGTGCGACATTTTCCGAGAAGACATTTACAAACTTGACTACACAGACACAATACAACTTGCCTATGTAATGACAAATGTACATGTACAGCCGGCTGGAAAAAATAAGTTCACTGCACTCGCAAGAACGCGAATATATCTTGGCTATCACGTAAGAACGTATCTACATCAAAGCGCACAAACATAGCCAAACCAGACGGATCACCAGTTGCAGAAGTAACACAGCCACTCAGCCCGGAAAATGAAACTCGTGGAAAAAATGAAAAAAATATGATTATATCCGATTCTGATTCTGCTGCTCCTGAATTAAGGGAAAGAGCGAGATTCGAAAATGTCAAGAAAAGACAAGCACTTTTTTCACCTAATATTTTGAATTAGAATAAAGAATCAATAATTAGTCAGGCAAAAAGTGGCGAAAAATTGGCGAGATTATGTAAAGAAAAGTAGTTACGAGAGGGCGTGAAAATTACGAGCACACCGACAGCAGCTGCCGCGGAAGCACTCAAAAAGCAGCGCAGGCTGGCGAAAGCGGTCAGACCACAGTCGCTCAATGTGCAGCCCGGAGTTATGGATGTTGCCGAAATAGTGCAAATCGCACCTCCGAAACTGCCACAAAATTCTGAAACACCAGAAAAAATAAAAAGCAGCAACACAGCGGCCAACCCCGCACGCCAATTAAACAAATATTCCCAAATTTGGCAAATAAATTACGTGCGAGGGTATTTGTCGATATAGCGCGAGATTAATGGCAGAAATAGCATGCAAATAAATATCTGGGAGGCAGATACAGAGCCTGGGTGCACACCCAATTTTAATCGCCTTATACGTACAAGCTCGGGTAGGAAACGCAAAACGCACAACGAGCATGGCGCACATCGCCGACGCTCGACGAGAAGCAATCTGATACTGATATCAGTATGCAGATAGCACCTCAGCCCAGAAAAACGTCGCCGCTAGGTAAAACCAGCGGAGCGGCGAGCCATCTCCCAAATGAAATAAGAGAATTGGTACCTATACCAATAAGAGATTTAACGGAGACATGGGGAGATTACTCCAGTAAAATCATCGCAGAAAAGCATGAAAATACTATGGACATGGCAAGAAAAATCAAGAGTAAAAGAAAGGCAAAACTTTCTCCTACTGCAAATACTGAGAGGAAAGAGCAACCAGAAGAGAATGAATTTCCCGCCATTGGGCCTTATGAACAAGGAAATACAGATGACATATGTGCCTCGAAATACCAATGACTCAAAATTTGCTTCTGATAAGCTGCTATTAGCTGAGTCATCATATAGAGGACATATTTTAACTCACGAGCCGAGAGAATGGTGCGCCGACCCGCACGCGAATTTAATTTGCAGCGACGATATACCGTCGCAACCACCTGGCAACTACCTGTTTTACTCCTTGATAAAAGTCCAACAGCTGAGCATATCAGCTGTACAATTACGCAAGCTTCTGCTTCACTCTTCAGCGCTACCGACCTGCGGGGATGCAGAGGAAGAGCGAGAGATTTTAAGTTCAAAAACCAAATGCGGACTACGCATACATTTTTGCACAGGAATTTAATCAAAATAGATTTTTAGCACATTATAGTAAACACCACTGAACACTATATACATCTGCACATGTATGGGGATCACTTTATTCGAACAGATGCAGAGACAGATGCAGAGAGCATCAATAATGGGAAAAATTATGATGGTGGCAATGAGTCAGATAAAGGCTCAAGACAACCCCCCACAAATAAAAAGGAAAACATCAATTCTATCGAAGATAATTATGGATCGCCTTCAAGCAAAGAGCCGCACTCTGGCTCTCATTCTGTAAAACATACACAAAACTCCGGCAGTGTGCAATCGGATGTGCGCAGCGCACGAGAGGCAGGCATTCTTGCACGTGCGCAAACAGACGCGCTCGAGCGGTGTCTTGTTATCAGTGCAAGGCCGCCTCGCGAGAAGCCACAGTCGGCTCTGCTGGATGGCGAAAAGCCACCCCCGATCTCAAAGCTAAAGGCGCTCGACGAACACCCATTTAAATATAAAGAAAGCATTATTTATCTTTTAACTACGCACCACTGTTTCGACACTGAGATTTTACAAGCATAATGCGAACGGTGATACATAAGCACCGATGAAATTGCGAAAACACGGCTCAAAATTGCCGAAGTTCATGTATCGCAATGCAGAGACATCAAATTGCTAGGACTTTTTTTGTCAAAGATAGCATTAATGACAAGGCACTTAAGGGGGGAGTCTGCTTTAGGAGCCGAAAAAAAGCGTTTTTTCAGAGATTTTTTTTAAAGGGGAGGAAATGATTGCGGTAAACGAAATTTTTAAGAACATAATGTACTATATTTTAGCTTTAAAAAACAATTTTTATTAAAAAATATTAAAATTTCTTCAAGTTATGACCATTTTGCCGGAGCGCCTAGAATCTGCACTTTCTAATCGGTGCCGGTGATGGAGGTCGTGCGGTGCGTCTGAAACAGTCGAGACAAATTTTTTTTTAATTTTTATAAGTTTCTTTTCTATATGAAATCAAAAAATACCGAAGAAGTTGTCAAATTCCAAATTTTTTCGAAGTTTGAAAAAAAATTCACTTTTTTTAAAAAAAAGTTCACTTTAAGTTACAAAAAAAGTACTTTAAATAATACTTTTGTCCAACTTTTATAGTTCAAATAGAAGATAATTTAATACTGAAGCTAGATCACATTGATTTTTTTCGATCGGACGTATATTTTTTTTGCTATCACCGGCAACGTTTCTAAAAATCGTAAAAATGGAAACTCGAAAAAACGCGCTTTAAAGTTTTTGGGTACTTACAGTAATTAGAGGTTAATCAGTCCTCTATCTATCCCTGGGCCATACATTAGTCCTTCCTCTTCTTCAAAAAACTCGTTTTGGCTGAGGGTTTCCAATCTTCGGGCTGTACGAGCCTTCTTGCTAGAAAATGATGCGCGCCGGTTCTCCCGCGTTATGCGCTCAGTATCGACGGCGTCAGCAAAATTTTTGCACTGGTGCCCGATGATGATATTGAGGAGCTGCAGGTGGAAAGTACAACAGAGTAGCCCTCGTTAAAAATGCCTGCAGCCATATATGCTGCAATTTCGACGATTTTATAGCCGGAATTCAAATGTTTCGGACTTGCGCCACACAATCCAATTGAACGATTCGTTGGAATTTGGAGTGTGGCCGCCTGAGCACCGCCTCATTAAATCGTCATTAGAGAGCTATTCATAAATTGGACGAATGTGCTTCTCCACAGTTTCATCGATTAATCTCGCCGGATGTTTGTAAGATGCAAGATTATTCGCCGCTTGAGCCTTGCGCCATTCGCATTAACTCTCGGCGCCTTCTGGAGAATTTTCATGCCGACGATTTTCATCCGTGGAACAGTAGTGGTCTAATGTTGCTATAATAGCTTTCTTCATATCTTTCACTGAATCAATATTTCGACGAAGTGCCAGACCGTAGTATATCGTCAATTTCTTGATTACACTCTCCGTTAGCCGCGTCTTTCCTCCGAGTTTCTCAGTTTTTCTTTTATTACGTAAACGAGTACCCATACGCTTTTGCACGTGTCCAACACACTCATTTTTCGTCACTGTAGGGGAAACTAAGGATTGCTATTTAAGATTCCAGTAAAAGTTTTGGAGTCGCCATCGCCGATATCATTAGTGTACATAACTCCGACTTTCTCGACGGATCTCGAAAACATATCCATTATGGAATCCACCTCCATCTTCCCTGCCGAACCTGCATGATTTGAGGAGCACGAGTCTTTATGATTCTCATACCACTCCTCAAATGCGTCTTCGTCCAAAGTACGAGGGTAGTTCAATAAGTCTTTAGAATAAAGTATAAAAACAATTTTTTTTGGGTAAATTTTTTTTTATTTTTCAACATAATCTCCTTGGAGCTCTATACACTTGGTCAATCGCTTTTTAAGTTTTTTTAATCCTTCAGAAAAGTGCGTTTTCGGAAGTTCCTCAAAATAAGCACTTACAGGGGCAATGACGTCTTCGTTGTCCGTAAATCTCTGTCCACCGAGCCATTTTTTCAAGTTTGGAAATAAGAAAAAGTCACTGGGGGCTAAATCTGGTGAATACGGTGGGTGTTCGACCAATTCGAATTTTAGTTCTTCAATTTTAGCCATTGAAACGAAGCATGTGTGAACTCGGGCGTTGTCGTGATGAAAGAGAATTTTTTTTCTCGCCAAATGTGGTCGTTTTTTTTAATTTCTTCTTTCAGCTGCTCTAATAATGATGCATAATACTCACCAGTAATTGTTTTACCCTTTTCCAAGTAGTCGATAAGTATAATTCCACGTGCATCCCAAAAAACTGTAGCCATAACCTTACCAGCTGACTTTACGGTCTTTGCCTTCTTTGGAGCTGGTTCGCCTGTGGAAATCCACTGTTTGGATTGTTCCTTCGTCTCAGGAGTGTAGTGGTGTATCCATGTTTCATCCACAGTCACAAATCGACGAAAAAATTCCTCAGGATTCCGACTTATGCGCGCCAAAAGAGCCTCAGAGGCGACCACTCTATTGCGTTTATTCTCAGCTGAGAGCAAACGCGGCACCCATCTTGCCGATAGCTTTTTCATGCCTAATTTTTCATGTAGAATTGAAACAACTGCACCTATAGATATCCTTGTGGCCTCAGCTAACTCACGCACTTTTAATCTTCTATCCTTCAACACCATATCGTGGATTTTATTGATGATTTCGGGAGTAGTTGCTTCTACGGGCCTTCCTGAACGTGGTTCGTCACTTATTGATGTACGACCACGCTTAAATTCATTTACCCAGTTATAAACCGTTGCTAAGGCAGGGGCAGATGTGCCATGAACTGAGTCCAATTCATTTTTTATCTCATATGGAGCTAAACCCTTTAAATGAAAATGTTTAATTACCGCTCTGAACTCGTTTTTTTCCATTTTTCTTAGCAAGCAATTTTTTTTTCAATTGGTTATAAAAACACGTAAACTCAGAAGATGTGGACTGTGACTGCACCATATATCTAGTCGGGAGTGGTGCTGACTGAAAACAGATGATTTGGAGCGATTCGCGCGCCATCTGTTGGTCATTCTAAAGACTTATTGAACTACCCTCGTATTTTTACTTATGGCACACGAATGACAATATCCACTTTTTACAATGAGATCGATTACTTTGTCACTGTAGTATCCGATGAGCGTTGTTACACCGTACAAGGAAATATAACCGCGCTTTTTCCACGATCCATCGCCTGAAACCTTCAAATGATTCGCAGGTCTTTCATGTTCAACGTTTTTTTCTTTATCTTCCTTGACGGCTTTTTCGCAGGTGCTCTTGAACATTGTCTTCGATGCTGCGTGCAAATGCTCAACGATTTGTTGGTAAGTAGATTTTGCAAAACCTGCAGACATATCCATAAGGCCGCAGAATACGTTTATCCCTTCTCGTCCGATACCAAGAAGCCTCACAACAAAAACAATTCGTCTGTTGATTTAGTAGCCGGTATTTATCAATGGTCCTGACTGGATTTCGCGTCGACCATACATACACTGGACAATAATTTAAAATCCTAGGTCTTGTAGCCGCTTTCTGCAAACGCTAAATTTTGCTTGCATGATCTGCAAATTGCATTGTTTGAAATGGCGAGAAACACAGATATAAGTTCAATAATTCGGTAGCAGTGCGCAGAATGAATAATGACATCATCGCTGCTTGCTGTCGTTAACTTCTGGTCACTGCAGCTCGTGTGTAAGTCTCCGTCGTCCGATGAAACACTTGTAAAACGATTTCGGGTAGCATTGACATTTCGATGTGTACTCGGCAAAATCAAAAGTGGAACTGAAAGCTGACGCTACAAACAGCAGTGTAGAAGCCGATGCCGAGAGCTATAGTATACCGTTATATTGTATACCGTTCTCGCTACTACTACTCAACACAGACCTTCTAGAAACTCCAACTAATGTTTCAAAGGACGGTTGGACCTTTTCAGGTATATACGAGTATAGTCGAATAATAGAATACATTGAGTGCGCGCGCTCGGGTCTTACCGAGCATTCGGTCCTGCTCGATGCTCGGCCACTAAAACTGCTCTAGCATCGGAAATATGTCGAATTGGCCTCTGAAATTTTGAAGACATATTCTTGGATAGTTTTGGAATAGATTTTTTGAAGCCGGTAAAGCAGACTCACCCCTTAAGTCCAATTTAAATAAATACTTGAAAAAATTGAAAGATCAGATTTGTGGTCAATACATAAAAAGTCTTGGTATAATAAGAGATTTGACCATTCTTGCTATGTCTGAATCGACTACCTTCATTGATTTGTTTGAAAATCAAATGGAAGGACTACCGCTGATAGCGGTTTTGTTTTTGAACAAATTGCCTATTCCTCCTGTAATAGATCGCTACAGACTGATTAAAGAGTATCACGAAGCAGCGATCGGTGGGCACCGAGGCGTAAACAAAACTTTCAGCAAAATTGCCAGGATGTGTAGAATGCCAGACAAACAAGCTTGTGCGTGTAAAAACACGAATGCCACTAGTAATAACGGACACGCCTTCCAAAACTTTCCAGAAAATGTCTATGGATTTTTACGGTCCACTTAAAAACTCGAAAGAAGGTTATAAATATATTCTTACAATACAGGATTGCTTAAAAAAAATACTGCATTCTGATTCCAGTGATACGTGCAAGCGCGGATGAGGTTGCACGCGCATTTATAGAGCGAGTCATTTGCTATTTTGGACCACCCGCGGTCCTGCTGACAGACCAGGGTACGCAATTCCAAAATAGACTGTTAAATGAATTTTGTCATATCTTTAGAATTGACAAGTACTGCGTCATATCACCCGCAAACAAACGGTGGCATTGAGCGCATGCACCATACACTCACAGAACATTTAAAAATATATACAGAAAATCATAAAGACTGGAGCAAGTTGGTGTCTATTTGCCAGCACGTCTATAACTGCACAAGACATGATTCCTCCGATTTTGCCCCACACGAGCTTGTATTTGGGCAAAAACAGCGTACACGTTCGAGTTTTCCCCGAAAGAAAACTTTCTCACGTATGGAGATTATATGGTTGGCCTAATTAACAACCTCTCCGAAATACAAACACTTGCTGCCATGAATCTAGTCCAAACGAAAATCAGATTAAAATACTATTATGACAGAAAGCTGAATGTACAGCATTTTAGAGAAGGCGAGATGGTCTACAGGCTCGAAAAGCCGCAGATGGGCAAGCACGACCGCGACTATGAAGACCCTTACGAAATTATCAGCATTAACGTATCTACAAGAAGGCAAAAATAAGAAATGTTTAAAATTTAAACTTTAAAAACTCATATCACCATAAAAGCGAATGATATCATTATTCTAACACATAACATCAACAATAGACTACAAATTATTACCAATTATCTTACTTTTTATTATAAGATTGCAATTTAAGAACTAAGGTTAATTCGGGGGTTGGGTTGACCCACAGTAATTCACACATATGCTGATAAGTGGGTAACCAATACTGCGTTTTTGATTATTATTTGAAAATAGATAATTTCTTTAGTTTTATGAGTTCATCTTATTGTATATGTTATTCCTCAACTAAAAACAACACTACAATAAATATTTTAACATTAGAAGATTTATCAATACAGATATAAATTTCCACAGTATTTAACACGCAGTAATACCTGGATGCAGCAGTAATACAAGCATTAGATGCGTTTTTAAAAATTGCTTTATTTTAATTAATAACTGCTTTTCATGACAATCTAACTGTTATTTTCTGAGCAAATTAAGCTCAATATTGATTTGAAACAGAAACGAAGACAAATTTTCAGCATATATGAGCTTATAATGTCGTTTTGAAGTCGTCTCCGACGGAAGTCCGCAGTAATTGGTACATTTGCCCCAGACCAAGCGGGATTTTTTCTCTGAAACACACGAGACCAAAATGAACAGACTGTGCAATTAAATCAATTTACTCAAAAAGAGAACAAAACACGAGATATTAAAATTATAATCAAATCGAACCCCCAGTGATACAAAAAATAATAGAAAAACAGAATCAAACGAACACACAACACTGACAAAATTAAAAAGAATGGGAACCTATATACCAGATTCAAAAAACAACATACCATCAGCCGCTAGATCTCTAGCCATAAGTGCATCAGCACAAGCATAAAACTGATATCAACGCGCAACCCAATGCGCGTAGCAGTAGTCCGATGCGAGGCACAAACAGTGGTTCTCATGCGCGGTATAAAAGCACTTAGCACGCGGCTCCTGCGCGTGGTCCCGCGCTGGCACAGGTACGAACGCACACACGGAGAACAGAGATCAAAATGTATTGAATAATATTGAAATATACCTAATGTACTTTAGTACAAGAGTCATACTTTTCAACGAAAGCTTGATAATTCTTAAAATAAATCATAGATATTTAAATATATTTTGATGTACTTTGAAAACATAAATTATACTTTTTAATAAAAGCTAGTACACTCTCAAAATGAACAAACAAACATTTAAATATACTTGAAACACTTTAAAACAATAATCATATTTTTGAATAAAACTTTGTATATTCTTAAAATGAATTAACAAATATTTGGATATATTTGATGTACTTTGAAAACATAAATCACACCTTTTAATAAAAGCTACGATACTCTCAAAATAAACAAATAAACATTTAAATATATTTGAAATCCCTTGGAACAAGAATCATATTTTTTCAATAAAAGCCTGCACATTCTCAAAATGTGGGAATGAACATTTAAGTATACTTGTTGTACTTTAAAATAATAATTACATTGTTCAATAAAGATCTGCACACTCTTACAATGAATTAATAAACATTTAAACATATCTAATATACTTTAAAATATAAATCATACCTTTTAATAAAAGCTAGCAGATTCTCCAAATGGGCAAATAAATATTCAGTCAGATTTGATATACTTTAACCCATTAACGCCCAAACGGACACAATTTTTCGTCCTTTTCTCTCGAAGGGAAATTAATGAAATCACTCAATAAAAACCACTTATCCTAATGTTTTCGGATGTGATCTTTCGATTTCCGGGGTTAGAATTGTGATTAAATGCTCTAGAAAAAAAATATGGCTGACTTTATGGAGAAAAGTACTGAAAGTTTGGGGATTTTTTTTTATTTTTTTTTAAGTCCAAAAAGTGCTCTAACCTACTCCAGATTGTAGAGAAAGGTGGAGGCAATAGTTGGAGTTGATGATAGAATTTTTTGTGCCAACCTCAACTGACTCTAATCTTTTTAAAATTACAAACTGCTATTTACTTCTTATAATGAAAAACGCGCCATTTCTTGAGAAATCCGGCCGCCATTTTGAATCCGCCATCATTGAAAATTGAAAATTTAGTCAAATATATTCTGTAGTATTGTTTTGATTGAGGAAAATGACCGTGAATCAAGAAAAACTTACAATAACATTATTTTCTCGTTAATACTAGAGAAAAAATCATATTTCATGAGATTTAATGCAATGTCCGCCATTTTGAAAAAATTAGAGTCAATTGAGGTTAGCACAAAAAATTCTATCATCAACTCCAACTATTGCCTCCACCTTCCTCCACAATCCGGAGTAGGTTAGAGCACTTTTTCGACTAAAAAAAAATATTAAAAAAAAGAATTCCCCAAATTTTCAGTACTTTTCTCCATAAAGTCAGCCATATTTTTTTTCTAGAGCATTTAATCACAATTCTAACCCCGGAAATCGAAAGATCATATCCGAAAACATTAGGATAAGTGGTTTTTATTGAGTGATTTCATTAATTTCCCTTCAAGATTGACGCTCCAAAAAGGACGAAAAATTGTGTCCGTTTGGGCGTTAATGGGTTAAGACAAAATAATAATTTTTAATAAAAACTGACGCACTCTTAAAATCAACAAATTAACATTCAAATATACTTGAAAATCTTATTCCTTTAATAAAAAATCATATATTCTTAATATGAACTACTAAATACTTAAATATATTTGACACTCTTCAAAATAAAATCGCATTTTTAAACAAAATTTGCATTTCAATTGAATACAATTGATACATTCTAAAATAAAAATCGAATATTTCAGTGAAACTTGTGTGTGTATTCAAAATATATCAGTTAACATTTTAACACAATTAAGAGATTTAAACAAAACTACCTTTTCTCCAGTAGAATTAGCACATCTTTAAATGGAGGGGACAACATACAATATGATGGGTATACATAATCAAAAGAAAAACATGTATTTTCAGATAAAAATCAATATATTCTTAAAGCTAGGCTGACAACGTTTAATTACAGTTAGCAAAATTCTAAATAGGAATGACACTTTTTCGAATGAAATTTACATTTTAAAACCAATCATTAGATCTTGAATGCAAAACAAAAACATAATACCAAAAATAGATATCGCGCACCTTATGTAAAATTACTACACTTTTATTATCAATATTCAGCCAAGCGCGGGTACAGCACATCATGGAGCAACATCCTCAGTACGGGCGGCGGCTACCTGCACGGTCAGCAGCGCAAAAAGACTACAGCAGCGGCAGTCGATACTCCGCTGATATATCTCCTGTGTGTTCGCACCTTCCATTATCAAATATACACAAAACTTTAACACAGAGGCATGCCGACACGCCGCTTTGACACGGACAATCACATCTTTGTTTCCGGTAAATTATATTAATGCAATTGCAATAACGTCTCATCTCTCCTCGTGCGCACCTTATCTTGTATAGGAGTACCATCACTGAGGGAACGAACAGATCAGCCAGTGAAGAGGCGAAAACACTTCGGCCACTCGCAGGCACCGGAAAGGAAGGTTAGTGGAAGGTGGAGGAGCACCCAGTAGACCAAGCGGTAGCTAATCTGGAAAATCATAACATCGTTACTATAACTATCACGCAGTTGTAACTCCGCAACAATAGACTCAGAATACACAGATTGTATACACATACGATTTGGTATACTGGGCAATAGATGGCGTACCTCGTCACCTCATCCGGTCGTACGAAGAAACGTCCGCCCCTCTTATTATGCAATACATAAGTTTAAATATATCGAACACTCAGCGTCGAAGGAGAATTCACTGGATAATACGCACGGATGCACAGCGCTTGCAGCGCATGACCTCCTCGTGGAAGTCGCTCTTAAACATAGCTCCTCGTCCTCAAAGGAGTAGTAGTCCTCGGCTGCTTTACGTACAACTTCCGCACAACGCAGACTTACAGTGAAATCCGAATACATTTTTGGCAGATTGGATTGCGACACTTGACTCGGTAATTCAACCTCGTAAGTCGGCTGTTGGGCGAAGACTGAGGATGCAGCCTCACACACGCAGGTATGCACCTCGAGCGCTTGCGGATTGTTTATACTTGGCCAAGCGATAAAATGCCACAAGTGGCCGTTCTCGTTTAGCCAAGGGCTTATAGTAAGCACATTATGCTTGCTACAGCTAGCACTGTGAGCTACATTGTATTTGGAATATACTGTAATATAGGACTCCTGACTATCGGCCAGCATAAGCGGCCTTAATGGTCCTCAACACACATGACTACTCTCTCGAACTGAACTGCGATCAACATCATCGAAAAAAATATCGTAGATAGAATAAAAATAATATCACTGCAATATTAGCAAAATAACATGGTTCAAATAATAAAATAACACCGTTAGAATAACCTGATACATTGCTATAATAACAAAACAATATTGCCAAAATAATAAAACAATACCGCAAAAATAGTCACATAACGCTACAAAAACTATAAAACAACACCGCATTGTCAAAAAAAAGAGGAAAAATTTTTTCGAACCGCCGGGATTTGAACCATCGATCCCATGACCGAGAGGCAGGCGCGTTGCGCACTGCACCGCGGCGGCTTTTTCGAAGACGTGTATAGTATAGCACTCACGATACGACTGGCTACCCGCAACCACGATATAATCCAAGCCACACCCCACACAGTTTTTCTGTTAATTTTGCAACAAGAGAAGGGAAAGAGAAGCGAGGTGGGTTCTTTTCTCCCCCCCCCCCACTCCGTTTCCCATTAATTCGGCAACCGAGGAAAAACTAAGAGAATAACGGTGGAATATCCTAATTTACAAGGCGGCAGAAAGTGCACTAGCAAATCACTCGCCCTTCATCCAGCGGCTAGACCACAATCCCGGCCTATTATTAGAAGGGATAGCTCCATTAGCTTCATCCAGCACAGATTAGAAAACTGTGCAAAAAGTGGATTTAGAGTCTTATTTTTCGACCAGCAACAAATTAATCAAGGTATGGAGGCAACTGTTCGATGTATGCGCAAGTGTATTAAGTGGCTGTTGATACAAAGATACACTTAATTATCCCTTCGAACAAATACAGGACACACTACAACAAACAGAGAGAATTGTTGACCTCATTTCGGAGCAGAAAACGCTGAATGATACATGCACACGCAGATCGATACTTCCGATCATATGCAAAATAAACCGCATTTTATTCAGAACGCTTGATAAAAGTGCGAAAAATGAAATTAAATATTTAACAGATATTACAGTCAATGATACTAGACAAACTGCCAAACTTTTGGTCAACCTCACTGAAATTACACAAACACAATCCGACAGTACAAACAGCAGAATTTTAGACTTAGAGGTGCTTATCAAAAACATCTCTGAGTCATAGGATTATGTCAGCAGATCAACGCGATAGGCTCAGCTGTGGAACTACTCAACAAAGGCATCCTATGGTACAAACTGGAAACAGAAATTATTACGGATATCATTCTTTTCGCATCTCAAGGAACGATTCACCCACGCTTCTTACCCCCAAATCTTATTAAAAAATAAGAATTTTTGGAAAAAGAGACAGTACTAGACGCAATCTTTCCAGGATCCGGAAAGGTAGACTCTATCTTAAAGATCGCCAAAATTTCGAACCTTTCGATTTACTTTGCCAAATTTCAAATAATATATCATCTAGCCATACCTCTATTAGACCTACAAAGCTATCTTCGATATAAAGCATCAGCTGTGCCAATAAAGCAGAGCGCGATAAATGCAACAAACATATGGCCAGAGTCGCATTATTTTGCGATTAGCGAAGACAATAAGAAGTATATTCCTATATCTCTCGAAAAAATAGCCACGTGTAGAAGCCTAGACGAGCTTTACATCTATAAAGACCCAGAACCAGTGAGGGAAATAAAGTGCAACGCAGCATGCGAAATAAAATTTACGCTGCTGCACGATACCTACTGGATGCAACTACATAGGGCAAACACACGGCTATTCTCGATAATAGACGCTGAAGCCATCTTCGTCCAGTGCAGGAAAGCAGTGCACACTGCCTTTGAGATCAATGGCACAGGCTACTCTCATTGTCATCTGGATGCACAGCGCATACGGCTAATGCGCGCTTAAAACTATACAAAATTCATTGACCATGTAATTGAACGAGATATAAATCAGAAGGCCAAAAACCTTCATGGGATACACTCAAACCTGCTCAAAACTGGCACGAACTTTCACGAGATAATAGAAAAAGCCAAGCAACTAGCAGAATATAAGTCAACAAATGACAAGATGCAAAACTTTTATAATACAACCTCAACTGCAGGCTACTCTGTTTTAGGAATAGTCGTAACAGCACTCGTAATTTGGAAGTGCATTACTTTTAAGGCATCATGTCACAGAACATTTTTGAACAAGATATGTTATAGAACATCTAGATGAATCTGAACAACAAGGCATTGAAATGACGGGACCGATACAGCCGCAGCTGCAACCACGGCTTCTGATACCCCCGCAAGCTACCCCCATCATCTACCCAATGACAGTGAATGAAATAACCACATCAACGCGCGACGTGCTCCCTTTGATGTATAGAGACAACCATATGATGCAGTTCCCGCGCAATACATAAACAGGATGCATCAAACAAAATGTACAAAGTTAAATAAACAAAAATTATACCGACGACGTAAAGCTCAACCAGAAACCAAACACCCCAAATTAATTAGGACTTTTCAAAACTTCTCATACTCTTTTAATACTTAAAACAACTAATTATATAATATACCAAAGACGATTCACTACAGGAGTAAAATTGCTACATTGATAATTTGTAAATCGATTTTTCCCGGGGGCTCCCTGTTTTCTAATATGCTCTAGAAAGTTTCAGACTCATTAGCAAAGTGGATCGACATAAAATTGAATAAAGACTTTTAAAAAATAATCTGTGTGCATCAGCCTTTATAGCCAACAAAAGCTCCAGTGCCTAGCTGTACGCCAGCGGAGGATTTGGCTTTCTTTCCGAGAAGGTCATCATGTGGACAGTGACACGAAGCCGAGGAATGCGCTCATGGGAGCGCCTTATCACCTGCAAGGTCGTACCGACGACAGCACCACACGCGGAAAATCATCAGCATCTCGCCAAAGGCATTTCGCACACAGGAGTGCGCGGAAATGCAAGGAGACTGCCACAAATAAAGGCCTTACATTAACAAAAAGAAGAACTAATAAAAAGTAGATGCAGCAGAAGCAGAGACAATCAGGGCGCTTCAATATACGTCAATAAATCGACCAGGCACAGATTTTTAGTACACGCAGAAGCCCGCCGTTGCTGCCAAGCTCAAATGGAGCTCAGAAAACGCGCAAGCTTTTAGCGCGGCTGAATAGCCGTAACGACATCAAGGCAGATTCCAGAAATTTTGTAACAATCACTTATTATATAAACATCAACAAGCCTGCCTAGAAGAAAAAAAGTCATCATACACGAACGACAGAGCACCAGGGCCATTGACCGGTGCGACGCAAGACTCAGCCTTATTAAGATGCCGCAAGACAAGTGCAGTGCAGTGAAATTAGTGCGCGTATGTGATTTCGTTTTGTCTGTACAAAGAGTGATTAGAGGGCATGTAGTATGAATGTTGCAGCAAAATGTTTTGGTATTTTCAAATATCAACGCAATTAACTTCTATAAATAATTTTTTTTTTTAAATTTTATTTTATAATATTAACGAAATTAACTTGTTTGAGCAGTTTTCATGAAATTTGTATTCTATAATATCAATATAGTTATTCTTTATGAGTAAAAAGATTTTTTTTTCATATTTTATATGGCCAATTAATTTAAAATTATCTTTGTATTTTGGTTGATTAAATTTAGAATAATGTTTCAATAGCAAAAAGAAATGCATCTAATTTTGATCTAATAAATTAATTAAGCTGTATAACTGTCATAATAACTAGTTCAATGCAGAATGGGGCATGAATGTATGAACTATTATTATTATAAAAATGACATTACAACAAATAATACATACAAAAAATGTGATTGCACACAATATTACAGCTAAAATAATGTACAACTTAAATCTATTATATACATATCCAACTTGACGATGTAAGCAAAAGAAAAGGAGAGAGACACACATATTTCTGCACACACAGCGATGTAAACACACAACATTACACTCACACACACACATACGTTATAGAGCCGCTGTGGCAGTGGCGCGGCCCCTCGAACGTGTAACGTACGCAGATGGGCGCAGGTTGACATGAAACACTCATGCCGGTTGAGAGGAGCACACATGCTGATTGGGATGAATCCTTATCTTGCGCGAGTCTTCTCGCGCGAGAAAAGCGCGTCTCTGGAGTGACGCGCACAGGCAGTCGGGGCCTGACCTCCGAACGAGCGAGTTGGAGCGAGACCATCGAGCGAGCATCAAGCTTTAGGCGCGGACAGACACCTCTGTCTCCTAGTTGCCTTAATAAAACCCTATTTAACCCTATCCCTCGCATCTATTCTTTCGGAAGTCCTAACCTCATAAAAATTTGATACTTAACTGTATCGAGTAGAGCATGCGACGAACCTCGCGCATTGCGTTAATTTCCTCTCCGTTACAACACAAACTTTTCAAATCAATCGGATTTACTTGAAACTTACTACGTGGGAGTTTTTAATAATGATAATATTATACAAGAAATTTATTAATTTATTAATTTATTAATTTATTAATGTATTTGCACTTGAACGTGCACTATATTACAATAAAATACAACTGTTAAAAAGTATTATAATTGTTCAATTGTTTCTACAGTGACTGACTGAGTGTTGGTCCTTCTGACTTTTTTATGTATATTATATATTCTATAAAATACTTCTAAAATTTGGAATTCTGAGGTCGGATTCGTATTCAGCGAATGCAGAACCCCCAAAATACTGCTTTGTCTCAATCCCATCATTGTTTTGAAAATCGATCCATCATATTGGATCCGCCATTTTGAATTTTGAAATTCGGAGGTTGGATGCATATTTAACAAGTACAAAAATTCCCCCAAATACTATTTTATCTCAATTTAATAACTTTTTGAGCTCAGAATCGTATTCATCGAGGTCATAAACCATGAGCAACATTACTTTTTCGTTATGAAAACCCTTCATTTTACAATATAAAGCATTAAAATATTAGTAAAGAATATAAAACCTATAAAAAAGCACCAAAAACCAAAGTACGGAATTAACTTTTACATGTATTGTACACAACTTTAGATAGCTATATATTTAAAAAAATAGTATCACTTGCTATGTCCAGCTTTTTATGTATTACTTCTATGCTGATTTTATACATTACATACTAGTTTTTCAGAACGATGTAAGGAAAACTTGGCTTGCAATAAATAAATATGTTCGTTTTGTGAGAGCTCACAAAGGGCTCCCATGTTAAAAATTGAAGCTCTGAAGCTAAATTTCTCGATTTTTGATACCACATCGAAATTTCAACCACGTATAAAAAACTAAATTGACATATAATAAAAGTGTTGGAGATACCACTAGAGCACTTGGTGCACTATATTAAGTGGCGTGTGCTACGCGCATGCGCACGGCTGCTGTTCCTTGGGCTGCGAGGGCTCTCCTTGGGCTGCGAGGGCTCTCCTCGCGCTCGTCCTGTTCGTCGCCGTCTTTCGTAGAGAAAGCATTCAACCCGGCTGTTCTTTTCTTTTTCCTAGTTTATATAATTTTTGCCTAGTGACTTTCACCACCTCACCACCTGATCGCGTCAGGTTATGGGCCGGTGAGTGTGGACGCTTCCAACTGCGCTAGTAATCGAGAAAACCCGGGAAGAGGCTCAGACGCATTCACCGCGTGGTCAGCGCGGCGCGTCTTTCTCTCATGCCTCGCAAATGAGTAGGTGTTGTGTCAAAAAAGTGCATGACAAAGGGCAGTAGAAGGACTCAAGGGCTTGTGTGATTAACAAGCTCGCACCCTTTGTCAAGCCGCAAGGAGCCGAGGTCGACGGACGCCAAGGAAGTGACCGGTGTGGCAGCGCACGGTGGGTCATACGGAACACAGGCGAGCAGGATGCAACAAGTGGCTTTTGCCAATTCATCAATGAGTAAGTAATTTCGAAATATAATTAGGTGAATATAGAAAAAGAGCTTAGGCAAAAGAAATCTAGATAAAATCACTTATTAAAAATTGAAAATATGAAGTGAAGATAAAATCATGTATAGTAAATGCAGTTCAATTTCTAAGATAAAAGCTAATAATTAAAAGATAAAACGTAGAATCAGTGCTAAAAACATTATTTGATAAAAAAAAAAGAAAAAGAGGTGAAAAGTTTTATTTTCGAGTTCCGCGTAAGAGACACGCGTTTTGCTCGTTTCCTAGAATCACGAACAGAAACCGACAAAAATAGGGGGGAAGGTAACGCGTCACAAGATGGCCGACGCATGCGACTAGAGGGGAGTAAGGTCGGGTATAGCAGCGATCGTTTGCTACCTGCACAAGGGATGCCGCAACGATCGTGCGTCGCGGGCGAGAGAGAGAGAGGGAGTTTCTCGTTCCTTCTTTCGTCTCGTTCGTACAGCGAGCGCACGCGGCGAGCGTGTAGATCGAGAGGGAGAGTTGTCGCTCTCCGATTCTCTCGTTCTCTCCTTCTTCGTGCGGCGGGCCTATTATTGCATGCTCGCGCGTTTCTTGTGCGGCAAGCGTATAGGCAAGACGGAGAAACTCGCTGAGTTACGGCTTAAGTCGAATAAAGGAGACGGCGCTCCCCGATTCTCTCTGCTGTGCGGCGGGCGCGTCGTTATATGCTTGCACGTCTGAGCAGCCGTACTGCAACTAGGTAGCAGTGCGCGACTTTATCGACCTGGCGCTGAACAAAGATTATTCCAGCGCTGTAGATATATGCCAATTTTTTTCGTTACATCGGATATAAAATTAAATAAATATAGTCTGTCACCGTGAATTGACAAATAATTTAAATTAATTAAATTAAGAATAGTTAAATAAATAAAGAAAATTTAAATATATAAGTTTTTTAACAAACGTGGTGAATATAAACTTCACTTTAACAAATATTCGTTAAAGACCATCTGAATATTTTACTTTCAAATAAAAATCCTGTGTTGCATTAAAATATAAACTGCAGTTACCAAATTCAAAATCGCATTCAGTGAGGGCCCCATTCAATGCGTACCCAGCTTGATTCATCTAATAGCAAGCTTAAATAAAAGTCAACACAGTCACAAGAAAGATTAATAAGATTAAGATAAAGACAAAAGAGAATAGAGTAAGAGTGAATCCAAGATCGATATATCTTACAAACTAGACAAGAACCTACGATAAGAATCGCTCCTTAAAAACAGAAACTTTTGACAAGAGTCGGTGACTAGATTCACATTTAGAAATAGAACACATTTACAAGATATAAAATAAAATAGAAAGATCAAAACAAAATTTAATTAAACAAAAATATTCATTGCTATTCAATTCAACAGGGATGACCTGACTCGGATGAACAGAGTCTGGCCCACTGGACAGAAATTTTATAGTTTTAATATTGTGTACACGCCAAATTGCATTACGAGGAAAGAGGTGCGAATCATGATGGAGGAGCATAGTCGCATGTTCCTCAAGGGAACAGAGATGCTGGTGAGACAATTTGCTATGTCAGCTGGCCAAGCACCAGCAGCCATAGCTCCGGCTTCTCTTCTCCGATTAATCCTGTTCAAGCATCCAACTTCAAGGAGAAGACGGGGAGCCCTGCGGTCAGTACTGCAAAGTCTGCTGAAGACTCACTGCAGTAAGGAGATTCATGGGAAAGACCCAGAATCATAAGTGACAAAAGTCTCGAGCAGCCACCGGAAGTCAGGGTGACCTCAATCCCGGTGAGTGCAACAGCTTCGAGACCAAAAACCGATAAGGACCTCATGTCCATGAATATCGACATATTGAGGCCCTTGATCTGCCGTCACAGGACGGAGAAGTGTCCGACGAGTCCTTTGAAATTGACCTGCCATATAGGACAGGAGGATTGCCCGAGTCAGGGCTATTTGACAGCAGCGAGCACCCCAACTTCAGGTTTCTCGAGGATCGTGGTTTCGAAACTGAGTCTCAGGACAACAGGAATCGAGTAAGTAATAAGAGTAAAATATTTTACAAGATTAATAATGACAGCCAAACTATGGCTTTGCTCAACGAATTAATATAAACTAAAATCAAAGTACTTTTTAATGAGAAGGAAAAAGAAAATGAGAAAAGTTCAAATAGAATAGTCTGTTAAATTTGTCCGAGCAATTAAAAATAGAGATTTCTGGGAGAGATAGTCGAATGTTCAGAAATTATAAATTAACCATGAGTTCCAAATTTGAAATGTTTGAGGATTTTCTAAAATCTGAACTTAGAATAAAGAAACTGTTATATATTCTCGAAAGCACGTCGGATATGTCTCACGAAGAGCAAAGAATCGTAGATAACAAATTCAAGGTGCGAGATATCATTCGACTGTCTTCCTGCATTATCAATAGAAGAGACACCGTTTATTATAACAAAATAATTAATTTGAATGAACCTAGAGAAATTCTAAACAAATTAAATGAGGTCAAACTATATGTACCCGTACCAGTAGGATTGCCGCTAGAAAAGATTTATCTGCATTAAAATATCGTTCGGACAAAGAGTCAGCATCAGATGTTTACGATAAGTTCCAAGAGAAAGTCAAAATCTTTGCGAGTATCCCAAACGCTGACGAACTCTCAGAGAAAGAGAAAAGAGATTACTTTATTCTAGCGGTTGCTGAGGCAGTTCCAGAAATTATAACTGCTGATTGTGTGTACAAGGAGACAACCTCAAAAGAAATGTCGTGCAATCAACTCAAAAACTATCTTTTACAGGTTGAAGCTTCCAAGAGTAGTCGAGACACCACACCAGCTGTCAAGACATTCTATGCCAGCAGCAAGCAAACTGACCGAGTAAGGCAAATCTGCAAAATATGCGGAATGGAGGGACCCAGTAAAGAAGCTTGCCCACATCCCGAAAAACGTCAGTGTTATTATCGCCTAAAACTTGGCAGTCACGTGGCGAGTGAATGTCGGAAGAGTAAGGACGACAACGAGAGGTCAAAGAACCCTGAGCCTTAACTTCGTTGGTTCCAAAAACAAAGGTGGGCAAGGAGCCAACAACAACTACAACAACAACAAATCTTCCAATTCACATGTGAACAAATGGTCCTCCAATCCGACTTAATCGAGAAGAATAAAAGACGGCGCGAGTAATCGTGGCCGTGGACGAGGAAGCGGCAGAGGAGGTTTCCAGCAACGCCCTGGAGGCAGTGACTTTCCTGAGTCAGCTTTGTCTCTCCAGGCCATCACAGATACCTATGAAGGTACAGATAATGATTGTCTTTCGAGTAATAAAAGTGGCGTACTAGTTCAATTTATAGCGTACTCAGGTGCGACTGAGCATCTAAGCAACAATAAAATGTACTTTAGCGAATTCAATGATAAGAAAAAAATCAAAGATAAAATGTGCGAACAAAGACAGTAGCTTCACTACATCCGGTATTGGTACAACTAAAATTATGACTAATGATAGAAAACATATGTGTTAAATAATATTCTGTACTCGAAAGAATTGTCAAATAATCTTCTGTCACTTAGGTTCATTTGTTGATCAAGGGCTAGAAATTTATTTAAACAATAAAATTATCGATATTTACGACCCAGAACTAGAGAAAAGCATTATAATAGGCAAATATGAGAAACCGTTTTGGTCAATAAAACTCGTAGTAGGAAAAGATTGTAGCTATAAAGATAGACTTGAACCGGAAATTAAAAGCTTTTACAATACGAGGAGTAAGAAAAACATCGAAAATGTCGAAAGTCAGAAAGAGATTAGAAAAGAAAATGAAAATTGTAAAATAATTGCGCAACAAAAACTAAGAAAAACAGATAATGAATTCTTGGAAATGTCGGAGAACAGAAAAACTCATAAAATAGAATCGTATAAAAATAATGTATCAGAATGTATAAGAAAACGAATGAAATTTTGAATAACAACAGCATGTCTGAAGCAATGATGTGGCATACTCGACTCGGGCATGTATCAAGTACAAATTTACTAGCATTAGCAAAAAATAATAGCAATTTGATTAATTTGGACAACGTAAAAAGAGATACGACGATACAAAAATGCAAGATCTGTCTAGCGGCAAATAGCGTCAAACTGACATTCACTAAAATAAGATCTAGAGCCAACAAACCCCTGCAGGTGATTCGTGGTGACAACATGGGACCGATCAGCCCAGTGTCTTACCCAGGGAGGTTTAAATTCGTATTAGTATTAATTGATGATGCTACTAGAGCAGCTCTAGCTTTCCCTATACAGAATAAAACAAATGTTCTTGAGTGTATCGATTCATTTGTTAGAAGCCTCCGTAATCTTCTCGGACCCGATGAAAAATTCTGTTTTCTCAGGTGCGATAGTGGTACAGAGTTTACGAGTCAGGTTACACAAGATGTACTAATCAAATACGGTGCTGAATTGCAACTAGCTTGCCCTGACACACCGCAGCACCTCGGTGTTGCTGAAAGGTTCAATCATACCCTGGAAAATAAAGTTAGAGACATGATGCTTGACTCTGGCTTGCCGCATTCATACTGTGATCTAGCAGTTAAAACAGCTGTTTACATTTACAATAGAACATCGCACAAATCAATAAATATGAAAACACCTTTGAGCGAAATACTTGTTAAACAGTCTGAATGCATAACTCAAGTCAAGCGCTTTGGTTGCGCAGCATACGTTAAAATTGCCCGGAGCACTGAGACGAAGTTTTCTCCACAAGCAATGCTAGGCTTCTTGGTAGACTCTTTAAATACAGGATATACGGTACTTATGTCAGCAGAAAATAAGTTGTACGATAGTAAGCATGTAAGATTTGTTGAAAACTTAACCTATATAGATTGTCAAGATAAGCTTACCGAGATAGATTAAATTGAATTGAATTTTGGAGATGTGCGCGATACAGTAGATATGGATAGTCTAATTCTAAAGGTCACAGTTAGAATTGAAGGAAATGTCACAGAGACAAAAATGAAAAGGGGTAAACCCACGAAAAATGTAAAAGCTATGTTTTTCTTGAGTGAAACCCTGGAAACAGAAAAATTAGTTTTTGATCGCGTTTTGAGTGATCTTAAATATCATGCTCTTTTAGCAAAAATCCAAGGAGACCCACAAACATATCGAGAGGCAGTTAGCTCAACAGATAGTGAACACTGGATTAATGATATTAAAACTGAACTAGATGCTATCAAGGACAAGCAAGTTTATACTGTAGTTGAAAGATCGAAAATCCCTATAATAAACACGAAACCCAATATTATTGATTCGAGATGGGTGTTTAAAAAGAAAGTAAGTGAAAAAGATGAGATCAAATACAAAGGTAGACTAGTCATTCGTGGATTCAAAGACAAAAATGTGTACGATTTGCACGAGACTTACGCCCCTGTGTCCAGAATGCCATTAATTAGAGCATATTTTTCGTTGGCAAATAAATTCAACTACAAGATCAGACAACTGGATGTCGAAACGGGCTTTCTTTACGGAGAGCTGTTAGAGGACCTATACTTAGAAATTCCAGAGGGAGTATTAGTTGACAGTGACACTAGAAAACGCTTTGTTTGGAAATTAAATAAGTCACTTTATGGTTTAAGAATAAGTCCAAAGAAATGGAACGACAAGTTTACTGATGTTATGACTAAGCTTGCATTCAAATCAAAAGACATAGATCCCTGTCTATACATCGAACAGACAGATGGGGCAAATCCCAATGATTATGTGCTCGACAAATTGAGTAGAAAATTGAGTCAATAATTCAAAATAAAGGATCTAAGCAGTAGGATCTCTTCTTTATCTAGCTAACGCCACGAGACCAGATATATCGTATACTGTGAACATTCTTAGCAGGCATCAAGTTAATCCAACGTTAGGCGAATGGAACATGGTAAAGCGAGTGTTTCAGTATCTGTCGGGCACTAGACACTATGGGCTAACCTTTAATAATGCCAAGAGCGAGATGGTGGCTTATTCTGATGCCAGCCTGTCTGATTGCAAAGATTCTCTAACAACCTGTGGCTATCTAATAAAGCTGTTCGGAAATTCTGTAGACTGGATGACTCATAAGCAGCAGAGTGTTGATCTGTCCACATGTCAAGCGGAGTACGTGGCCATGAGCGAGACATGCCAAGAAGCGATGTTATTACATAATTCCATATCGATGATGATAGAACGAAATATGTATCCGATTACTTTGTACTGCGACAATATGTCAGCCATATCCTGTGCGAAAGTAAATGGTGGAAACCGATTGAGACACATGGTAGAAAGAAGAAAAAACTATGTTACGGAATGCGTGAATAAAAATTATGTGAAAATAGAATGGGTCAAATCAAAAGGCCAACTGGCAGATATATTTACTAAAGTTCTGCCCATTCAATTGCATAGGGATTTAACTTATAAAATAATGAATATGAATGTAAATAATTAATGTTTTGTGTTATATGTTTGTTTAGACTGCTCGAATGAGGAGAAGACTCAGTTCGATGAGGAAGAGTCCTGGGACTAAGAGTGCCACAAGTGAGAGGGTGTGTTGGAGTTACCACTAGAGCACTTGATGCACTATATTAAGTAGCGTGTGCTACGTACATGTGCACGGCTGCTGTTCCTTGGGCTGCGAGCGGTCTCCGTAGAGAAAGCATTCAACCCCGGTTGCTCTTTTCTTTTTCCTAGTTTATATAATAAAGCTTTGGTACGTTCTTACCTTGATTTCTGCCTCGTTACGTTTACCACCTCACCACCTGATCCCTTCAAAAAGTCTCAAGAGATTTTAATGAAATTCAATTATCCGGTGAACGTCCTTAATCTACTTTGTACGATTTGACTGTTTTTATAATATTATACACCAAAAACGTTGGAGCAAAAGCTTACTAACTCTGAATTAAAAAGTGCCTCACAGTTTAAGGCAAGTTTTGTCTTGTTTCTATAGGTACAAAAAAGATTAATTAAATTTCCAGCTGAAGATTTTATTATAGCAATTGTAACAATAATATTATTGTATATCTTTAATCACCACGATTAGGAATTAGGTTGGTGCTCTGACGTTTTACTCCACAACAAGGCAAAATTTACTTCACTTTTGGGGATAATTTTGCTTAGAATTTGGAGCATTTAGTAGCTAATCACTTTTCAGTTGCTAAGATTTTACACAGTACAAAGAAAACACTGTTTCAATATTCTTTCGCATGTACATATGTTTAATTTAAATCGAATATTCCTAAGTTTAAATTAATCTTTTTATTTAAAAAAATGTATTTGGGAAATAAAAGAATGTATGTGTGGGCATGCGCGCGAGTATATAGACGTACTGAGAAAAAGTGCTGAAATGATGTAGGTTGTGGGATTAATCGAGTACATTTGTCACTGTTATTAATTCTAGGTTTTTTCTAGTAAGAGTTAAAAAAAATTCGATCTTGCTTTATAGTTTAGTATAAGCCTACTAAAATAAGATAGTGTGTATTATACGGACAGTACCTGACAGTACCTGAATTAGCAGATATATAAAAAAACAGCTATCTTCATAAAAGAACAAATAAAAATTCGTTCGTTTAATAAAAAATGACTGCAACATAATTTATTCTAATTTGTATAAAAAAATTTATTCAGGTGGATTGTAATCTGTAAACAGGTGTATTTTTAAATCATGTAATAACAATAGTGAAACAGATAATTATACCCATTTACACGCTACTTATCTTACACACAGTAAATATGTATTAATTCATATTAGCACTTAAAGATGTGAGTATCATAAAGAAAAATAAAATAGTTAATAATCAATCAATCCTCTTCAAACTCGCATATAATTTCGATAATCGATAAGAAAAGGTTTCTAAATCATATGACTATCGTGTAATTGGAAAGTAAACCAATTTAAATAAATTGCTATATTTCTTTCTTATTAACAGGTTAAAAAAGGTGTGTTTTGCTTTCTCAAAGACAAAGCTTTGTAACGATGATAAAATTTCTTTTTAGAGATTCGCTGAATCTCGATGTTTTCGAGGTTTCTGAGTCATAAAAATAGGTTTACAATAGGGTTTTAAAAAATGTCTGTCTATATGTATGTTTTTTTTTTTTATTTAACGTCGCCATGTTGGTGCTTCCATGTGGTGCTAATCGATGACGGGGGTCTGCGGTGTGTTTGTAAACAAAGCACATGTAATTTTTACAGTGGTGCTTGTATCAATCGGCAGAGACTAGGATTCGAACCCGGGTCACCGGCGTGGGAATCCGACACTCTACCGACTGAGCCGCCGCAGGCCTATATGTATGTATTTATGAAACCAAAATTTGAATCGAAACATTTTTTTTGTTATTTTATACGTTGAACTTGTTAAAAAGTTGTACGTTTTCATGAAGTTGTAATTTGTTGCTGTAATTTGTTTTTGCGTAATTTCCTATCGATTAATATATCTTATAATGAGTTTAAAGTTATATTTATGAAATAATAACAAAATATTAGTTTTAAAAAGATTTTTTAAATCGAAATCTTTGTTGTCCTTTAATACTTTAAATTTGTTCACTGACAATACTTAAGGGGGTATACCTATTAATCATGAAAAACCCGATTTTATTTTTTATAATTTATTTTTGATTTACAAGCTATAAACAACTTAAAAATAAAGTTTTAGTTATGAACAAAGCCATACAAAAATTATAAGCTTTAAGTGATTATTTCTACATTACTTGTTGAGTCGCCTCACTTGCGTTTATTGCGAGTAAAGAGACGGAGCTGTATAGGAAAACGAATTGGAGAGTTGAGGTAAAGCACAATGAAACAGTGTTATTAACAGTAACAATAACAACTTAATTTAATAACAAAACAGTGTATGTACAGATGTAAATGAAAGGAAAGTTAATCTACGACGCGACCGTTACAGTTTAAAATCGGTCGATACGGAGCCGATGCTGAGTGCTCTGTACTTCGGCGAAAACTAATTGTCGTGAGCGTCTAACCGCTTACAGCTAAAGGGAAGAGGAAGAGAGAGAGAGAGAGAGAGAGAGAGAGAGAGAGAGAGAGAGAGAGGGAGAGAGAGAGAGAGAGAGAGAGGCGGGGGCAAGAAGACCGCGTTGTCGTAAACACTAAGGCAGTTAATGATTTTGCACAAATTCTGCGACTAGAATATTCGACTGTCTTCCTGCTGCGCAGCTGTCTATCTCGCAATGGAACATTCCCGAACATTACTATCTTTTTTGAAATTCGCTCATTTTTTGGTAGTTGCTCATATCGCAGTGCCATACTCCATTGAAAAGGCGCAACCTAATCATATGTTCTTGTGAGTGTTTACTTCCAAAGCTGTCAAGAAGTATAAGTATTTTCAAGATAATAAAAAATACTAAAAATGGATTGCAGCAATACATTTATTCAATTAGATAAGTCATTTTATTTTATCAGTAGCTAATGTAATTTTTGAATGTACTACTCTGTGATATTTTTTCAGTAAATCAGCATACCGTGCCAAGGAAAAAGAAAGAACTCACAAGGAGAGTCCAAGACCTCCGGGGAACCGTTTTCAATGAGACTTTGGGAAGTGGTGTTTGGTATCTAAAAATGATGCCTAGCACCCGTAGTTTCGACTTATAGGCCCTTGGAGTCAATATATAACCCTTTGTAATCAAAATACGCGTTATTTTAGTAAAATAATGGTACCTATACTTTGAATTATAACTCTGTAATTTTTTCTGCTATAGAAATAATGTAATAAGATATAAAAGTTGACAGAAATACCTTTAATTTGAGCTTTAATTCATATAAAAATATTATTCTGTTGCAAAGTTATGAACAATCAAAAATGCTGACAAAGATGTATGAAAAACTACTCAATTTATAACACTGAAAATCCTCAAATTTTTACGCATTTTTCGTCAACATTTTTGATTGTTCATAACTTTGAAACAAAATAATATTTTTATATGAAGCAAAGTTCAAATTAAGGCTCTTTCTATCAACATTTTTGTCGTATAACATTATTTTTCTAGCGAAAAAAAATTGCAGAGTTATAAGTCAAAGTATTGGTATCACCTTTTACTGTAAAAACGTGTATTTTGAATATAAAAGGTCATATCTTGACCCCAAGGGTCTATGAGATGACACTACTGGTGCTAAGCATCATTTCTAGGTACCAGAAACCACTTTTCATACTCTGATCGAAAACCGTTTCCCGGAGGTCGTGGTATCCCCTTGTCAATCAACTGCTCATGAAGAAAAAATACGTTTGAGTAAAAAGGATGACATCTAGAAAGATATTCAAATCTGTTACTGGTATGTAAACTAGTTTCACTTCTAAGTCTATAATTTTTCTATTTGTTATTGAAGTAACATTAATTAATTTGAGTTCACAATTAACACGCACTGCATGATTGAGATGATGAAATCATGTTTTGTATTTGAAAACAGTTGCTGAAGTGGATCAGAATGTTATAATGTGGACTGAGATGTACTGTTTGAAGAAATTGTAACATTAGTGAAGTGTACCTTTAAATGCAATTTGCTCAAAACTATGTTTTCAGAGCTTGTGTGTAACCTGCAGACTGAACCGGTGCATGGATTTTGATGATCCAGGTCTTAAAATGTTCCTTTTGAATGCTATTTTGGACTGAAGCTACTTAGAAACCTCTAAGAATTTATTGAATTTATATCATGTAAGTATTCTAGTGTAAGTGTAAACAAATGATAATTTTAATAATAATGATAATTATTTTAGCTTACAGATCTTCAAAAAAATTAAATAAATTAAAATCAACTTCTCTAACTAGATTCAGTCCAAAATACATACAAGAAGAACAATTTAAGACCAGCATGACCAAACTCCGTGCATCACTTGAATCTGTAGGTTACGTGCAAGCAAAAAATGTTCATAGACTCATACCTCCTCCTGTAAGGAACTACTCATACTTATAATCTAATTATTTTCCTATTATTTTTACAGATGGAAATCTTCAAAAATGTGATATAGGTATTCTATCCCCTCAAACGCTTGTATGTAATGCATTAATTATAGCATTAATTTATTACTTGCGAATTTTCATTGTAAGATTCCTTAAATCGATTAATCAGGACCTCTTTGAGAACGCATTCTGCTAAGGCAGTTTGTAGCGCTTTTTATCATCGAATGTTGCAATATAGATTAAATTGTATTATCGATTTAAAAATATTGTAATATAGAAAAAACGTTATAAAACAAAAACGAATCGAGGAATATTTAATTATCTTTCTGATTTCGTATGTTCATAAAAAAAAAACAAATAATAATTAGATCAATTTATTTTCAAAATTTTTCCATCTTATATTTCCCAGATATCACCGCTCAAATAAAAAACGACGATTCCGTGTATAACAGAAAAAAAGGATATAGCTTCTTTAAAATTTCAGATCGGACAAGGTAGGTAATTTTAAGCTCTTTAAAATGCATTTGAACTAAATCGATGTTATTATTTCAAATATACCAAAAGACTCGAAAAACTTGAACTGGAAGATCGAAAACCGCTAAAAAACAAATACATATCTAAAAACAAAAAAAGTATTTTGTTAGCGCCTTTATTAAACGTTTCTATAATGATTTTAGCATACATTTTTTACCATCACAAAGCTTCCTCTATGAGGGAGCAATAATAAAAAATAATTACAAAACAAATTTAGCATCATTATTCCAAAATGGTGCAGCACATTAAATTTTCCATGTGTACAGCTATACAAATACACAGATAAAATTTCATACGAGTGCTTTAATAGAACGCCGTATCTACTGTCCTTGTGTAATTACATTTTGACGATTTATTCACATAGCAGTTTGTTAATTGAAAAACTGAGTCGTCCCCAATTCTTCGTAAAATAAGGAATATTTTGAGACCTAAAAAAATATTTAACATTATTTCCTTTCATAGAATACTTCGAAACGCGCAAATTGATGTTAGGTTTTGCATTTCGAACTATTCAAGGAAAGGAAATAATGTTAAATATTTTTTTAGGTCTCAAAATATTCCTTATTTTACAAAGAATTGGGGACGACTCTTAGTTTTTCCATTTACAAACTACTATTTGATTAATTAGCAAAAATGTGATTAGACAAGGACAGTAGATATACAGCATCCTCTTAAGTATTTTTTTTAATTTCTTTACTTGTAAATTTTCAAGTTCCTGAGATTTTGTCAATATTTATGGTATTTATTGTTGCGTCTAAACAAGTTTTTATGTAGGTCAGAAGCAAGTAGGTCTAATTTAATTCAAATATGACTTATAGACTTCTTTATCCTAGTTCAAAATTACCAATCTTTGTCTAGATTTACTGCTTAGAATCGTGGCTCCCAGCTTAATAAACCAGGAGCCTCGATAAAACTATATAATTTTCTACCAGGATAGTAAGGAATGCATTCCAATCTTAAATAAAAGATGTGAAAGAAATGATCAAAAAAAATTACTAACCAGCTGAAGCATTGGATAGTGTTGATTGTTGAGATCCTTCATCTAAGGATGTACCATCTGGACCAGTGGTGATTACAGAAGTAACCGAACTGCTTGATGATGTTGTTATACTTAAAGTAGTTGAAACAGGTACATGAGGAGATATACCAGTCTCATTAGGTGTATCTATATGAACAGTAGACTCTACGGTATTATGACTGCTTGGTACTGAAACTGATACCGATTGAGAATTTGACGTGGTACTAGGTGGTGGCATAGGACTTCCGTCAATATTAAAAGATGGGCTAGGTGTATGAATATGCATCACTGAGGTAGGTACACTTGCTACATGCTGATTACTCAGATGACTTGATGACGCTGGAGGAGGACCCATAGAACCCGGCGGAGGACCCATATTACTTACTCCAGACACTGTTGGAGTTCCAGGTGGTATCATATTAGAGTTAGAGTTAACATTAACATTGTATGATTGAGGTGAACTTGGACTTGTTGGCATTCCAGGTGGTAGATTGTTAAAGCCTATTTTGTGCTACATTAATGAAAAATATAATGCATTCAAATAACTGCTTAATCAATAAAATATAAACTAATTTATAATTGTAGAACTTTCAACTTACGGAATATGAAGGATATTGAACCGTGTTATTAGGCCTACCAGGTTGGTATTGACTATTCGATGATGTTTGTGAATTGTTTCCTTGGGAATACGTCTGTGTAAACTGTAGATGAGGACGTATTGCTGGATAGTTTCCTTGATTTGAATATCCAATAGTCTGACTTGAACCAGCATTCGCATATCCTATTCCGCCGGCTATAGAGCTTATATTACCCAGACTTGTAGTGGAACCTGCTGATACAGCATTTTGGCCACTGCTGCTCGGCTTATAACTATGCATGTGAGGTGATGCACCTAAAGTTTTTTCATATTTTTTATTCTATACATATATCTCTGCATTTCTTAATGTTACTACTGTAATATTAATATTATAATTTTAAATATTATTACGGTCATTTTTTTGTTTCGTTAAACCAACTGTAATAAACTTATCAATTTATAAGTGTGGCATTATAGTGGGACAATTTTGTGTACCGTTATTTTGTGAGTTTTTTTTCAACCGGAGCGCTAGTTTTAGTGTGGCGGGGATAATCACGTGAGGCGTGCACTCAAACAGTTTACTAGTACTGCATGGATTTTATGAATTGGGTTCTGAGAATTTCAAAGAATCGTGATCCCACTGCATATAATAATACTCCGTACTCACACAAGGTGCAATTAGCCCCAAAAATCTAAAACGGCTGCCATGTCCAAACTGTTCACTGTTTTAGGTAACAATAAAACGTTGCCAATTACTTTGGCGCTAAGATTTCTCAAAGTGATATAAATTTATTATACTGTAATTAATATACGTGGGGGAGGGCGAAAAATGTGCGGCATGATGAGTAAAAGGGTAAAAGGGGAAACTCTAAATAAACACAAAATATCTGAATCCTCATGTAACAAGAAAATAATTTCAAACTCGGAATAATCGTTTCGGAATGAGAATATTGAAAATCTTTCCTTTTCTACTTTTAATTAGTTCTCTTTAATTTTTTTATACTATATTTAAGATAGCTATTGTTTCTAATCCAGCGAAAAAGTTGAAGCGGGCACGTATGGCACATTCTGCAGGGCGTAAAGAGTACATACAATCTGCGTAGTATTATCGACTGTCGAACCTAAAGAAGCTTTATATCTAGTCAATAAACACGTTAATAGTAATATTGGATAAGAACGATAATATAATTAAAAATAAGAAATGGTATGTGTGACTAAGACTAACTGATTGTCAATAAAATAGCCTTTTCAACCAAGTAAAAAAGAACTCCTTTATTACTTTAAAACTTAAAAATGAAGAAATAACATTCATACAATATATTCTCAATACTGATATTGAGGCAATAGGATTTTTTTGATTGTCAAGAATCTCAAATTGCATTGTACACGAGTTCTTCAATGTTCACGTGCCATCGTGCCACATGTGTCCTATAATTCACCACTCTTGTACAAATATTAAACTTGGATGTACTGATTACAAAATTAAGAGCAAAAAAAAGAAAAAAATAGTCAAGAGTCAAAATACTGGTCCCTCATCTTTTCCTGGATGAAATAAAGATAAAGAGCAGTCCACTTGATGTCTAGACTATTGACTAATTTGAATTCCCATGACACGGATCATCCTTTCAATTCATATGCTTCGGCTAGACCTAGGGTTGTACTGAGAGACTGTTTAACTGAGCTCTGGTGTAGCCGGTAAAAATTCACTAAAGTTCGATACGAAGTCAGCTACTACAGTTAACGTCGCTAAATTCGCTGTCGTGTTGCCAACTTCAAGTGCATGTTTTGTACGGGAGCGTCGTTTTGAAAAAAAGGGTGTCTCTCTTCGCCCCCGCTGGTTTCTTCCCTCCGAGGGTCAAAGCCCGACGGCCCGAGCTCGAGCATGCAAACGGACCCAAATTTTTGTTGCCTTTTTTTATTTTATCGTCAAATAGAAAACTGAAATTTACTTTTTTTTCGAATTTATAGACGAGGTAAGAAAATTCGCATTCTTTACAAGAATAGAATTACAAAGCAATTTGAATTTAAAAAATCGGTCCATTATTAGCGGAGATTGGAAATTAAATAATACACCTTAACCATAAATATCTCTACTAATAATGGGCCGATGTTTTCAATTCAACTATAAATTGACAAAAAAGGTCAATTTTACATTTGTATACAGCCATAAAATATTCCGAGTTAAAAAAAAAAGTGAAAAAAAAAATCGAAATCGGCCGTGCTTTGAGTCCAGGTCAGTACGCTATGACGATTTTTACTGTCATACAAACTTTTTTGTAGTGTAGCTGGCCCACACTTTACTATTCTAAAATATTAAACCTCAGTTTAACAGCCTCTTAGTTAAACGCTACGTCTAGCCGAGGCACTAGATGATGATTGGAACGAGCACTGAAGACATTGCTCGGTAACTTGATGCCTGGGTAGATCAAGGCAGAGGATGTTTGTGACGTGTCTTGGAGTCATCATTGGAAGAGTAAAGATCAACCCGCTTGGATTCGAAAATGTTGAATTGTCGAGGGCGACAATTTTCAAAGGGGAGAGCAGTGTTATGTATGCAATTCAAACACGAAATGTTCGCATGCGCGTAAAGTTAATCGACGTACAACATCTGATAGTTTGTTTTGTAAACAGTCAGTCTGGTCTGAGCCGTTCTGGGCAGATGGCCTAGCCTGTCAATCCGCGATGGTTAGGAATAAAGACAAGTCCTTTATGATAAGCCTGTGTCAGTTTTTCGCTAATATATTATATTTTGGCTATGTGAAGTATAAAGATCAAAGATCATACTTAATGTTTACAGTCTTAATATCTTTAATCTTAGTTTCTCACGTATTATGTCGGTCCCGTCTATTATTGTAAACTTATTCTATTATTCTTAATTTATTCTACTTAGTGTTTATTGTATGAATGTAATTATAAGCGTGTATGCTGTTTTGTACTAAATCGGTGTGAATGCATATTTTCACCAATTGACGCGATAGATGTATATGTGCAATATAATTATACAAATTAACGAATGGTGATAAGAGATACTAGTTGTAACTACTGACTACTTTGTACCGGACATATAACATTGCAATGTAATTCTATATACTATATTTGCAATAACGAAATTTGAATGAATTTTTTTTCGTCTCTTATGGGAAAAATATCCCGATGTTTGGAATTTTTTAAAAAATTTTTAACCAGATCTTCTTAATGGTAAGTATTTAAAACATGTGTTCTTAAGACACATTCAAATTCCTATTTTCGTCATAGCATATTTTCAAACGAAACAAAAAAGGAAAAGTACATAAGAAAGAAAGTGAGAGATAGAGAACTATCCAGCCAAAAGGGGACTATACCCTTCGGTGAACATTAATTTTACATTGTACGATGTAAGCTCAAATGCTAATAATTAAAAGTACATAATTTTTGTATTTTCTAAACCTTCTAAAAATGATTTATTTAAAAAAAAAACGTAATTTATTACATTCGTTATTACTAATTTTTAAAATGCATTTTACTCAAAACTACAAATTTGAAACTTCAATATAGTTGAAGCGCATCAATTTTTAATGTATCGGTTTGAAAATTGTTTACACGTCTTTTTTGACACATTTTGAACAAAACTACAGACAGACATTTTACTAAATAAATATATAAAGGTTAATTTATGACATTTCTAACTAAAATATGAGCTAATTTATGTAAAAATTATTCAATAAATCTTAAACATCAGTAATAATAAATGTAAATTGAAAAAGAAAATTTTTATCTCTGAACATGTTTCAATATTATTATAATATATCATATGTCATTAGTTTTTTTGCAATTCACAAAAAACTGTTGTGCAGGAAGATTTTATAAAATTCATGGTTACTGGTCTTCTCTGATTTAATAGCTGGTTTAATAGGTATAAATTACGGTGAATGCAGTTAATTATATTGAGTATTAAAGAAATTAGCTTTAAATGTATACTTTTACCTTAAGGGGACTTTTTGATCTAGACAATAAAGAAAACAATAATTTTAAGAATTTTTTTAAAGGAAAAGTATACAACCTTAAGTAGAAAACTTTCTGAAATTTGTTTATAAACTATTCAAGAGTATAAACAATTTTCTCTTTGTTTACTTTAGTGCAATGGTGTGATTTATAGATGGCGCTCAGCGCGTTGATGCGAGAAAATGGTGCCCAGCATAACTCGATACAGGATTGACTAAAATAAACAATCCAGAAACATACATCGCAATACGGAGCATATGTCTAAAAACATAAAATGGCGGCATTTAGTGCACGTAATAATAAAGAATGCAGTCGCTACACTTGCACAAAGAGTAGATAATAAGGGGATTGTATATATAAATTAATGTACATTGTAACACCACATTTTGTGTGTGTTATACAAATTTCCAGTCTGTCAAACGAGCTGCTCAGTGCAAGTCCGATGCTCGACAAAACTTGTCTATAAAATACCTAATTGCGCACTCCCACTACACTCACTATACACATACACACATACACACACACACACTATTTACACCTTCTCATCGACGACACAGAGCAAGCGAGCTCTTCACTACCCTGAAGCAGCTGAAGATGACGCACAGCTGCCATCCCATAGAGCCTCGCATAGGCTGGAGCCGGCTGGTCTTGGCTGGGGTGCGCTGAGCGTGTCCTGGTGTCTCCTCTTCTTGTTCCTTTCCTCTCGAACCAACATAAGAGCACATACAGAGGGGATTAATATTTAAGAAAATAAGCAAAATGGTATTAGAATAATACCCACCTGGTTTTATGTCTTGAAAAGCAGAATGGGTCTACATTGGACGGAGCGGCTGCTTCTCTGCATACTCCGGAGGCCTGCAGCATACACCCTAGAAAATATAAAGCTGAGTTAGCCTACGGCAGATACGAGCATCAAACTGGAACTCTCTCAAATGCAGTATCGTAGCTCAGCTCATGGCCCGCTCCTCCATAACAGCAGCAGCACTCATCGAAGCACTCGCCAGTCACCTAGAAGCAACCTAGCATTAACGAGAGTAGATTACAGTGGTATACAAAACACTGACCTCACGTGATAGCAGTGGCAATTTAAGAATGCAGTGCAGCAAGCTGCAGAGTAAATATAATCTCTTCGAGGTTAACCGCGTCCACTGCTTCTGCTGTAAGTACGCAGTCCTGGGTCTTGCAGCTCTCGTCTTCGAGCCCCTTCATCGGCGCAGTTGCCCAGGTGCATCTCCTGCTGCATCCCTCGTCGTACTTTCTCGTTCTGGCCCCGAAAACACCGTCTGCAAGCCGTCGACTGCGGGCCACACAGCGTGACGTCACCGCGAGCAGGCGCTCCCCTTTCCTACTTTTACGTCTCTTTCCTCCTCACCAGGCGCATGCGCTGAGACCGCAGCCGGGCTCGGTCAGCACTAGCGAAATTCCAGTGTAGCGCCGCGCGTACGAAGCGAGAGCCTCGCTCACTTCGTACTGTGCCGCGCTCGTAGACACCTCGTGTTTTTTGCCTGCTCCGTTGCGAAAACGTGAAATTAGCTTGCTCCGATTTGCGAACTTGTAGCCGTTTTTTGTAACTCGACAATATCGTTGATCTTCTCGTACCGTGTGTGCCAACCAACTTGTACCCTCGAAGGAACCCTCACCGGATTTGGAAAAGAGTAAGTTGCACGGAGTATTATTGTGCATTATACTTGATATGGGAAGAAATTAATACTCAGGGACGCGAATTCTACAGAATATTCGGCGGTGAAATACAAGAGAAAATGGAAGGCACGCGACTCGTCTACAATAGACGTCCAAGAGAAGGTTTTGTCTCTCTTTTGGGACATATTGATGTCCTCAGACATCTTTCCACTGGTGCCGCCTACTATCTCTTTGGAGTTGCTGAGTCGCACCTTTGCCCTGACTTTGAGAGTGATCGTAGTTAGATCAACGGCTATTCTTGCATTAGACTCGATCGTAACAAATTCGGGGGCGGGTTAGTCCTGTATATTCACAATACATTTAAAGCCAACCTTCTGTACAGTTCATCGACTAAGGAGGGAAAGTCACTTACCCCAGAATACATCATGTGCAGTGTGCAGCAGGGAAGTCTACCCCCGTCTTTGTTGCACTTATTTATAGACCACCTCATGTCCCGATTCTCAAGAGCTCTGATGTTATTGACCAACTTACCACGCACACTCAAGATTACAGCCATAAAATAATCATGAGCGATGTGAATGCGAATATACTCAAGACGTCAGACGACGCTAAATTTTTTAGGCGATTTGGTCATGACCTTAATTTTCATATAGTAAAAGATTATATATACTCAAAGATTCTTACACATGGATGTACGTAATAATGACTCATAATAATGATGTAGTGCTTAGCAGTAGTAATCAGGCAGCGCCATTTCCCAGTCACCACAACATCATAGAGGTTCAGATTGGGGTTGAAGACGAAGGGTTACCGACAGCTGTCGGTATTTTAAATCGATACAACAAGACGACCTCCTCTCTCACCTTGCCGACTGTGATTGGTCGCCGCTTGATGGGTGAGGTACAGATATCGACTACCAACTAGAATGCCTCAGCGTCAACTTCATCGCTGCAATTGATGAAATACCGCCGCTAAAGGAATTCTTACCGAAAAAGAAAGCAAATCCCCCATGGGTTGACCCTGAACTCGCGCATCTGTACAAGAAACGAGACGCTGTATGAAGACGTTACACACGGACCAAGGACAGTACACTATGTCAGGAGTGCAAAACTCTCGCGTCTGATGCCGAACAACGCACAAAAAGCGCGCCGGAGATTTTTATACAAAACCGTATTTTTGAAGCCCTAGACACTAAGAAAGACATATGGAAAGAACTCAAGAGCATGAAACCGCTGTCTAAAACAAGACAGAAGCTTCATGGTTTCTCACCGGATGAGCTCAATACCCACTTTGCCGGGGTGTTGGTCTCCCAAAGCGAAAGTGACGAAGATCTTGACAGCATCCTGAACTCAGCCAGTGATGACGGCTTCATCTTCAGAGAAATCACATTCTCAGAAGTAGTCCTGGCTGTAGGCCATTTCTCGCCACAGACTGGAAGTGAGGACGGCATTCCACAAAGTGTGACAGCCAAGGCTCTTTCGTTAATGGATCACCATATCGCGAAGACCTTTAACTCATCCTTATCCAATGGCACATTCCCGGGGACTTGGAAAGGGGCTCACATTGAGCCTTTGAAGAAGAATTACATCTTCGGTTTCAGAATTTCGCCCAATTGTGCTATTGAATTTTCTTTCCAAGGTCCTGGAAAAAATTGTTCACGACCAAATTACTGACTTTTTGAGGACAAAAAATATTGTTGACCCGATACAAACAGGTTTTCGACAACATCATAATACTCTGACAGCATTACTGAAACTCACCGAAGACATCAGAACAGGAATTAATAGCAAAAAGAAACTGTTGACTATCTTATTATTATTTGATTTCAGGAAAACAGTCGACACTATTTCACATTCAAAGCTACTGCGTAAGCTGTTGCGCATGTGTTTATCGAGGAACGTTCTCCTATGGCTCATCTAGATATACATTTAAAATTTCACTCAATATTCTACTTTCTAATAAAGAACTAATTTCATAAAAGTTACATTGAATTTATTTGATTCACAGTTTCCTATGATATGATAAAAAAATTATAATATTCCATTCCGTGGCAAACGCGTTATCTTGGGCCGGTAATGCAATCGCGCTTACAACAATAGAACTGCTTTCATAACCTGTATTTCAATACAAGGCTTTGTTTGACTGCCCCGGCGCGCATCTAGCTGTTTAGAGTGAAATCGACAAGTTATTGGATCAAGCTGTATATTTTCTTGGTATTTTATCTAAGTATTTTGGAAATTATATGTCGTGTGTATACGTCATTAATAATATCATGTAAAATTTATTTGATTTTTTTCTCGTAACTGAGTTATAGTATCATTCTAAATCTTATTTTATCTTAAAATATACATCTAAAACTATCATTTTATTTTTTTTCAACAAATTTGCTTGTGGCGCTCAGCTTAAAATTTCATCGGTGTCTTGACAGAAATTTGGACCAATCAAAATCATCAAATTTGGTGATGCAAAAATACTATCATATTCTGCATCAAATTCTCTTTTCAAAACACACAGACTAAAGTACTTTATCTTTTATAGTTCTTGAGATTGAAATACATACATTTTGAGAAAAATGAAAATAATGCAAATAATTATGTTTTTCAGCTTTGTATAAGTTCTGAACCAATAGTGATAAGGGTTTGAATGTTTTTTGACGTATTTTGTATATGAAATACATCATTTTCTTAAAGATTCAGAGTTTTTAAATTTTTTACTTGATCACTTGACGTGGAATCACCCATAAATATATGGGATGGTATTTATTCATGGGATGGGTGATTCCACGTCAAGTGAGCAAGCAAAAAATTTAAAATATATATATATCTACCTATATATAGTTAATTCGCTAACTCTACCACCCAGCCCTCCTCATCCCCCCTCGCCACGCCTTCACCTGCCCCCGCCCCCTCGACCCCCCATCAGCCCCCCTCAGCCCCTCCTCTTACGATATCTCCTCAAAATAGCGTTAAATTTTACTTTTTTTACGTTATTTTTCACTTTTGTAGACTTCCACATGGACCCCCCTCATCCCCTTATTTGACCCCCCTCCCCCTCCTCATGCCCCCATCCGCCCCACCCTCTTCCCCCCCTCAGCCCCCCTCATTGTATTTAGTTTTATATAATGTTTTTAAAAAATCTCTCATAATAATTAAAAGGAAAATATCCAGACTTATAAATAGATAGAAACGATCTTTCATGTAAATAGAGAAATTGATAAATATATAGCTGCGTTTTTTTGTGTTATATGGAGTGGTTACATTATTTGAAAAACATTTAAAAACTTAAATTAAATTCAGTTAAATTGTTTTAGGTTTTCAAGACAATTTTTTATTGATATAGTTTTCAATTATCAATCCAATTTTTTTTGTAAAATAACATTTAAATAAAAGTTTCTTCTATTTTTTCCACACAACCCAGGAGGTAAATAGATGTGTGCGTTGATTTTTGTTTAGTTTAATTTAATATGTTGATTAGAAATTTAAGTATTACTGATGGTTTATGTAACGGTACAGGATTAAAAATAATAAAATTATTTAAATATAATATTTGTTCCGGTTATTTAAGCCTTTGGGGGGGATTTGAATTGCGCACTGTAGCTCGCCGACCGCCGCGTATTACAATCGGTCGAGTAGTTGCGCGCGACGCCGCTTATCGGCCGAACGGATGCGAGCGCCGCGAGAGCGGCAGTTCTCGCGCGCCTTATGCACGTGTGCGGCAGTTCCATTTTCTCTCCCGCAGAGACCGGTCGACTTTTTCTAGCGTGATTCCAGGCAGCGCATCGGACCCGTTTCTGGATTTTTGAATACATTGTACGAGAAGCTCGGCACGTACGTCCTTATCAGGACGGTCAACTTCTCCCTTCATTAATTGTCTGCGTCGGGTGTGTGTGTGTGTGCGTAAAGCGATTCGTGTGTGTGTTTTCGGTGCGAAGGACGATTGGGAAGGTCCGGCCACGTGCGAGCTCCCTCGACGTGCTGACTTCCACCCGGCGATCACCTACGCGGCAGGGCCAAAGGGCCAAAGGGTAGACACCCGTGGTCCAGGTACAGTTCCCTCGAGTCGTCGAGGCGCCCTGCGACCAAGGAAGTGCATCCCAACCACGTGCAGCCAGGACATTACGTCGCGCTGTCCACGTTTCTCCCGTCTAGTATTTAAGGTAAGAGAGCTCTCTTGCGCGCGTTAAAGGTACCTCACAGCGTTAGCGTAATTGCGTTTGTCACCTTCTCTCTCCCTTCTTTTTTGTTCCTCTCTTAGATTCTTTTTTTGTCATGTATAATTTCCTCTTTATTAAATAAATTATTCGTTTGCCTCGGCTTTTCTCTCTGCCTCGTGGGAGTTTTTACGCCGAGGCAAGTTGTCTTATTTTCCCGCGAAAAATTGTGTATTTATTTGTCTACCCAGCTTTCCCTCACTCATTCATTCATATATATATATACATCTATCTTTTTAATTATTAGCATTTTTTTCAATATTGAAGCAGAAATAATGACAGGAGAAAAAATTGGAGATAGGGTATTCATTCCACGAATAACCTTAAATACTGGAAAATCATCATCAGTTTATTCTTTATAGAAAACAATTTCCTATTGTATTAGCATTCGCAATGACTATAAATAAATCCCAAGGTCAAAGTTTTGATGAGATAGAAATATTTATAAAAAGACCTTTGTTTTCTCATGGCCAATTATATGTTCTTTTATCTAGATGTAAAGACCCAGAAAAAGTATGTATTCAAAATGAGTCTGAAAATTTAACAGAAATTGCTAATGTAGTATAACAACAAAATTTTTTAAATTAGCATCATCTTTTAAAATATAATTAAAATATATATATAAATAAATAAAAATAAAATAAACTATTGGAAAAACAGTTCTCATTACATTTTTAATATATATTCGAAAATTATAAAGATGAATAACATGGAACGGAAATTAAATCAAGATCATAACGAAGGAATGGAAAATTTACGAAACTTAGAATCTTTAGAGGCTTTAGATGAACAAATTTACGATAGTATGGAGTGGGATCCAATTCAAAATTATTTTGTGTTAAGTTAGAGGATTTACAAAATGCCGAAGATTTGCAAAATTTACAAGATTTAAACGAACGAATTGATGACTATTTAGAACAGGAAGAAGAATTTGAAAATTATTTACATTCTGTAGATAAAAATTTATATTACACTGAATTAAATAATGAAATAGACAATTTTGTTGGGTAAGATGGTGATTTAGAAATTTTCAAAAATTGGGAAAACGTACCATTTTATATACGGTTGCAGGTCTCTGAAATTTTAATGTTAAAAGTAGAAAACAATGATCCAATTTTAAATTATTATCTTTCAGAAAGTTTGAAAAAGTATTATAAATACGTTACAAATATTGCGTGTATTGTATGGGTTATAAAATTTGGTTAATCATTTATTTATTTCGAATATGCCATATTTCCACTTCAAATTTTTAATTTCTCATATATTCACATATTATAACTAATTATTAAAATAAAGAAAAATTAATAAAATATTCAAAGCACATTAGCCAATCATAAAAGTAATCATATAATTAATAACGTGATTATTTAATATTATTTCAAGACATGGTGTAGTAATATTTTATAAGCACAACCTTATTAGGTAAGAAAGCATTTCATTTTATTTTATTAAAAATTTTTATTACATGTTTTTGTAATTGTAATATTTTTCAATTCAACAAGTTTTTTTCCTTTTAAGAGTATATTTATATGATTACTTTTTTATACCCATTAGACAAAAATTAAGTAGAACACATTAATTTTAAATTGATAAATAGATTTAAATATACACAAGTAGTATATATAGATATATTTTACAAGTTAAATAGTGTTCTATAAAATTTTATTTTATTGGGTATACACACCGGAGATAGGAAGGAGACAGATGGGTAATCTCTATTGCAAATGAATAAATTAAAAATTATAACAAATACTTGAATGATAAATATAATATATAATTATCTACGTTAATTATTATACAGGTTATCGTAATGATTTTTAAGTTAATCTTTTTCAATGGAGGTGGGAAAGGGATTCTGTCTCCACGTGATTGTGTATGGCTACTGGAGATGATTACCACGGTTTAAGTTACTAATAATTAAATGATAATCATGAAAAATATATGTGAGTTTATCATGTCAATAAATCACATTTATTTATCAGTACATTATAAAATATGATTATTAGTAAATTAAACGAAACAAAAAAATCAACGCACCTTTCTATGTACCTCATAGGTGGTGTGGAAAAAATAGAAAAAATAATTATATTATTTCCTTATAAGAATTAATAATGTCAAGCAAACAAATAATTTTAACTATTGTTGTAAGATATGGAGGTTAGCGAGCGGAGCAAGCAGGGGGCGCAGCCCCCCTAGTATATAGATATATATATATATATATAGATATATATAGATATATATAGAATATGAGGGGGGAGGGAGGACTTTATGGAGGGCCAGAAGGGGGGAGGGTTGGGTGAGAAGCCAAAAATAACATACTTAAAAATATAATTTTACCTTATTTGAGGGGGGTGAGGGGACTGATGCATCTTACGGACAGTCCATATAAGTATATAATATAGGAATATATATATATATATATGTATATATATATATATAAAAATAATATATATATATATATATATATATATATTTCTAAGTATGTTATTTTTGGCTTCACAACCCACCCTCCCCCCTTCTGGCCCTCCATAAAGTCCTCCCTCCCCCCTCATATTCTAATATGGTTCCTAATAGAAGCCTGCACTGAAAAAAGGAGAATCTAATTGAAGAACATATCAAAAGATTAACTGGAATTCTGAACTATAATTCTAATGCTAAATGTTACAAACATTTATACGAAATATCTCAATTGCAAAATATAATACAGAACGTATATTATGAAAAGAAATTTCCATTTTAGACTTTCTCGACAATAGGCAAGAAAGTATAAAATGCAAACTGATTGCTCGTTGGGTATTTAATTATTTTAAAGAGAATCTAATGGACTCTACGAGCTATAAACCCTTATACTACTCAAACGGACTTTTGTCATTCCGCTTTCTCCAATTCGGATAGGTGACTGTATTATAACAGTCTTTTACCCTCCGAAAGAGAATTAATGCGAAAATAACAGCCGAAAGAGAGGAGAGTTTGACAACGAAAAAAAAAGAATATATATTTTGAATGTAAATAAAAGTTAAGAATAAGTTTTTATTAAGAAATAATTATAAAATTATATAATAACGTTTCGGCTCCAGTACTTTGCCAGTGAGCCATCGTCAGTGCAATGCTGAAAAACGTATGTTACGTAAATATATTATAAATATCGTAAAGTTTCAGGTACATAGATCACAGTATTATAGTATATAGTGTCGTAAATTCATATCGCGTCATTATTAAAATTCTTAAAATCACTCACATTAATCGCTCTCACATGTGCACTCATACAGAACGTCTCACGCTAATAAATACGCAATAATAAAATTATCACATCGTTTCAAGAAATAAGCTCGTCAGAAATGTAACATCATAACTTATCATTTAATCGAATTCGTCATATCACACAGTTTTATTACTCGCACCTTAATAAGTTCAAACATTCCCACACGCATATATGCTAATAATTACAGGCATACTCAACAGTAAAATAAAATAGAACAATAAATACAAGGACATATACACATTTAGAACAGTTTCTCTCGCCGCTTTATAAGCATATATACCTGCGCATCGTTGTCTTGAATTTACACAGCGATGACAGGTACTTAATGCTGGGGGGGGTGGAGTTCCAAAGATGTACACCGCGAGCGCTGAAAGAGTGCAATCCTACGTCAGTGCGCGACCCTGGAACTGAAATATCTTTAATTGTTTCACCCCTACTGGAGGTTCAGGCCTGGTCCTTAAAAAGTGCATTGAGATAGGGAGGTTGTCCTACTCTAATAATTTTGTACAACAAAAGTGCGGCAAAGTATGTGCATCTCTGTTCAATATTTAACCCTTTCAGTTCCAATTTGTAACAGCTGATGTGTTCGCCCCTCCTAACGCCGCAAATGTACCTCACACATGAATTCTGCAGCCGGTGTAGTTTAATTTGCAGTTCCTGCGATACATCAAGGTAGACAACTGAGCAGTGGTCGAGGTAAGGGACAATCAGTGAACTTGCGACCTGCTTACGCAGAGCCTCTATAGTGTAGGATGTAAAAAATTTAACCCATAAAGAGCGTGATTAACTCGCTTGGTGACGTATTATACGTACTGTTTTCACGCCAGCTGTGAATCCGTAACAACACCGAGGTTCGTCACTATGATTCGTCACTATAAAGATTATTTTCAATTGTTAGACACACATATATCAATAACAGTAGTATTTTTATAGTATTTTCATAGTATTTTTATTGATATATTGTGACTGAAGTAATTGGAAATAATCTTTCTTTCTAAATGTAGCTCCTTAAGTCCGTGAGTACACTTCTGAAGAATACTTTAAATCCTCGGTGACCATGAAAACACGGGGTAAGTGGTTAAAAATACTTGTAACTGTCCAGATTTATTTCCGTGACATTTGTTTTAAAATTATTTGAAATATTATTTGACTAATAAAAAATTAGGAAACGCGGTTCGCGTGCTGGACTGCAGATAAAGATTCGGCAGATTTTGTCCCTTAATCTCTCGCGATACGAAATGCTGCATTCCTAGGACCGCCACGTTCCGATGCCCCGAAATGCAGTGTAGGGGTTTATTGCCAGCTCGATAAGACATAAGTGCCCGTTAGCACTTGTGCTCAGCGAGCAGGGAAATCCCGCTTAATACGCGCACTCTACACGTACACGGTGTGCGCGCATTAGCAGATAAAATCCTGAGAGCGGACCGTCGCACAGCGCGTTGGCCGTTGCAAGTGAGGCTCTCTAGTGAAAGCTTGGCCTGGCACGTCAAAACCTCTCAGAGCAATGCAGGAAAGTCCTCGGTGCATCTTGGCTGTGCATATTGGATGAGAAATTGGATTTTGTAATAAAAATTAGGATATTTAAATTTAAATAAAATTAGGTTTTTTATAGAAATAAAATATTTCTGAGCACTAAATCCGAAGCTTGTGGCTCCTCTAGAGGGTTCAGTAGCTTTATGTTAGGTGAAGTCGTATCATCCGTAGAAAACATGCCGACTGAGGAGTCCACACTGGAGCAGAGGACGAAACGCCTACATATTTTTTTGAAGGGTGACCCATTCTCCTTGCCCTCCAACCATAGAGGAGGTGAATGTGTGTGCACCCATTAATTCAAAATTAATTGGTTCGGGTACACCGATAAATTATTATTTTTACAATTATCACCGAACGATAGCTTCTCTAATATTTGAAATTTGCCGCGATTATGGTGTTAATATTCGCTATTGAGTAGTTTATTTAGTTACTGTTAGATGGAGACGGCATATCTTCTACGGATATTACGACTTCATCTAACATACAGCCACTATATCAGCTTAGTGGCAGGCGTCTATTGTAATGCTCCAGTGCCTTACTGAGGAGTCTACACTGGAGCAGAGGACGAAATGCCTACATATTTTTTTGAAGGGTGGCCCATTCTCCTTGCCCTCCAACCATAGAGGAGGTGAATGTGTGTGCACCCATTAATTCAAAATTAATTGGTTCGGGTACACCGATAAATTATTATTTTTATAATTATCACCGAACGATAGCTTCTCTAATATTTGATATTTATTAATAAATTCAAACTTATAATTATAAATACTATATTTATTATTGGTGATTTTAATACTTTATGCGTTTTGTTTATCAACATTTTTAACAATAATGACTATCCAAAAAAAAAATCGTATATTGTTATAACTATTTATTTAGAAAAATTGAATTCGATTTTTGTGAATTTATTCGGACCTTCACAGGCTTAAATACAATACTGTAGATTAGCGAATTCTCAAGGGACTATAAAGACCACTTATATGGGTCTAATTAATAACAAAATCACACGTAATATACATATTTAAGATATAAAAACTTGCATCAACTTGGATTGTGTCAAATATTTATGCCGTCTATAAATTGAACAATGATTTTTACAGAAATTAACTCAGGCTTAAGAGCTTAAGGGGTTAATATTATAAACAGAACCAAGAATAATAGCTTTAATTTTATTGATATTGCAATTGAGGAGGAGGCACGCAGACGACGGCCATGCCGACACAGCCCGTACTGCAGCTGTTATGCGCACGATGTCCTCATATAAGTTCATTAGGTCGACTTGCGTATATGTCTGTAGATCGTCAGTGTACAGTAAGTGTTTGATGTGTGTGGAGTCAACATTTCCTGCCAGGTCATTAATGTATAGACTGAAGAAAAGGAGTCCCAAGATCCATCCGTGTGGAATTTCAAGATTGGTTGCGAGCCAATCCGACTGGTCGTTAGTTCTGGAGACAACATTTTGTTGCCACCCCGTAATGTAGGATTCAATCCACAGGATTACGTTCCTGGAAATCCCATTCTAATCAGCTGGTGGAGTAATCTCGTCGGCGAGATAGAGTTGAAGGCTTTACTAAAATGGAAAAGAATATAGTAATATAGTGAGCAATTTTTTATTTTTGTTAATTCCATCAACATTTACATTAATGCCGTCGATACCACAATGTATGTCTTCTGATTGTTTGAGTAATACGGTCTGAGTGCTGTGGTACTGTCCGAATCCGACCTAAAGAGAATTAAGGACATTTTTTGATGTTATATACACGGTGATCTGGGTGTGTACGATGTTGGTGTATATGGTATGGTTTTCTTCTTTAACGGCACCAAGTGAGCTCCCTTCCAGTTCTCTGGGTGAACGCTACATGAAAGCAAAGCATTGATTAATTTGGCGAGATGCCGTCCTCTACCATTGCCTGTGATGAGAAGTGACAAACAGCGAGAACCAAGTCCGTTGAGGAAACCTCCTTAAAAGGGAAGCCCCCTCCGAGTCTGAGGCTACGATGTCACCCAACTAGACTCGCCAATCTTAGACGGCCGGTGTTACCGATTTTCCTCACCAGAGGGCAGCACACAATGGAGCAACTAACCTGTGCCATCTACCAAGTTGCTCCGCGTAACTCAAATGCACTTCTTAAGTGTAGTATGTGTACACTCATATGAAAGTAGTGTGTTGCATAAGTGCCCTCACTGTAAAAAAGTCGACATCAATTATACAAGACAGCAGATTAGATCGTATACTAGTGCGGAAGAGAGAGAGAAAAATAAAAACAAGGCGGGCAATAACATCAAGCCCGTCGATACATCGATATTAAATCACAGCAGACGATAGATAACACAAAGGATGCCCCCAACACGTCTCGCAGCTCACCGAAACTCATCCACACCCCGAAGACGCAGCAGTCATCGAATGATGCAATAATAGCCCGCGCCACACCCCGCAGCTCTATACAGCGGTTAACACCTCCAGTTGGACTGTCTATCTCTAGTACCACCTCCAGCGAGGGAGGAGAGTGGGAACGTCTCGCGCTCGAACAGTCTAGACTACGCGGAAGCCAGATTCAATCGGCTCACATGCTCGCACCAGCAGATGTACAGCGGGTTGCAGGTATGACGGCGATAAATCTCCATAGGAACTTAACAAGCGAAGAATTTCTACAAACATCTATACCAACTAAAGACGGCGCGGCATTTTCTGGGGCTAGTTCAAATATGTATAATTTCATCGTCCATGGTTGATTATTTGGAAAATCAAGCGGAATATCTTCGTAATATAGTAAGTAATCTAGAGACTCTCATAGCGAATAAGCTTGATGTTATTGTTTCTTCGTCGTCTGCCATACCAGCAATGGAACAGTCGATTAAAGATCTAACAAATACGGTTACATCCCTTGAAAGTCATATTGTCGTGCAAACTGAACAGCTGGAAAGGTTGCAGAATGATGGCTTACTACTATTGCAGGAAAATATCGTTTTAAAAGATCATCTCTCAAATTTACTTAATAAAGTAACAACCATGGTCGATAAAACTATCACTAATAGTACTATTGTTAAAGACAACAATAATAATATTAATAATAATAATATTAGTAGATTACATTATTTTATTAATGGTAATCCCATCGTTGATGCCGATGAAATTTGCAGCGACACCGATAACGGAGCTGTAGTTAGCAGCGGCAATACAGCCGAGCGTAACACGCGGCTAACATAAACGTAAACGTAGTAACATTGCGTATGCCATTCTTGCCACAGTTCTTCCATTGATAAAACGAGAAGATGTTGCATACACCCGCCTTTTACACTCACCCAAATCGACTCATCAAAACACTAACACTAACAATACCATTACCGGTAACATAAGACGTCGTTCTCCGTGGGTAATAAGTATCTCCAGCGAAGCACTGACTAATGATATAATGCGCGCTAAAAGAGGCTTTACAAGTTTCAATACTAAAGACATCGACATGTCGCTGCTTGACCGGAAAACTGCTGACTGCCTGTGGCAAGAAACGATTTTTATAAATGAACTCCTCGATAGGGACGCCTTCACAAAATTTAATAATATTAAAGTGAATGCTAAAACTCTTAATTTCAAATATGTTTGGCTCAAACGGGGCATATTCCTGGTAAAGAAGCGAGATGGTGCCAAGTCACATTCCTTTTCAACAGCAGCCGATTTGCAAGCAATCTTGTCAATCTATAAAAAAGATGCGACTAAAAATGTAACTCAAAATCTGAATCAGGTACAAAGTAGCGACAAAGTTACAAGCGAAGAATCGGCGCTAGAATGACTAGATTCGCGCAGGGCTAAAGAGAAGAATGCAGGGGATTGAAATCGGGTTTTTTGAATGTCACTTCGTTACAGGGACACATTGGACATATCCGACAATATCTTCATGCTCGTCCGTCTTACCGTCTCTTTGGAATTGCTGAGTCGCATATTGACCCTGACGTTGATGACATGCTGGTACAAATACAGGGTTTTTCAATTATTCGTCAGGATCGCAGCAAGCACAGGGGTGGAGTTGTCTTGTATGTACACAATTCGCTTAAAGCCACAATTCTAGCTGGGTCAAACACGTTACAAAAAGAGGGAGAGGACCCTCCGGGTATTCCAGAGTATCTCATTTGTAGTGTGCAACAAGGCGACTCAGGCATTATGTCCCACAGCTGTATGAACCCTTTCATGTGGTGCTATGCACTAAAAAATGAGCTTCATGAGTACGGAGAATATAGAACAATTGACAATACTTTACAAAATCACATGAAATGGGTTGAAGCTGGAGCTAAGAAAGAAGATGCTAAAAAATTCAAAAACTATATACATCCCCCTGTTTTTAATACTCAAGATGACTAAACGTTTATGCAAATTATTCCTCCTCCTGAATTAAATCTAATACTTGCAACTGTCAATACTCTATATACTCATTTATTAAAGGAATTTGAACAAGATGCGCTTCAATGGGCTAAATCGTGCTGCGTAACGCGTGATATACGACATGGTAGTACAAGTTTCAATGAAAATTCATGTAATATCTTACTTGACAAACTTGATTTACTGCGCTCTTGAAATATGTCAAAGTTTTTGAAAAATTTAGAGCTGTTGTACAAGCCTGTTTTGGTAAAGATTTAAAAAATAGCTACTTGGAGCTTGGTATACCAGTAACTTCAAAAATGTATGCTACTTTCCATCACGAACCAGAATTTTGCGTAAACATGGGCACTGAACTTGGATTCTTTAGCAAACAAGCAATGGAATCGGTATACTGCGATTTTAAAAATGTTTGGAAAAAATATAAAGTATCAGTGAGTATCCCGAATATTCGCAGAGACTTCTTCGAAGTCTGTGTGAATACAATAGCCTCCATGCATTTTAAATAAAAAAATCATTCTGCTCCATGTGTTTTTTCTCTGAAAATGTAAAGTAAATAAATAAATGACATAATTAAAAAATTATAGTTCTTTTCAAAATGTTTTCATGCTGTTATAGATCATATCAATATAAGAGGTACGAAACCATTGAGAATTGTTTTTACTACTACAAAGTAGAACTTCAGTTGATGAACTAATAGTTTAAAGATTTATTAAGAAGAATATCGCGGATAACCTCTGAAAAATATTGAAAAATAGAGTTTATTCTGGATTCCTGCACAGGATGATTTTCATTTTGGTCGCAAAATACTCATAAAAGTTCATAGAAATAATATACGCAAAGATCCGAGACGGGCCGACACTTTTGTGTTCAAGTTCATCCAAGACCACTGTGCACATAGTTGAGTAAAAATTGGTAGTTTCAGCTAACTTATTTATATTTTTATGTCAAAAACACTATACAATTTTTTGGTTAATAAATGTCATTGTGGTGTGCATCAACAACTTAATAACTTCGATATTACTGGATACAATTTTTAAAAATGTGTGTATCAATTGATAATATGATTATAAATATTGCATGCAAATATTATTTTGTTAGCCTTAAAGCTACGAAAGTTTTATTTTTCACCGTAGAGCACCCTTAAGGAAAAAAGCTACAGAAAAAAACCAAACCTATTAAGCACTGACAAATACATTGTTTCTTTTTTTGTAGAAAAAGAAAAGTCCGCCTCCTTCAGATGAGCGTAATCGGCGAGGGTTTCGCACTATACACGCTCTCAGTGCAGCGCGCGTGATGAGGTAGCCACGCGCGGTACGATGCAAGCTCTCGAAACAGTGGCTTGAAGCTTCGCATCTCGTGCTATAGTGCATGAGCCGGGAAAATATTATCCAGGAAGAATAATATATTTTCCCCCCAAGCCCCCGGTTACAATGTATTATTTTAAGTAAAACTTAGAAATCAATGTTGCAATATTATTTTATTTTTGTTTCTAAAAAAATTCTATAGCTAAATTAAGTTTTTAATCTTTTTTTTCCACAAAAATCATATGTTTTATTATAATTATTGCCGAGCTAAAATTTGTATTTAAACTTTCATGAATAGGTCTCAACATAGGTGTATAAAAAATGTATTTAAGAAGTAGATTACCATACATTTAAAACATAAAAATAAAATCTGATGCGCAAAACGCAACTGGAAATTATGAAAATAAAGAATTGAGGAAAACGACTTTAAAGTAAAATAGTAGTAATAATCAAACAAAAGTAAATTCGTAATTATTTATGGTACCGTTTTTGTTTTATCGGGTACATTTTTTTGTCTACCACTTACATAGAGTTTTGACTTTTACTGACGTTTCGCCTTGCTTACGGTACGCTTATTTAACTTTTTATCTCACGCAAATATTGAAAAACATTGAATTATAGCTAAAAACGAAAACATTAAAATAAATTAAAACAGGTTAAAGAAGTCAAATTTTCTTTTAAAATCTCTTTCATTGTTAAGAAAAAAATTAAGAATTAGTATAAAAAAAAAATAAAAATAAAATCCGTTCTTTGACCAAAAAACTGAACGGAACTTTGGACAAAACTGCTTGCCGTTGATGGGGTCAATCAGTTACAGATCCATAAGATATGGAAAAATCCCATTGGTTTCTGAGGAGAGCTGTGATGTGCGAGATTCAGTGCAGTTCAAGAGCTGTGATTTTCCTCTTAAACTCGCACTTCCTATTCTTCTAAAGCCGCTCTCTGCTCTCTGTAACGCATCAATAGCAAGCGCTACATTTCCGCTCGCGTGGAAGCGTGCCCTGCTCGAGCTGCTTTCCAAGATCAGCTCGCCCCAAACTCTTTCTGACACTAGGCCAATAGCCATGCTCCCTGAGCTCTCTAAGATTTTAGAACGACTCGTACATGACCAATTCTTAGAATTTCTGGGAAAAAAACGACCTTCTTAACCCTTGTCAAGAAGGTTACCGTAAAGGTCATAGTACACAAACCGCTCTTCATAAAGTCTTGGATGATGCGCGTCTTGCCATTGATAAGAGAAAAATTACCGTGCTTGTACTCTTCGATTTTTCGAAAGCATTTGACACGGTTCCTCACAAATTACTACTTTGCAAGCTTCGAGCTATGGGGTGCTCAGATCATGCCCTTAAATAGTTCTTTTCGTACCTCCACGATCGTCTGCAGGCAGTGGTGGATGAGGGTGGATCTGTCTCGGACTGGTTAAAAACCACAGATGGGGTCCCCCAAGGCAGTGTGCTTGGACCACTGTTATTTTCCATTTTCATAAATGATCTGCCATCAGTTCTCAGTGTGTCCAAGTACATGATCTTTGCCGATGACACCCAAATCTATCATTCGTTTTTCCCCTCCGAACTCTCTGAAGGCATTGCAGCTGTAAGTCGTGACGCGTCCGCTGTCGCAACTTGAGCGCAGGCCAACGGCCTGCAGCTTAATATAAAAAAAACCAAGGTTATTGGGTTATGCTCTTGGGAAGTAAATTCTACACGGCTCAACTACATTCAAATATCATCCCGAAAGCTGTCGTCAATGGTCTCTCCAACCCTTGACTGGGGTAAGCACTTAAAGCAAGTTTTGCGCAGAGTACACGGCTCACTTTATACCCTAAAGCACTGTAGGCATGTACTCACCCGAGAAAATAAAAAGAACCTTGTTGAGTCCCTTGTACTTCCCCATTTTGAGTATGCGTGTGTAGTATACCACGATCTCGATCAAACGCAAAACCTCAAGCTGCAGCGAGCACTCACTGCTTGCGTGCGTTTCGTGTTCGGCTGCATCCCAAGGCGAGCTCATGTCACGCCATTCAGGCTCTCTCTTGGCTGGCTCTCTGCGTTCGCTAGACGTGAATATTTCTTAGGATCACTAGCTTTTAACGTGTTAGCTCATAAGAAACCCCCTTATTTAGTTTGTAAGTTTTTAGTTCTAAATGAGGACGTCGTCAAACGCTCTTCAACTCAACTCCCACCCATAACTCTCCTCTATACTACATCTCGAACAGAGGCCATGAAACAATCGTTCCTCATTCAGTCATCCAACCTCATAAACAAGTTTCCTCCCCCCACCTTTGATCCTTTCCTAATTAACCAGTTTAAATCTTCTCTTTTCGACTTTCTTCTTCGTAGAGAGAAGTTGGAATGGGATCAACGGGTGGAGAGGGAGAGCATCATTGTCAGCTAGGCCACACTGGCGGGATTCTCAACCGTGCTCAAACTCATTAATTTCAAGGTACTCCGCCAGTGTGGCCCTTGCACGTAAATACGTGCAACCATTACCCGCGTATGTTCTATTGCGTAGTTACCTAATTTTAAATGTTCAATTTGTATATTATTAAGTTTATTTTTGTTTTTTGTTTCTTGTTTTCACCTACTTTTCTAAGTCATACTTTGTAATACAATGTGTCTACTACTCAGCGTCTATCTGTAAAAAATTTAATTTGATGTAATCTGTATTGAAAAAGTGCCAGATGGGGTCATACCCCGTGGTCTAAATAAATATATCTAAATCTAAATCTAAATCTCTCTCCCTTTCTATCTTTAGGGGTATCGTGCGCGCTCTCGTACTGTAGACATACATCCTATCTCGCTCTCGCTTTATGCTGTTTTTCTGCCACAGCCGTACCTGTCGGGTGTTTTGTGACGGGACTGGTGAAGTCACCGTTCTGCAAGCCAGCGCAATTGCAGTTTTCAATATCAGGTGCATTGTATTTGCAGAATAATTAACCAACTCAACCGGTGCTTCGAATTTGAGGTTAGGCGATCAACATCTTCCGCACGCCAGTATAAATAGGTCCTGCGCATGCCCCGAGTCACAAGAACGACGGATACGTGCGAATATTAACACCGCGGCAAGCGAGACAACGTGTCTCAGCGAGAGCGTTGCGCTATGGAAGCCAGCACTCAAAGCTGTGCTGAATGTGGTTTGCTTCCTAGTAAAGGCAAAGCATACAAGTACCGCTGCGTTAAATGTAGCAAGTCATGTCACGTTAGATGCAAGTTAAGTCTTTATACCAAGGATAACATTCAGAAAAAATGTTCCTTCTAGTATGTAGAAAGCATGTAAATTATTTCAGATTTGTTTAAACTCATAGGTTTAAAGTTGTTCGGAGCTAAATATAACCATATTTCCATATAATCGATAATTCTCAGAGAAATCTAGAACAAAAAAAAAGAAAAATTTTTTTTCGGTAAAATGTTCCTTTAGCATGTAAAAAGACGTGAATTTAAAAAAAAAAAAATTTAAGCCCTTATATTTAAAGTTATTTGAAGCTAAATATGACTCTATTGTTAAAATGGGCACTTTGCACTGTTAGCTAAAATTGCACTTCTGCCTTTTTGAGACTGTGACAGTCACTTTTGCACTGAATAAAAGCTATATTCATGATTTTTAGGGTAATGGTTCGAGTGTTCAATCCCACTTTTTTCAGGATTTGTAGTCTTAAAATGAGTTTAATTAATCGAAAAGGGCATTAAAAGGTTTCGGAACACTTTTTTATGAAAAATTCAGAAGATATGCTACAGAATCCTTTATTGCTATTTTTTAAAGAGATTTAATTTTGTTGAATAAATCGAGGTTGATTTTTGTTAAAAATGTAAAAAATGGCTACATGCTCATATTTAACCTTGATCAACTGTAAACCCAAGGGTTTCACAAAATCTGAAACAATTGACATACATTCTGTTATACGCTAGTATATCTATAGCGCCTTGAGCTCAGTATTTATCCCCTTCTACGCAAGGTGCAGCCAATCACGACGCAGCTGCGTAGGATATAGGACAGCAAATTTCGAGATTTCCTCTCACTTCTCGGCCGACTGCGCCAGAGACAGTACCTCAACCCCGGTGCAGGGACAAGGAATAATATACGTCCTTATTAATATATAATATACGTCCTTATTAATATATAATATACGTCCTTATTAATATATAATATACGTCCTTATTAATATATAATATACGTCCTTATTAATATATAATACACGTCCTTATTAATATGCAATATTACGCCTTATAATTTCGGAGCAGCTCTCGCGCCGGCTATAAACACGGAAGCGCATGCCTCTCGGAGTTAGTCGGAATCTGCGTTGCGCACGCGTTGGACTACCTTGGTGGAGACTTACTACCACAGTAGTCAACCTGCGGCGCACAGATTAATCCACACTCCACCCGTAGTGATTGGCTTGGGTACTGTCGCACCGAACAGGCCTTCTGGTGAGTTACTCCCGAGGCAGCCTTATTAGGAAGGCAATATTCTCCCACCTATCACGGTTCTTGATTAACGCGAGTCAAGAACACGGGAATTCGACCGCAATCCTGGCGGGAAAGCTACTTAAGAACGTTGTTCTCAAAAAAAAAGCCGAAAGCGACCTTCAGCCGCACTAATCTCCCGGTGCCTAGCAATATGGACCGCTCCAGGAGTTGTTAGATCAATTCCTCTGGAAGTTCGATTGATAGTACACACAGGGTAATTTCTTCCGAGATCACGCTACGTACTTTCCAGTTGCGCATCTCATTCGCTCCCCCACTCGCGTCAGGCTGCTGAGCTCTCCGCAGACCGCTCGGAGTAATTGCCAAGCCACCTATAAAAGGAATGATAAGACTATCATAGATTCACTCAACTCCCAGCATCGGATTCATCTAGTTTCCTTTCTTGAGCGCATGCTGATCACTGTGAAGAAGCCGCCGGAAGACGGCGGACCGAGCGACAGCGGATTCGGCGCAACAAACGTCGATTCAAGATCCGGCCACGAAAGGAGAGAGCCGTTCGCCCAGCTACTCCTCCGGCTACTCCTCCGGCTACTCCTCCAGCTCCTCCTTCACCGTCGTCAAGCGAGGGTTTTCCCGCGCCTACAGTCTGACCTTCGTGGTGGCACGACCTGCGACGCTACTGCCCTCCGCTGCCGAGATCCAGGCAGCTATCTCAACAGAGAATATAAAAAAGTAAGAGGACGTCCTCTGCCTCTTTCCTTCTCCAGAGGATGAGTTGCCGGACACGAAGGAAATATTGCTGCGAAGACCAACACAGCCAGCCCTTCCACGTCACCCAGTACGACCCCCTCTAGCCGAGATACCCCAGAAAGCTTCCCGAGAAGCCAGATGCATCGCAGCTTTGAGGGGCCCGATGTAACTGGCTACAATAAAGAGGAGGCTCGGCCCGCGCCGACGAAAGCGGCGCCGAAAGTCAAAATCCTCTCCATCAACGAAGCACCTAAAAGCCGCAGCATCAGCCGCCGGCGATCACTCCCACGGCTCCAACCACGCCCGTTCTTCTCTCCTGAGAGTGAGGCAAGGAGTCCCCGCTAAAATAATCTTCTACAGAAACAACCGGCGCTTTTCAGGGCCAACGATTATTTAAAACGTTGAACGCATTGAGCGGAAATTCTCCCTCTCCACCCCTCTCCTCTATCATTCACCTTCCCCACTTATAACAAGTGGCGGCCCAAGCGTGGGGCACAATAGACTTCTGACCGAGCTGCTGCTCGGACGTACGCACTATCGTTGAAACAGCTAGTCGAATGCCGCTGAAACGAACGCCGCCAAAAACTCGTTCACCTCCAGTAACGAGATCGCGCAGTAGGCAACGAAGCCCGGAAAACGAAACACTTCTGAGAGTTAATTAAAACACAGTGGCGCCCACTCACAACACAGCCATACCTTTCTTTTCACCACCCCCACCACATCTACCACCACCTCCGCCACCTCTACCAGTGGAGAATATAAGAGACAACGGTTACCTGCCAGAGCAAATTGATCCCAGGGTTTTGAACGAAGAAGTCCAAATATTACCGGAGATGGCAGACGGTAATCGTGTCATCAACGGTGCAGGTGATGGCGACAACGGTGCTAATAGGGTAAATGGTGGAAACAACGACGCTGGTGACGGCAACAACGTCAATGTCAACCTCGACGAAGCAATTCGCATGCCAGCAGCCTTACGCAATTGGGAAGCTTTTTCTCAAGCCCTATTAGGACACCAGCCAGCGCTTCCGGAGTTTCACGGTCGTGACCATGAGGACCCGGTGGGGTATCTAGATCGCTGTATCGAATATCGTTCAATATTCAGAGCGACAATGGATGCGAGCCCCGGAGAAGGGCTTGAAAAATGAAGCCGACAAATGGTGGCAATGCTATCGCACCATAGGTGTAGACTGGCCACGCTACTAAGAATTGATTCGCAATCGCTTCGACAGCGAATTGATTAAAAGCACGCTTGTCGCTCAGCTGTACGGAAAAAAGCGAGGGGACAAGGAAGTCGTTGAACTTTTTTGCAGCAGAAATACATGCTGTATCAACGGATACGACTGAATGAACCTGAGGTGGCTAGAATAACTACATTTGTGAGCATACTGTCACCTAACCTGAAAAAGGCTATGCGAGCTCATAAAGCCGCTTTTACTAAACCTCTAAAACTGACCCAACCAGACCCGGAAAGACGCTTCGTCCTGCAAACGGACGCTAGCGCCCGGGGAATGTGAGCTGTGCTCTATCAGGAAAGACCCGACCAAGGACGTGACATTATCTGTTATGTCAGCGCCAAGATCCGACCAGCTGAAAAGAAATATCATTGCAACGAACAAGAATGTTGGGACATTGTCTGGGCCATCAAGACATTCAGGCCTTATCTAGAGGACCGGCTGTTTATCTTACCGACAGACAGTAAAACGCTAACTTGGTTCGAACGCTTTAAAGATATCAGGGAGAAACTTATGCGATGGGCTCTCCTTTTACAGGAGCTTTCCTTCACAATTGAACATGTTCGGAGAAGAACAAAAAGTTACCGGATGCCTTATCCCGGCAACGCACTCTGGAACACGTGAAAGAACTCGAAGACCAAGAGAGACTTCTCTTTCCTGACTTGTCAGCAAGTCGTACGGAAGAAGCTTCTCCTGCACTATATATAACTGGAGATCGATGCCTAGCCAGTGAGATTCGAGTCGCACAGTAAAGCGACGAAAGAATTTGCACACTGGCTAGATGCTACCTAAAACTCGTTCTGGCAAGCGATCTTAATCTGGTCGAAAAAGACTTCCTGGAAAAGAACCTCGTGCTAGATGGGGCTTTGTGGTAGCGAGACAAAGCCACCGAACCGTGGAAGCTTGTCTTCCGAGTGAATGCCCGGGAACGCGTACTCTATAAATACCACGATTCAGAGTACGCCGGCCACCCGGTAATGGACGAAACGCTAAGAGCAATAGAACGACACCATCGATGGCCTGAAATGCAGCGAGAGATACGAGAGTACGTGCAACTATGCCATCTCTGCTCGTGCACGAAGGAAACGGTCATACATCCAGCCAGGTGGCAACCCCATCAATCAAAAGAGCCCTGGGATACCATTGCCGTGGATCTCATGGGCTTATACCCAATCACCGCCAGACGCAAACAGAACGTATTGGTCGTCACCGATTTATTCTCTCGATGGGTGGAAGCCTTCGCCTTAAACACTGCAGAAACCAGCGCCATTGTCAAAACCTTAGAAAACGAGGTTTTCTCATGGTGGCGTTATCCAAGAGCTATACTCTCCGATAACGAGCCACAGTTTTCGAGTTGGAGCTGAAAAGAGGCGTGTGACCAGTGGCAAAGCGAACCCTGGACTACCACCATCTATCTTCCCCGAGCGAATCCTATAGAACGCCGAAACCAAGAGATAAGAAAGGGACTTCGTCTTAAATTGCAAGGTCGAAAACACTAGGATTGGGACTTACTTCTGACGCAAATCTTGTTCCAATTGAGAAGCCGACGAAATACTGCCACCGGTAATACTCCCGGGTGCACATTAATATCAAACGCCGCCAATAAATTCCACGCTGGATTCACCCAAAAATAGGAAGGGCCAAACAATTGAAACGCAGTTCAGACAATAGCAGACGCGAAGCTGCTAGTCTTCCTCACGAAGACAGAAGCGCAACAACCGTCGCGGAACCAACCCCTCCTCACGACGATGGACGCGCAGCCATTGTCGAGGAAACAGCAGACGATAAGGAAGCAGAGAGTTTCTCCGTTGAAAGACGAGACCAGGAGCTTGGCAGCCCGGAGGCCGCATTTTGGATTCTAGCAATGGACAGGTTATCGCACAAGAAGATCACAGGTATAATTTGCGGCCACAAACAACTTGAAAAATAATGTGTATATATATATATGTATATATGTATATATATATATACATATATACATATATATATATACACATTATTTTTCAAGTTGTTTGTGGCCGCAAATTATACCTGTTTAAAAACATTTAAAACATTTGACCAGTTTTTAGAACGCCATCTATAAATTGGCCGATAAAAGTATTAGAAATATTGAAGAACACTTCAACAAACATGAAACAATCGGTTAGAAGTGTATATATATATACACATTATTATATATATATATAATATATAAATTATTAAATTTTAGTCTTGAAGAAATTTGACTAAATGTTTTTTGCAATTTGAAATGATTTTTTTCTGTAGAAATTAATTTTCTTTACCTGTGTGTAAAATTTTCTTAATGAATTTTTGGTTTTGAGCCGAATGATGGAACCCATTATTAACCCTTAGCGGTCACACGGGGTAACTAGTTACCCCAGGCTCAGAAAAAGTGAAATTGGAGGTCTACAACATTTAAAACATTTGACCAGTTTTTAGAACGCCATCTATAAATTGGCCGATAAAAGTATTAGAAATATTGAAGAACACTTCAACAAACATGAAACAATCGGTTACAAGTGTTAAAACACCCATATGTCTTGTACAACTAGGTTTTTCAGCGTGAGGTAATGAGTTACCGCATGTGGCCGCTATCTGGCCTGGCTGAGGTGTGGCCGCTAAGGGTTAATGGTGCTAAATAGGCATTTTAATCATATTTTAGCATAATTTGACTGTTATTTTTATTTTTAGCAAGAAATACAGCTCGACTGCGTTCTGGGACTTATACAGGTAGTTTTGTACTAAAAAAGGCAAAACAGCTCCAAAATGCTAAAAATACCGTCTCTGACCCACTGTAACTCGAACATACTTGGTCGAAAAATTCTAAAAAGATTTTTTTGGTTTCGATTTTACAGAGAATCGTCTATATATATTGTTATAAGGGGAGAAGGTGAAGGATAGAGGAGAGGGGTGGAGAGACAGAATTTCTGCTTAATCCGTTCAACGTTTTATGTAATCGTGTGTGTATGTGTATACAACGATTTTTATAGCTTAATAATTATAAAGAAGTAGGATGTTCAAGAAATCGTTTTCTTCATAATTCAACGTTTGGTTACAATAAAACGAAATCTTCATGACCCTTGTTAGAGCCAAAAATGTCAAGCTTAAGGGGGTACACCACCTTCGCACTTCAAAACGAAACTTATTTTTGTGAGTCCATAAAAATTCTTCCTTTCAAAAGTCAATGATACGTACGTACAAATTTTTCTAAGTAGTAAAAATTAATTTTCTGTATTCATACCATAACTAATGTACTGAAAAGTAATATCCCCAAACCTGAATAAACGTGGTTGACGAGATCACTTGGAATCCCGTGGGCAGTGGATTAGGAGCTTAATAATTTTGGTGATTTTATGTGACGTGTTCAACGTATTAAACCGTGTTGTTGTTTTGTTGTCGGCGACTTTCTCTTTTTATGGCTTCGTTCTTTATTATCCCTCAGTCTTTTATTTGTGTGTGTAGACGAGTATTGCGCTTTTTCCTTTTTAGTAGTTGGGTATATTTCGGGGAATTGTTGCTGCTGTGTCGTGGTATCGAGAATGGGCTCGTTGGTATTTGTTGTTGGTGTTGATGAATGTTCTTCGTCCGAGCCTGTAGTGGTGGTTCTTCTGTATAACCCAACGTGTTGCTTATGGTATTTCTTCCGGCGAAGTGCCATTGTCATTTTCTGCATCTCTCGTTTATCCTCGTCAGTCATTGGTCCGGGGTTGTGTTTTGTTGTGTGCCGATGTTTTTGTTCAGTCAAATTTAAGTTTACCACCATTATATTTGTAGGGGATTGTAAAATTGCTAGAAGTGAGCGCTCCGGATCACAAGCTAGGCTTCTGTCGGAATTCGCGCTCTGTTGCTCGAATGCTTGGGCTGCTCGAGATTCGTTAAGTGCTACAGCTATCTCCGCCTGTGTGTCAGGCTGCTTGGGCGCCTTAGCTAGGACGTGCGTCGTTCTGTTGCTGTCGAGCACTGTTGTGGCTGGCTCGATTTGTTGCTCGAGTGCTTGTATTGCTAGAGATCCGTCGAGCGCTAGGGCCGGGAGAGAATATGAACGCTTTAAGGGACTAGACTAGTTACTCAATTTCAAAAAAAACTATTTTTTGCATTTTTCGATAATTTACCATTCATAGAATAATATCCAAAAGTACTAGAGTCGGATCTGAAGTATTCTTGTAATAGCAGGCTGCTGAAGCGCAGCTACTCAGCAGCCAGTACTCGATTCTCGCCGGCGGAGCGGGGAGCCGGGCAGCTGCGCTCATTCTCAGGCTCTGACCTCATTCTAAACCGACTTTAGAAGTATGAATGTGAGCCCTACAGTTTCCCGAACACTCGATAGAGACTTTATGCTAAAGAGTTATATATAAGACACCGTGCGTAAGAAGTGGTACCTGCAGTTTGCTTTGAGCAGTCGTGTAAAGCACACCGCAGCTAGCATATAATTCAAAATGAGTGAAAATAGTGCATACGTAAATCAGAAAGGCACGAAAGAAACTCCAGTGCGCAGATCTATAAGCAAGAAGAGAAGATTCACCGGAAATCGACACACGCTGGAACAGTCAACCGAGTTCACCAGTACGACTGCTTAAAAATTGTTACGCGACGGAGATAACGAGATTATTATTGAAAATGCTCACGGTTACCATATACTTCATTTTTTTTTCAGTTTTTACTGCAATTAGCAATTTAGTAGTTTGCAGGATTGCGAAACAGACATAAAGTTTAGTGGAGCGAGTCCAGCAGGCATGGGATTTAAAATTTTTCTAACGTGTCAGTATGGTGTTTCGTATATAAAATCTGGCCCTAAGATTGGTAAAGCATACGAACTTAATCGACTTATAGTGCTTGTGATGCGAGTTTTAGGGATCGGGAGGGATGGACTCAATCTTTTTTGTCGCTTGATGGATATAACAAGAACATTTTATGCAAACACTTTCGCAGGATGTTTTCAAAATGTTTTTACAGCTGCAGCCAGGGGTTTATAAATCTTCAGTGAATAAAGCCGTAAGACAAGAAAAAAAAACACTAGAAAATGATGGTTTAGATACCAATTTGACAGTTTCCGGAGATGGTACGTGGAAAAAACGTGGGCATACTTCGCGCTTCGACGTGACGACTCTTGCGGGAAAATACAGCAAGAAGATCATCGACACGTCAGTGAAGTCGAATTACTACTAAGGGTGTGAAATTTGAACGAAGAAGCAAGTAGAATATCCAGAAGTCTATGAAGATCGACTGCAAAAGATAGGTCGATGGCGTGAAATAAATGTTCAGCCACTCGCTTGCAAATCATGAAATGAATTATATCCGCTACATCGACGACGACAATAGTGCTACTTTTAAAGGTATTTTAAATATGAATCCATACGATGTAGAAGTGGAAACACCAGAATGTTATTCGCCACTTGTTTCGTCGGTAATTAATTTTCTTCCTTGGTTGATTCATGGCAGTCCGATGGTGGCTTCTGGCGTTCAAACTTCTTAATTAGAACTCTATAGTACTGTAATTAAAAGTAAATAGACTACGTCGCGCAAATTTTGAATTTTCTTATAATCATCGAGGAGTATAAAAAGCATAATTTTTATTGGATTAGAACAGTATATAACCAATGTCATAAACACTGTAAAAACATAATATTATATATACAAACAATTTTGTAAAATTTCGCTCTATATGATGACCAGCGAGCCGCTTAGCAGAGAGTGCTCGAATCCATGGAACAGTACATCACTCAGGAGAGAGAGCTTGATTATTTCATCGCCTACACCATTCGAAGGAGATCGAGCGGCCCGAGCATCAACAGTCTCACGCGAGCGCTCAAACCGAGACCACGCCACCACACACGCAGCTGAGCGCGTAGGCCGAAGCTGCTACGCCGCTCGACAGAGAGAGAGAGAGAGAGAGGGAGAGACAGAGACGCCCAAGCACCAACTACATCGCAAGAAGAGCTCAGCGCTCTTATCGAGACAACAGCCCTGCGCGAGTGACCGAACGTTCAAGCCGACACCACACCACCGCCCATACATCTGAGTGTGCAGGCCGAAGCTACTACGCCGCTCAGAGAGAGAGAGAGATAGATAGATAGATAGATATACTTTTTATTCGTCAGAAGATAAAATCTTACAATTTCATGTACATGTAGTTGTATTTATAATTAAAATATATCAGTCGGTTTAATATAATTGTTATCTTACTTTCACTTATTGCATATTTCTTATTAAAATAATAATTCACTTTATCAGTTCGTCAGTTTATAAAATCTAAATGCAATGAACTAGTCACAGTCAAATATCACATAAAACGCTTCGTCAAAAAAAAAAAAAAAAAAATAATAATACATAGAATAAAAAATAAATACAATAGAGATAACATATAAATATAAGAATACATACACATACTTTGCTAAATCTTTGCGTACACTATCACGTCCAAACTTAAAACACACTCATTCATAACACTTTAACAATCACGCTAATAAATACATTCACACCTAATTAACACTAAACATATTTAATAAATAAATAAATAAATTAATAAATAAATACGTCGAATAAATAAATAAACAAGATAAATAATTAAATTAAATAAATAAATAAATAAATTTAAATAAATAAATAAGTTAAATAAATAAATAAGTTAAATAAATAAATAAATAAGTTTTAATAAATAAATAAATTAAATAAATAAGTTTTAATAAATAAATAAATTAAATAAATAAATAATTTAAATAAATAAAAAGCCTAAATAAATACTCGACTCATTTTTTATCTCTGAACATACTCTTCACCATGTAATTGCTTAAGGTGCCTGCTAAACGCCGTTTTAAATTTACAAAAAGATGGCAGGCACCTCACACTGCTCGGGAGCGAATTCCAGAGGTGCGCACCTTGAACTCTGAATGAAAAAAGGCCCTTATCGGTGCGCGACCCCGGAACCGAGAGCTCTTTCATACCACCCCTACTTGAAGTCCTGGCCTGGTTTTTTTCAAAGAGGGCAGTAAGATACGGTGGCTGCCGCATGACAACCGCTTTGTAAAGCAGCAGCCCCATAAAATACTCCCTCCTCACCTTCAAATCTAACCAGTCCAGTTTTTTCCTGTAGGCGGTGATATGCTCATCCCGCCTAACACCACATATGTATCTCACACATGCATTCTGTAAACGTTGTAGTCGTGTCTGGAGCTCCCCTGACACATCAAGAAGAACCACTGAGCAATAATCTAAGTGAGGTAGTACCAGTGCACATGCCAGCTGCTTCCTCAGTATCTCTGTGGTGCTTGAACGGAAAAGTTTTAAGCTATACAGAGCCCTATTTACCTTTCTACTGACCGCATTCAGTTGCGGCTTCCATGTCAACCCTCCGTCCATCACCACGCCGAGGTTGGTGACTGTATCGACAAAGGGAACGTGTACGCCGGTCTGTATCTCAATGCCTTGCAAGAGAGAGAGAGAGAGAGAGAAAGAGAGAGACGCCCAAGCGCCAGCTACGCCGAACAGCCGAACCAGCGCTCAGACCGAGGTAGCCTCACAGCACATACAGGCCGAAGTTGTCACACCGCTCGACAGAGACAGAGAACGCTCGCATTCGAAGAACATCACACCGCTCAGCAAAGAGAGCTCGCATCCGAAGAGACCAGCGAACTACTCAGCTGAGAGCGCTCGTATCTGCGTAATGGTCTACCAATCAGCCGGGAGCTGTCGCACCCGAGAACAGCTCGCCTCTCAACCAAGAGCGTTCGCAACCACGCAACAGCCCGCCGTTCGTCCGAAAGCGCTCTCATTCGCGGACCAGCTCACCAGCACCGTAGATGCACATGGACGATAGTGCATCAAGGCTTTCGTCTACCGGACTGCTGCCGCCGCAGATACTGACAGACGATCGAGGGCAAAGGCTCTCGTTCACCGGACTGCCGACGCCGCAGATACTTATAAACGATCGAGTGCAAAGGCTCTCGCCCACCGGACCGCTGACGCAACTGATGATCGACAACCTTGCGCCAAGACTCGCGTCCAACGGAGTGCCGTCGCCGTAGGTGATGATCTAAGATCGAGCGCAAAGGCTCGCGTCTACCGGACTGTCGCTGCCGCAGCTGATGATTGACGAAATGCTGTCTGCCGAGACTAAGTGGGTCACTACGGCAAAATTCGCCGAGACGGTCCTACGACAAAAAAAACGGTACCTAGACAGGGCAACCGACGAAGGTATGAATGAAGCGCTGAGAGACGCTCCGACATCCCAACATAACCCAAAGACGTCGGATGACTCCATGAAAATGGATGTGGAGGGAGAAGATGGGACGCTTTCTTAACCGGGAGATGCTTATTTTCTCTCATCTTATGAACGAAACATACTTTTCCTTTCCGTATGGAGTTGAATGCGCCGGTTCGAATACGCGTATAAATGAGACGGGTTAGATTTCGCGTCCCCTCGGGGGATTTAAAATTATAAATTTTTAAATTTGATTCAGGTCAAGGCAGCAGGGGTTGTCGAGACGATACTAGAATGGCACCACCCTGAGGTAATATGATAAATGGTACCAGGGTGGGTTCCGCCAGAAGAGGAAAGGGTGGTAGGTTTCAGTGGGTCGGTTCGCGATACAACGGCTGTGTAGTTTTTCCGCGTTTGTTTATTTTATTATTTGTCATATATTATACACACGGTGGATGCATCCCCAACTATCCGGTTGTGCGGACATAGCCAGGTGTGTCTTAGATGGCATTTCCTACATATAAAAAAAAAAGAAATTATATTTAATAATAGTATTCTGTTCTACATTTGCTCTTTGAAATTCCAAATTATATATTTTTAGTATTAATGAATGGTGATCTGTAAAAGGCTGCAATAATGTATATGATTTGAGATTGAAAGTACTAGTTTTCACAAAAATATTATCAATGCATGTTCCACCATTATCATTTTCTACAGGTCTTGTTGTAACAAAACATGATATAAATCCTTTAGCTAAAAAGTTGTTCAAAAACTAAAGGCTTAAAATTATAATGTTCTAATAGATCAATATTGAAATCGCCAATAATACAATGATTTTTCATAACTCAGATATATTTCAAGATTTGTTATTAATTCTATCCTTGGTAGATCATGCAATCTATAAACTGCTGATACCTCTATATCCTTATTACCATCAATTTGTATGTTGGTATTTAAAATACTCAAACTGCTTAATTTAATAATATTAGTGTTTTTTATTAAATTTTCTTGTATATACGTAACAACTCCATCAGACTTGTTCAATTTACTATTATTATAAAACATTTTATAACCTGTAAGTTTAAAATACTGAGGATGTTCTAAATTCCATGTCTCCACGCATACAATCATAAATGTTTTCTATTTCAGCCTCTCAATAAACACCTCTAGTTTAGAAAATTTTGCATTCAAACTTCTAATATTTAAGTATAGTAAAAATTTATCTTTATTATTTATATTCTTATTGAGAGCTTGAAAGTTATCAAAACTACATTCTGTCTTAATAATTTCAGTAAATCTAAGTTCACTTCCATTATTATTTAATTATCACAGATTGACTGGTAAACTTTGTAGTTGTTGTTGCAGTAGTAGGTTGTCCTTTAGAGGTTCTCACAGATAACGACCTTTACATTCCGACTTATTTGCAGTAATATTTTTTTTCTCTATTTTTCTTTTGATCGTTTATATCTCGAGAACGGAGCGGTCATTTTTTGCAAACCAGTGCTCATTTCTGTCGATTTCTAGTGAAGATTCTGAATTCCTGAATTGAAATTCATGAATCCGTTTTTGCTTTACAATAATTTCTTTATTTTACGATATTTTGAAGTCAATAAGGTAAATTATTTTTGTATTTTACAAATAATATGATTGTTTAATTCTTTCTATCTTTATATTTAATAGCCATGTATCCCCTATTTTTTGGAACACCGATATGTCACAATGCATATGTGTTTTTGTATTCTACATCTGTATTTTATATACTTGTTTGTTGTGTTGTGTGATGTCAGTCGAGCGAAACCCATCACCTGCTTACTAGTCTGAGACACTTTTGAGGAGGCTATATGGGTACATACGTCCTACATAAAAGCACAAATGCGTAGTCGAAGATCGTTTCCCCACGAAAAACTCGAAGAAAAAATTCTCGAGCATTTTCACCGAGAATCGAACCATTGACTGCTTGAGCGTCTTGTACCGGTAGGCTAGCGTCTTACCCACTGAGACAACGGGGGCCCTATGATCGCTTCATTTTGCATTTGAAAGAGTATAAAATTATTTATAAACGGTGATATTTCTATTTTTATCTTTATAACTTTCCCATTGATATTTTAAAATACTGATTGAAAAGGTATTTTAAGATTAATAAAATAATGTATATCAATATTTTTTATGTTTTATTTCTTATAAATCTGGGTAAAAATGAATAATAGAGTGTAAACCTTTCACTTTTAAGGGGTAACACCACTGTAAAAATTTCAAAAAATCGATTTTTCTTTATTGGCTTAAAACACGCTTTGAACCTTCTAGAATACGGTACAAAAGGTCCCACCCCGAAAAAAATGATTCTTTAAATGATTTCCTCATTTGCTACGTCCGAAAAAGATTTTGAAACTATAAGTGGATTTTTCTCGAAATGAGTTTTTCTCAACGGGCACGCAGCATAACTTGAACAGTTTTCATTCGATCCATTTGACATTTTAACCATATCTTAATTATTATATTTCGAAGTGAATCACGTAGTGGATTTTTAATAAATTGATTTAAACAATTTTTATAAACAAAATTGTGCCTTTTTTTCTCATGAAAATTTTTAATCTATTTTCGATTTACTGCCAAATTTGCAAAAATCAATATTTTCAAAATCCTCGACGTGATTCACTAGCTATTAACATCAAGAATAAGTGGATTTTATTTTTTTGTTCCAGGTTGAAATGTGCGATTGGTACACTGCGTGCCGCGGAGCCCTTCCGATGCAAGAGGCCTCAAGAGATCGGCTATAAATCAGCCATATTATATTTTTTTACTCAATTTTTTTTTAAATATACTATTTTAGACTAATAATATATCCAAATATCATTTCTTTATAACCTTTCTTTCCCTTAAAAAAAAATACCCCCCAAAAAAACGCTTTTTTTCGCTATTACAGTGGTGTTACCCCTTAAGTATAGTGAAATCTCACTCTATTTTAGCGTACATACTTTTCCCATGGACATCGACGAAAGTTTACCAAAATATACAAAATAAAATCACAGTATTATGACTTTTGCGAAACTTTGTTACTCTGTTTGTTACTATTTTATTATATAAAAATCTATAAAATATAATTTTAACCCGATTATTCACTTTCATATAAAATAATCGACTAGCTTTGTACTTTGACCTCACCAACTGTCATATTTAAGATGTGCTAAATTCATCAAATATAATATTATATATTATTCATTACAATGTCAAATATAGTTGACAAAAAATAGTAGAGTTATCTTAACATAGTTAAATGAATGTAAATAAGTTAAAAGTGTAGGTGATGCAAGATACACATTCATTATCTCTTAATTTAAAGTTTTTGCTTAAAAGTAGACAAAGCAGAATTACTTGTATAAGTCTTTTATTGTATGTTTATTATTTAAATTTAACTCGTTAAATAAAACCATGTGCTATTCATAGCTAAAAATGAAAACTACAGTATTAGTGTACTCAAAGCAAATAACTATATGTGATTCAAGTTGGAGACAAAGTGATTAACAGTTGTCGAATGATAGTTTTGGCATGTAGAAGTAAAATATATATATAATCAGTTATCAAAGACTGTGATTACTATAAATAATATCATTTGTCAATCACAAATTTTAATAATTACAATTGTAATGAATAATAAACGCTTTATGAACAGATATTTTTGTCATTGTTAGTTTGAAATGCGCGCGCTGGTTTGCGAGAGAGCCCGACAGATGGCGCCAGTAGCGCCGCGCTTCGCCGGCGCCACCGGAGAGAACGGCAGCTGCGGGCAGTGTAGCTCCGGCCTTCATGGTGTGCGGACGTGATCGAGAGCGGCTCCACCGACACTCCGTATTTGTATCATATTCAATCTAAATATTACTCATTTCACTGTCTAATTGCTCTTGTATTACATTAATAAACTAGAATTAACTTAATAACGCTTGACTTCATTATTAGTTCACCTTTCAGTCTCCACCGCCTTCGGAACGAGCTTAAAATTGATTGGGGAAACCTGTGATTACAACAATTTCATTTCAGTCATTGAACGTCATTTTTTCACATGTATGCATTAATTTACGTTTTTCAGGAGGTAAATAATAATATTTTGTATATATATATATATATGTGTGTGTGTGTGTATGTATATATATGTGTGTGCGTGTGTGTGTATATATATATGTGTGTATATATATAATATACATATAATATTTTTATATTGAAAATTATTTATTGTGTTAAGTAAATTGTACACAATAATTTTTAATATAAAAACATTATATATCTATAAAAGAATAAACGTATGCTGAAAAGAAGCATTGCTGAAAAAAGACAGATAGGTAGCATCGGAGTAGGATAGGTTAGGTTAGATGAAGTTGGGTCTAGATAGGGAAGGTTATTATTTATCTAATAAACAATAGGGATTAAGGAACGAAGCAGAATCACGCTCGCACAATGACACCGAACGCCCGCTGGTTAATCGTGGATAGCATGTTTCATGGGGGAAATCGACAGCACGACACACACACACACCAATAGCAGCACACTATACACACTTATAATAGCCCAGTAGCCGACTCAGCTCTCAGCAGGCAGAGAGAGAGGCGTCCAGCTAAAGCTGGTTGAATATTCAGAAACAGCACCAGGAGGTCCCGCAAAAGACGACGCTATAGGAACGTGAAGCTTATGTTTTATTTCAGTAGCAGCAGCAGCACGAAAGAGAAAGATACAGAGCAAGAGGAGATGCCAGCGGCCGAGCGCACATCGGCCTACAGTTGTACAGCAGACGACTACGTCTCACATACATACTAACATACTCGAGAACGCGGGTGACCAGAGGAGCGCGAGCAAGCGGCTAAAAGTCGTATTCTAGTCGAGCGGGAAAAAACGCGACGGCCATGCGGCCATAAACTAGTTGGCACGCAATGCTGGTTGAGAAGCAAGCGCGCACGCGGCGGTGTGGGAGACCGGGCGCGTCTACATCACTGACGCAGCGCGCAGTCGAGCGCCCCTACCTGCATGAATGCCATTATTTTATCAATTTATCGAGTTCAGAGTAGATTGTTATCTGAAAAGCGATGTAATATACAGAGCGTTCCTGTTTATTCAAATTAAGCGCGTCGAGTGGGGGCCATATTGATTAGGAAAAACTCGAGTAGTACTTAACCTTCGGTTACTACTTATGTGAATATCGAGTTTGGTCCTATATAAACAGGTGGGCGAGAAGGAGACACGAGGATAGGACGAGAGTCCTTCCGCCCTACCCATTCTGCTTCGATCCGTTCAACTAGCTATAGTCCAGTCAAATTAGCTTATTTTGAGGCGAAAAAAAATTGATAACAGGATGGGGACAGTTGGAAATAGTAAAGTGGCGTATAATAAACGTAAAAAAATATATGCTTGAGCAGGGGTGGTTCCCGGTGTATTTGAGGGGGGGGGGGTGAAAAGGGGTGAATTTTGTATTGTTGCGATTGCCGGCGAAAGTTGACGTCGGAGAGAAAAATGTACCATAGAAAAGTTGTAGATCATAAAAAAGTCTACAAGTTTTGTATTAATGATTTTTTCACATAACCTCAAAACCTCCGAGTAAAATGCGCAAAAACCGCTTTTTTCGTTGTTTATTTTTCATTTTCACAAAAATAATTTTATTTTGACGAAACTTGGTGAAAGTATACCTTTTTGTATTCACAAATTTTTTCAGATAAATTTCTTTCAAATTAAATTTGTCCTTCAGAAAATTATCGTAAAGACTTCTTTCTGGTCGCAATTTTTTCGTTTTGAGTTATACTTTCTTATAAAATGAAAAAAAATAGTCCTTATTTAAAAACATTTAAATTATTCTTAAAAACTAATTGCATCATTCAATTCTACGGGAAAAAATACAAAAGATCCTTAGTTTTATTACTTGATAAAAAACTTTATTTTATATTTACATTAACAATTAATAAATAAATGAAACTACGTTAATCGAGATTTTTTAAAGGCATTTGTAATTTGATCTTCTCTTTCTTCAATATCGCTTCTATTTGAAGTTTCATTTTCTCCTTCTTCAATATCGCTCGGATAGCCTTAGGATTCTTCAGATAATAGATTTTCCGTGATTAAGCAAAGGCCTGGCTGCTCCGTTTCAGCAGAATTATCTTCGGATTGATCGAAATCTTCTGAAATTTTTTCAACATTCAAACAATTGTCCGAACCACGAAATTTTGTACATAAATCAGTACATCGAAGTCCGTGCTTTCGACAACCACATCTATTGCCTTCACAACTGGTTTCACAAATACAAAAAATTATTTTTAATAATTGTTCAGGTATGACAAAATCTTCAGTAAAATGTAGCATGAGAATTTTCAAATTATCGACAATAACTTCTTTCCAGCCCCACTTTGTTGGTATTGTTTCGTTTCTAAGCCACGTTTGAAGCTGGTAATATACTCTATAAGAGTGTTGTGTAGCCGCACCAACAGTTGGTGGTAATTTGTCCAGTTTGAATGTTGACTTTGCAGTTGATGTCATATACTGTTGAAATCTTAATTCGTTCAGAGATAATTCTTGTTTGACTTTGTAAATTGATGTAATTAACTTGCAACCACCATTGTTGGATCTGCGCCAGTCTCATAAAAAGGCTTTACTAACTCTATTAACTGTGGAGTCGCGATGAGTGAATTAAATGTTGTTTTTTGCCTTTGCCAGCAAAAGCAGATGTTGTATCGCAGTCAGAAAAACAATGTAAAATTCAATGATAGAACGGCAATCTTTGTGTTTTAACCTGTTTGATGAATATATAGAATCGCTTACATTGCCTGAACCCGGCTTTAAAAAGTACATCTCTGCATTTGTAAAATGTAATTGATTTAATATGACCAAAAGATCTATGTCTTGACCAACAACAACGACCTTTTTTGTATATTCGGCTACTCCTGTTGGTGTATTTATAACTTTATTTTGTTTGACAATTTCTATTGCTGTATAAATAATTAAAGAATCTGCGTCTTCCTTTGCTTGCTTAGTTCTAAATCCTTCAAATCTGAATGCTTTTGATCATTCTTTTATTAATTCATTGTTGTTTTTATCATTTGACAAAAACTTGTCTTGTGAAAATGTTATTTTTGTGTGTAGCTCAAACTGAAAAAAAGGTGTACTTGAAGAACTTTTTCGCCTTAACCGTTCAGCTGTTTTTGATGACGATGTAGTTTCATTATCAATGTCATGGTCCGAATAACCATCAAATATTATATAACTATTATTTTTATAATGGTTGCGTACAAAAGTTCAATATTTGCCGATGATCGCTTCAATCGTATCATTTTTTTGCCAAACCACCTTGTGCAACAAAAATCTACCGTCAATAACATACACAACATTTGTAGTACTTTGTAAAGCTTCAGTGCGTGTAAAGTGATCAAACAGTTGTGATTTTACGTTTTTCCTGAAGCCGTTTTCTGTAAAAAGTGATAGCGGGAACGGAGCAAGTTCGAATTTTAAATATTTCTTCATGTCACTTTTACTATTAATATTTACACAGAAACGTTGAAACAATAATAATGGATTTATTGGAATAGTCTCATTATTTACTTTAACTGATGATTGAACAGGTTGGAGGGATAAAACTTTGTTTTTTCGTGTAAATTTAACAGTTTCAAAATCCTGGCCTATCATTGATTTAACAGATTTCATACCTACTTCGTGTGCTCTGTCACAGTTAATCGAATCATTACCGACGATTACAGAAAATATTGACATAATATTTGTAGTCTCTGGAAACAGATTGTACCTATTGAAGAATTCGAGTAATTTTTAAAGATCTGCAACATCTCTAGTAATCCTAGATACTATTGAATCAACATACTGTTCAGACGTGGAATAAGAAACATTGCAAAAAATTTCCATTTCGTTACAAACTTCAACTAGAATGATAATAGTTAATACGAATTTAGTTAAAACACTTTCGACCATTCCATGCCCGTGTGTCAGTCCACCCTGAGTCTTCATTGATCGCATTAAGACTTGTTCAATAGTCATATCTGACCAAACTCCACACCAAAACTTGTCAGAGCGTCTAATCGTGAAATAGCCTTTTGTCGTAAAAAGTTCAAATTGATGCTCATCCATTACATCTTTCAACATTAACATATCCTGCAGATATAAATGAGCTGATTTCGCATAATTACTATGTCCGCTCGCATGAAAGTATGGAATCATTTGTTCTATGCATTTCAAATGTACATCCCAGTTGCCCGAACGTTCTGTTTTGATAAAGTTTTTCACTACTGCCAACATATCCCAGTATTGAATCCAAAGTTGTACAGTCCCCTTTTTCGAAATTCTTCAATCCGTTTCATAAATCTATCTCTTATTATTGTAAATTCTTCTTTTTGCATATCTTCTTGGAATTTTTCTGCGCCTACATTTAGCAATAATGCATCAAATATTCCCTTTTCTTCTTCCGTTAATTGAAGTGATTAAAAAATTACGGTAGCTAAACCTACTTGAACAAGGAAATGTGCTCTGATAGCTCTCGAGTAGGCATGTCCTACGAAAGCTTTTTCAGCTGAATTTTTAGCATATATTATATAGAAAGCTTCTTTCAGTCCACTTCCGTTCATTATAAATCAAATCGTTGCAAGAAATGACATTAATGTATGAAAACCGCCAAGTCTTACTCGAATCACTGACAAACCATGTGGATCATGCTCTGGGTCCACGCATGGCAGAATATACCGAGCCTTTTGATACAGAGGTTGATCAAATGTTACAAAGCAAATTTCTCCACTGTTGTTTTGTTTGTTTTGTTCAGCTGCTTATACTAAAACAGTAAAAATCGTATCGTAGTCGCTCGGTAGATTATTGACAAACGGTAATGGAATAATTGTCGATGTTGAGTAATCACAATTTGCATAAAAATCTTCCATGAATATTCTGAATGAACGTTGTTCTGAGGAGTTATTAGTTGATTTGGAGAAGATTATTTGTCCGATTGGAGATTTATTCGACGTGAGTGATCAATTACGGTCGGCGAGTGTTTGCCCACAAAGCGCCCGGCATTTATTTAATCGACAAGGAAATAGTTTATGTACTACAAAAAAAGATTTGGTGAGGATTTTCCATACATTTGTAATCTGTTTCAGATATAGGTGCTGCAGTTGTTCGAGAGTGTGGAGAAGAGGTGTTGCAGTGGTGTTGTTAGTGATAGGGTTTTCGCGAGTTTTCTGTTACAGGTCTAGGTTCCAGAAGCCGTATTTTATTTTCTATTTCAGCAATCGTTTGGCTCAGCGTACGTACGTAAGGGACTGAGGGTGGCCATTTTGAGCGTGAGGTCACGCGCAGATTTATAGATTATATCAGCGGATCGAGCGACGATATTTAAAGATTTTAGCTAGATTTTTCGGGTTAAATAAGTGATGCGGGAAAAATTAAATATTGTTCGAGTAAAAGGGGTATTGGGGTAATTGTCCGTATTCAAATCGCGTAATAAAATAATATCAATTAATTGTAAAGTCTATAACTTTGTAGGAAATAAATATCCAATGTATTCAATTACTACCAATTATTGAGTAGCTAGTACCGGAGTCTCTGCATGAATAGATCTATCGAATATTAAATTAAATAACTACATAGCGGCTCCAGCACTCGAGTAGGAGCCTCGAGGGTATCGTCCATTGTCCAGACGCCGATCAGCGAATCTCTTCGAGAGATCAGAGGAGTCGTGAGCGTAAGTGGTAAATTAGAAAGGGATTGGTAAAACATTGCCTTACAATAAATAACAGTGATTGTTGTTGGACAACGAAAGTACAACATCATAAGTTACATATTTGTTCAATTGACAATAATAAAGTTTGCAACACTTCAATTGTTGATTAAATGTTTTTATGAATATATTGTACAAATAAATTAATAAATAAATGAACAAATAAATAAACTTTTACAAATAAATTTTTTTTTCTAATTTTGTTAGAGATTTAAACAGTTGATTCATTTATCATAAAAATGAAAAAACAAATCGATAAAACTTAAATTTTCTTTATTTAAAATCGTCATAAAAAATAAACATATAGCGTTGCATGGCCAAAAATTACCGCATAATACTCAAGAAAGAAGCTATTAAAAAAATTTAAAAAGAAAATGAATATCATCAAAATGAAAAAAACTTGAAGAAAGGAAACACCTTATCTGAAATTTCGGGTGATAAAAGATAGGTAATTTATGCTCTTTCAAATACATTTTCACTAGATTGATTGTATTATTTCTAACGTACCAAAAAACCCGAAAAACTAAAAGTAAAAAATCGAAAAACCGCTAAAATACAAAATCGAGTCCAAAAAACTAAAAAAATTATTATTGTGCCCCCTTTGTTTAAAAAAAAACAAACAGAATGAGCCCTGAAATCAAATTTTACACGTAAACGCACATGCATGCATACGCACACATGCACGCAAGCACCCACGCACGCATGTATGCATGCACGCACACACACACTCATCCATACGGACATTTTCTAAAAATAGTGCATTTTGATTCCTTATATCTCAAAATATGTTTCTGACATGTTTTTAGCAAAAGTAATTTTTTACTATCACAAAGATTCCTCTTTGAGGAAGCAATTTTATGAACGGATAATTGTATTTTTCATTTAAGCATTTAAAAGTTGCTTGCCCCTTTAAATGTGTATTAGGCTGATCCAAAATTTTCAAAATTTCGAGTTTCGTTCTTGGAACCCTTTCAAAAGTTAACAAATGTGAAACAAATAACACTCCTGCAAGGCAGCCACTGGACGTTGATAGTTAAAGGTTCCTACCTCGATTTCAAAATTTTTTAAGTGCATTTATGCACTTTTCTAATAAATTTTCAAAAATTCTCTGTTTATATATATATTGAACCTCAGTGGATTTTACGGATATTTATATTCATATGAAGATGGGCAATCTTTCTTGTACAGCAGAAATGTTATTAGTTACATATTAATAATCGGAAGCATCTGTAATCTTGGGTTTTATGGAAGAACGTTACCAAACATCACCAAACATCACTTAAATCTAGTCAATGGTAACTGGAACTGGAATCGATAATTTTCTACTTAAGATTTTTTACTAGTGTACACATTGAATCTTGAGTACAGTTATCTAAAGAAGTATCATTATTTCCTTTTCTATTAGACAAATGCGACAAGTGCGAATACAAATGCATATCGTGTGAAACAGAGCAACCATGTTTAAGTGAAGTGCTATGAAACTGTGTTTTAGTATAATTAGTGTAACCCTGCATTTCTATATCTGTTAGAATAAATAAAGTTCTAGAAATATTATTAAATTGATAAAAAGAAATTTAATATAAATCCCGGATAGTGAATTTTTGTTATATCATCATAATGCATTATTTTGATTATTTTGATTATTTTATCTTTTTAGAAGTAGCATGACTTTTCATAGTAATTTGGACTATTATTCAAACAGGGCTCATTATATAGGTATAGGTTCAAGGAATAATTTGAAACCTGATTTAGTCAATTTGGTTCATACGCAACAGCACTAAAATGTTAATAGAGATGTAAAATTTCCTAGTCAATCCTAAAAATTATAATTAGGTTTTTAAAAAAATACTAGCATATTCTCCTCAAAATTTGCAAAAAGAACGTTGTTACATTTTTTTCTCTAAAGTGCAGTAATGTAAAATAAAAAATTCATGAGAGTTAAAAGTTCTGAAAAAGAAAAAAATTAAAATTTTAATTTTAATTTGCCCACATAACTTTTTTCACTTTTAAGTTGAAGAAAATCTAAATTTTTTTTGTATGTTTTGAAGATCAGTTGCAAAAATTTAACCGTTTGTTTTGAAATTAAAAAATTTTGGTCTGCTGACTTGACTTGAAATATTCCATATATATGATTCAATTCAAACAAATTTTAAAAACCCGTGCGCACTCATATCCTTGTTACATGCCTCTCAAAAGTTTTTTCAACCCTAAAGGTCCTCTGCGTGACCCAGTAGAGTATTCTCAATTTTCAGACATTGCCAAAAAATTTTGATCAATTTGAACGCACCAAAAAAGGATTTCTTCCGTAAAAATTGCTGCTGATGGTTCTAACTGAATACTTTCTCGAAATAATAGTGCGCATGATTTTGGGTCAAGAGTTTCCGTTTATAACCCGGAATCTGTATCAAAAACCGAAGCACGGACTAATTAATTTCGTTAAATTGTAAATCAAATAGGAATTCTAAATTCGGGATCATCTTTTACAATCAGATATTCAAAGTTCGCTAAAGGACCTTCGATAATGCTAAGATTCTCAAGACATGGACAAGGCTAATTATTACGATTTAGCATTGGTAGATATGATTAGTGTATATGTATATGTATACCAGCATCCCCGGTCGAGCGTTGCCCACGATTTCTGCAAAGTATCATATCAAGACTGATCTTTCGTACATATACTATCCAAATTTCATGTCGCTTGAATTCCCCATTGCGTCGATAAGTCGGGCAGTTACTCAGGCAGTCAGTCAAAATTCAAATCCCGTAAAATCATATTTTGCCATTTTCTACCAAATTAGGATTCGAAAATGGAAAAATTTACACACTTAGCGGTCGATTAAGGAAAAACCCAGAAATTATTTTTTAGATTTTAGTATTTAAAAACCTATAAAACGATAAAAGAGCCGATATCTCATCGGGCCTTAGAGATTTTTAAAAGAAAATCAAATCCCATAAAATCACATTCTGCCATTTTTTATCAATTTAGGATCCGAGAATTGAAAAATGTACCTACTTAGCAGTCGATTATGGAAAAACCCAGAAATTATTTTCTAGAAATTAGTATTGAAAAAAATTTAAAACGATAGCGAAACCGATATATCATATGACCCTGGAGATTTGAAATGATTCCGTGAAAACACAGTTTACAGCATTTAACCTCCTAAAAATCGAAATTTGTCAACCCCTTAGAGTTTGAGTTGCGCAAAATCCCATCTTATTCGTTGCCTACAACACGAAAACAATATACCATCCAAATTTCAAGTAGTTAGGTTCAAGGGTTTTGGCTAAGCGAGTATGAGTCAATCAGTCAGTCAGGACATAGGTTTCGAAATATCAAAAATTTTCCCACTTAAAGGTGAATTAGGGTAAACCCCAGAAATTACTTTCTAGAAATTAGTATTACATAACCTATAAAACGATAAAAAAAAGCCGATATCTCATAGGGCCTTCAAGATTTTGAAAAAAATTGAACATCCCGTAAAATCACATTTTATATTCTAAAATATACTACGCGATAAGGAAAAGTAAAACTATTTTCTAACCTTGCGAAGCTAACGGCGAAAGGCTCATTCGAGCTGGACCACCTCCATCTGATTGACTGCTCGATGGTCTTGGTGGCATTTGTACGCTTTGTTGTCCTGATAAGAAATAAACAATTGTGAAAAGTATATAATGTATTAAAATAAAACTCATTATTAAAAGCATTTTTTCGGTCTTAGCCTTACCAACAGCTGGTGACATAGATCGAGAACCTGTTGAGCCCGTAGGCGAAGGAGTTGGCCTCATGCCTTGGGAGTTCGGGGTCGCTGGTCCAGCAGGTCCATTTGAACTATCATTACTGTTTTGGCCGGATATTTCCTGTTAAAATAATAAATAACATTACGATGCGTATTATATTATAGCGAGAGGAACGGAAGAGGGCAATCAACATGTCATCATATAAATTAAAAGATTTACTTTCTCAAAGAATAAGCTATATAGTAGTAATAAAAATTGGAATTTACATGTTATAATACATTTTAAATCGAGCTTGTGTTAAAATAGTGTATTGTGTACTTTGGGAGAGAAGTATGCTTTTTTTGCCCCGGTGTGGGGTTTGCAATACGAATCGAAGGCGAACAAGCACAAGCCGAAGATGAGTGCGTACTGCGAGAGAAAGACGAGTATTGCAAACACACAAGAACGAAAAATGCCTCTCCCTCACGCTGCACACCGTATTTTCTGTTAAATATGTATTGATAACTTCTTTTATGCCTATGAAGCGGGACTAAATTTGGCTGTTCTTCGACACGGTGCAAACACACGCTTTTTAAACTGTAAAATCAGCCTACTAGAACGTTTAGGCCCACCTAAACATGTGCTATCATCCAGATGGTACTTGACGTTGAAGGGTACCTAAACCCTCTTGGAGCTTATTTTCGAAAATTTACTTTACGCCCGCTATAGTGGGCGATAATAGTCCATTGTGTACCAAGGGCGAAAAGTGGGCCTTTTTAGACCGAGTACTGCAAACTCACGTGGTGCAGACTATATTTTTTGTAATACATGTAGTGATTTTCACAAACCAAGTTTAGGCCAGTCGTATTCTCATTTCTATTGGCGGAACGAGCGGGCGTAAAGTAAAACGAGCAGCGGCCGTAAAGTAGGCACTTTACGACCGCCTAAAACGAGCAGCGGGAGATGAGTAGATACGGATGCTAGGCATCATTTTTAAGTACGAGAGACCACTTCCTGAAGCCTCAACGAAAATCGCTTCCCGCAGGTCGTGGACTTTCCTAGTAAATCACTACTCAAATTTACACTCCAAACATCACATTATATTATATCTACAAATTTTTTTGCTATTGCATCATTTTTCTTCAGGTTTGAGGTGAAATTTTGCAGGAATTTTCGTAGACAATTTCCAGAAGTCATATAATATAGAAACATGATACAATAATTACCATGAACGTTAGCAAAATTGCCTTGTAACCATACATTATTCCACCTAATTTTTTTACAGTTTCTGTATATACGATTCACGTGATCAGGAATATGTGGTGATACACGAAAGCTATCAAAGTACCAACCAATGCCATTTCGTGCCACATATATTGCAACTCAATGCATACCTCGTTTATGGTGCTTTTCTATGTTAAATACAAAAACAAATGAGATATGGTGCTTTTCTATGTTAAATACAAAAACAAATGGGCTTTACCCACGCTGTCGGAATTCGATATGCAGGATAGACTCTTACAGTGTGTAATATCATCTTTCGAAGTATTCGTAGAATTTCTTGAAAGTTGATCGCAAAGATAAATCGGTGGACTAAATGTAAATAATAAATTCCACGGGTATTTATCCATGCTTTTAATCTGAGAGCGTTGTTAAGGGTGCAGCTGTATTGTAAATAGCAGGGATTAACGGAGTACTGCATACAATATTTTCCACACCAAGACAGTTTTTCGAATGGACAGCCATTACTACATTCCAAATCAATGATTTCTCGCGTTGTTACTTTACTGCGTATTTTTGTCGTTTCTTCACAATGCACGTAAATCTTACTAGCTCTCTTACAAATTTCTTGTAAACTTATATACAGTCTCGTTAATGAATTATCTCAGTCAGACAATTGTTTTGTCTCGAGATAACTTTCCGTAAAAATCTCGAGTTACAAATACTCTTACCACCACTATTACTGCTAGATAGCTTTGATCCTGGCTTCTTTTTCAAGATTTGCCCTTCAATGTTTCTTTCTTTTCTTATTATTAGACATACTTGCAGTTGCAAGCGTCATGAGAGAATGCAGCTTCTGCTACATGCGTGCCTTATTATATCCGGACCCCTCCATTGTTATCATCCTGTCCATTACCTAATAAGATTTACGTTTGAGATTACCCTCACTATCTCGCACTTCATCAGCCATTTCCTATTTCATCGGCAAACAAATACTCATACTCAAATCTTTTTTAACTAATGCGTTTGCGAGAAGGTATTTTGTGGGATGAATAAATAATATTATACCCCACTTCCCGAACCTCTACACAAACTAATTTATTAAGATTTATTAAAAATCTCGGAGGGGGTTCCGCTAAACACCTCAATCGGGAAAATAAAAGTATTTATTTAACTGAAACTACCACCTGATACTCTATTATTTATATCAAATTCTAATTAAATCTCTTCTATATAAAAAGTTGAATAAATAAATATTATTATAAATATTTTATATGGAGAAAATAATTAAACGCTAATCTTAAGTTGCAACTTGCTCACACGAGCTTATATTATGACAAATTTTCTTATACAATGAGTCTAATTATACTGCACAATGTAAATAATATCTCGATCAACCATTTACTTTACTTCTCATTATATTACTCTAACTCCGCTACTGTATCTATACATTCTTACATTCATATACAACCATAGCTACATAGACCTTCTATACCATAGAGCTCTTCAGCTCACTCATATCCACTACCTCTCTTTCTCTATCTATCTCACTCACACTCTACTAACACAACGCGGTGCACGCAGAGTCCATAGACATGTCGTTCTATACTCCTATGCACTCGCTCGAAGCGCGTCGTACGTAGTCTATACACGGACAATTCTGTGCACACCGAAACTCCCTAGTCGCTGCGCCCGGCGAAGTTACTAATCAATCAATCTCTCTCTCTTCCCCTTTCCTTCCCGCACTCTCTCCCTTCTCCACGCCGCGCTCGACTCATTTCTCAGAATCTACCTACGTCACGCACTATTTATAATATTTTATACACATCCACCAAATTCTTTCCCCACGCTCTCTACTAAAAGACTAATTGAAGGCATCGATTCTAAAACGTCCTTAGCGCTCGGCCCGGCTGCCGTTATATCAAAATTGACGTCATGATGACCAAAATTTGCAATTTTACGGAAATGAATTTTAAAAAATAGTATCGTGCAGAGGATCAAAAATGGTAACTTTTTATATATATACTTTGTTTGTACAATGTTTAGTATTTGAAAAAAAAAATAAAAACGGCAAAATTTTAAATCTTATTTGCACCACGTTTTTTAAACTTAGCTCGCTGCAGCTCCGACAAATATGAACGGATCTTGCTTATTTTTTGCAGACTCGTAAAATAGTCTAGCGCTGCTAATAAACTCATAGATAGTTAATGTATATATATTAAATATTAAATATTTTTCATTCAACAATTTAATTGCAAACCAGTGAGCTACCTTTTATATGGTTAAGTATGTTCAACGAAAAAAAGTATCGAGGGAAGTTTAAGACTCAACTAACTTTCAACGAGACATTTGTTTGTTAACATTTGAAGAAGTTTCTCAGAAAATTTCAGATGAATTGCATGAAAAGTGGCAAAGATAGAGCGATTTTGCCAAACTTGCACGATGCGCGCGAACATTAGAGGGTCTGCGCGATACATGACGCTCAGTGTATGTCAGTCATATAATGCCGTTTACTTGAAGATTTGCTGTCCTTTTTTGCGTGCAAGTTTGGCAAAATCGCTCTATCTTTGCCACTTTTCATCCAATTGATCTGTAACTTTCTGAGAAACTTCTTCAAATGTTAACAAACAAATGTCTCGTTGAAAGTTCACTGAGTCTTAAACTTCCCTCGATACTTTTTTTCGTTGAATATACTTAACCATATAAAAGGTAACTCACTGGTTTACAATTAAAATGTTGAAAGAAAAATATTTAATATTTAACTATCTATAAGTTTATCAGCAGCGCTAGACTATTTTACGAGGTTATTCAAAAAATGAGCAAGATCCGTTCATATTTGTCGGAGCTGCAGCGAGTTAAGTTTAAAAAACGTGGTGCAAATAAGATTTAAAATTTTGCCGTTTTTATTTTTCTTTTTTCAAATACTAAACATTGTACAAACAAAGTATATATATAAAATGTTGCCATTTTTTATCCTATATACGATGCTATTTTTAAAAATTCATTTCCGCAAATTTAAAAATTGGTCACCATGACGTCAATTTGTATATAGCGGCAACCCGAACCGAGCGCTAAGGACGTTTTAGAATAGATGCCTTCAATTTTGCCTACACATATGATATACTCATTCACACACTTCTATCTTTCAGAGCGGATAAAGGCGGCCGTTCGTGCAATCTGCCGATCCTCTAAGAAAACCCTAAAACACGAAAACCTCACAACTTACACGCGTTACTGACACTTATATTCGCTCAAACCTATACGGAACTTCCCAGAAGTGATGTAGAGAATTTACTCTAATGCGCGCACTGGAATATTCCCGAAAGAAAACTCGGCCGCGCACATATACTTGCCTTCTACGAAGAATCTTTTCGACGCGAATACCCCAACGAGTTTTTACGTCACCGGCACGACAGTTTCAGGAGAATTCTCGAAAACGACGAGGAGATTCTACTCAAACGCGCACCTCGAAAATATTCCACAAATAACCACTGCTTTTTATACTTCGCGACACACTCACTATCACTTTACGCATCTGAACTTTTTCGTTTGAAATTATACAAACTTACTCGCAATCCTTTTGAAATCTCTCGACATTTTCTCTCCCTCTATCTCTCACTCTTTACTACCGCTTCTGAGACGCGTGCACCTTGGCGACGATGAAGCTGCTCCTTCAAGTCGGCCCACTAGTCGCCGCTCTTCTTTGGTGCTATTCTTTTGGTGTTCTGACTGTTGAGAATCATTCTGTTGTTTATACGATTGTTGGTTCTTATTCGATGTAAATGGTTTAAAATTTTGATAACTATTTTGATACCCTTTCCTGCGCTGATCGAATTGTCTAGAGATGAAGCAACGCACCGCGTTATCCCGAGTACCCTCCTCCATTCCGTGAGCTTTATCTGTGGAATAAGTCCTGTGAATTGAGTCTATTAACTTCGCTAAAAGTTCATTGACGCGAAGACCATAATCCCTTACTGTTTCCCTTCCCTTTTGAATGGATTTGGATAGCTCGATCATTAAGAAATTATAATTATCCCTGGGCCCAAATCCTCGTTTCAGGTCTGCAATTAGGGTTTCTAAATTATGATAGTTCGGCCTACCGCGCAGAAACTTTTCTGCTTCTCCTACATATTTGGACCGAATAACTTTAAGCATAAAGGTTTTGTGTGCAAGTGAGACTGAACTATACGCATCGCGATATGCTCTTATAAAAGTTTCAATGGATTCACTTGATCCGTTGAAATTCGGAATAATAGTGGCGGCTGTTTTAATGTCTACAGTCTGTTCTATGTTTTGTGTGTTTAAAGTAACGTTTAATGTGGATACATCCACCTCAGAGCCTGAGCTATTCGACGGTATGTTATCCGGTCTAGGCACTAGCGCTTAATTTGACTGATCATCTCTAACATTTACCTCATTTACCGGAAGTAACTAAAAAGGGGGATCTATCTCATTCATGTTAGGATGGGGGTTATTTCGCGTAACCCTTATGTGGTTAACTCTCCCACGAGCGGGTCTACCACGTCCTCTTCGAGTTGGGGGCATTTTACCTATTATTTATTTACTTTACATCTTGTTAATACTTAATAGGTGAGTCTCGGTTAATTTATTTTTTTGATATATAATAATTCGCTGCAAGAATGACTGAGTTTCCAAAATTTTTAAATTATAAAAGATAGTATGTATAAACACATAAATAATTGAATGAATGTAGTATATTCCATCAATAATAATTATAATTTACTATTCTATTCGAGTGAAAATAACTGTACTTATTAAAATTAACTTTAAACAGTTGTTATACCATTAAATAAAAATATAATATAAAAGAATAAATAATAATAAGAAATGTTTATAATGATGTTACTATTATTTATTATTATTGAGATAACAATAAATAAATAATGATCTGTTATTTATTTGGAACAGGATCTTTAGTTAAAACAAATTTTAATGAGTGAAATTTATTATATAAATTCAGAATAATAATTAAAATTATTAAATATTCCTAAATTTTTTAAAATGATAATTAACAGTAATTACTTGTTATATTAATATTTAAGTCTGTTACAATAAATAACTGAAAGGAATTATCAACAGTCGAAAGAGAAAAAAAAATATAAAAAAAAATAAAAATAGTTTAAATAATAAAAGAGAATAAAAATGAAGAAAATAAAATAAGGATAATACTAAAAAGTGAGAAAAATTTTTGGTTTTCTTGCAGCAAATTGATATGTGAGGTTATTTGTCCCTTGCAGAGATTCCAAAATAAAAGCACCTTACAATTTATTATTGAGTAGAAATTATTCTACTTGTACGCAAAGGATGTAGAATGACCTTAACGCAAATTGTTCTACTTGTACGCAACGGATGTAGAATGACCTTAACGCAAGGTTTCAAGGGAACAGTCAAACGCAGCTTATGATTTAGAAGTATCCATACAAACAACACTTGTATAGGTTAGGTTTGTCAACTTGATATTCTGTTATATGATACTAAGGAATTATAATACTTTTGAAATCCAAAACAATTAAATATTAAATGTGATAATGATGAGAAATGTGATAGGTTGTTCAATTAACAATCAGATAAGTACAAAAAAAAATTATTAAATGCTGACTTATTATTCAAATTTTTAAGAATGTGTACTTTGTGTATTATTTTCATTTAGTTATATCAATTTTAATTTAAACTATGTATGATCAATAAAGTAAATAATTTGGAATTAAAACAACATCAAAAGTACTTGTACAAGGAAATAAGACATGACGAGCACAACAGGTTGACAGCACTGACCCAGTTTTGATTCATTACTCTTTTATTCTGTACTCCATTATAAGAATTTTTCCAAATTCGTTTATATTTTTCATTTTACAATAACAAATTAGCCGTTCTTTTTGGCAAAAATTCCCGCAAAGTGAAAAATAGCAATTTCGAAAATTCCTCCCAGCGTTACCTGGGAAAAGCAATTATCTGACGAACGAACTTTGGTTTTTTGATTTCAGATGATCCAGCACCGAGTTATGAGGGGCACCGCAATTCAACTTTTTTCTGAGATGCTTCCGAATAATTGATGTCATTGCCGTATTTTTCAATATTTTTTCATGAAAATATTCCAAAATATTATTTAAATGGACTACAATAATGTAACATTGGTTTTAATAAATAAATTTTAACTGAGTCGTGAAAAAAAAATCACAAAAATGTGCGTTTTTTTGCACAAATTAACCTTGCCCCCCCCTCCCCCCCTTAACTAGGAGTGTGTGCAGGTAGTTAAACTACCTCCTGCGATCCTTGATGCTTGGCGCAACGTAAAGTATGAAGGTACTCTGTACCTGATTGAATAATATTAATAATAATAATAATATCCCGTTCCTACGGTCGGGAAGAGGCAGAAAAGAGGCAGCACCTACCTCGTTTGAGCGCGCGCGCTCGGCTGCTCCTGCAGCGGCCGGCGTTGCGCTGCCGCTACCCCCCTCTCCATCTTTAATCCTAGTCCTGCTCCTATCCCCCTTCGTAAATAGCAGTTTTGGCGGCCATTTACCTAATTCAGTGCCCGCTCAGTCATCCCAAGCGTCGCGTCGTTGTGAAATTGAACCGTTGTGAAAAAGTAGTATTTTTACTATGTGTGATCGAAAGGGCAGCAGAGAGAACGAAAATAAGCCAGGCCGATCAAGAAAACGCTCGTTTCACGGGAATCGGCATACTTCTGATGCTGATTCAAGTTTAACTAGTACTTCTGCAAAAAAAATTCATAATGGTGATCCTGATTTTCAAGTTGCAGTCGATCCAACTATGCTATACTATATAGTCTCTTATAGTGTATTCTTGGCCTTACAGAACATTGTGATTTGTAAAACATGCAAAAGTGAAGTGCGTTTTTCGAAATTGAATCAGAAAGGTTTAGGCTTTGATTTAAATGTGGCGTGTAAATGTGAAAATGACGTTCGCATTCCATCGAGTCCAAAAATTAGCTCTAGTTACGAAATAAACAGAAGATTTGCTTTCGTAATGAGGCTTCTTGGCATAGGTATTCAGGGTCTGAATCATTTTTGTGTTGGATTGATGGATTTGTGTACTGGATTTAGTGAAAATGGATATTATGATATTGTTAATCACATTCACATAGCAGCCAAATCAGTGCATTATTAGCTTTTAAAAAAGCTGTAAATGAGGAGAAAAAGGCAAACGCGGCAGCTGGCAAGATTGAAAATCGTTTTAGTTTTAGATCTCGTAGTGAAGTCAAAGTTTTGCAGAGCGTGTGAAACCTACGATGGTGACCATAATACTCCTGAATTTGAAGCTTGGTTTGAAGATCATGAAAAGATTGCACAGCTAATCATGAAGGTAGTTCTGGAATGATGGAATCGAATGGAATTCTGAACATGTTCAAAAGATCCATTGAACTTTATAAAGCTATTTATGAATATTATATAGGTGACAGTGACACCAAAACCTTCAAAAATGTAATCGATGAAAAACCTTATGAAGACGAAGTAATTGTAAAGAAGAAAGAATGCGTTTTACACGTGAAAAAAAGGATGTTTCGGATAGCCAAAGAGGCTAAGAAGCAGTTAACTCAGTTAAAAAAAGCTAAAAAAGATATAGAAGAACCTGCCTTGAAAAAATAAGGCGCGAAAAAATCAGGCGCGAAAAAATCGACATCCAAAAAAAAGCCGATACTCCGAAAACTTTGGCTTTAACTGGTAAAGTTATGTCCGAATTATCCACTTTTTATGGCATTGCTGTTCTGAATCATCCTGACTCACCCGAAGAAATGAAAAAAGCTATTTGGTCCACATTCTACCACAGAAGCTCGACCGACGACAATCCACAGCACCAATACTGCCCAGACGATTCTTGGTGTAAGTATCATTTAGCAGCAGCACAGAATAAACTGAGTACTTTTAAGCATCCCCCCGCTTTTGACAACGATACTCAAGCAGTACTCAAACCAATTTATGAAGACCTCACTAGTGAAGATTTATTAGAAAGATACACTGGCGCAAACACTCAGAACAATAATGAAAGTTTTAATTCTTGTGTTTGGGCCATGGCTCCAAAACACACTTTTTGTGGGAAAAAAATCGTTGAAATAGCAGCTTGTACAGCAGCATGCACTTTTAATGAAGGCTTCAGTACAGTATTAAAAATAATGAGTGTTATGGGCGTAACAATAGGCAGTGAGGCTCAAAAATACGCTGAGAAAGTCAATGCAACGCGCGTGCGGAAAGCCGAACGGGTTGCTTCTCAGGCTTCAAAAGAAAGCAGGGTGGCCCGCAGAAACGCTAGAATACGAGAAAATGATGCTTACGAGGAAGCTGAAGGAGATATATATGGAGCTGGCATCGCTGATTGAGTGTAACACCCTTTTTTTCTCAAATTTTCATAAAAAAAAAACTTGAACGCGTTTTTCTCGAAACAACGCTTTTCAACTCTATCGACACGATTTAAAAAAAACTACTGCACCGATTCAGTTGAAATTTGAACAGCTTACTCCTGACATATGTTCTTTTTGTATGATCTAGGATTATAACGATCAATAAATTTTTCAAAAAGTTATAAACAATTTATGTTGCAAAAAAAGAGCCAAAAAATTCAAAAGTCCGCCATTTTGGTTTTTTTCCGGTAAAAATGAAATATCCTAGACTATGCAATAGTCAAAACTATAAGGTTTAAGAATCTTTTAGTTTTTTGATTTCAGATGATCCGTTGGTGAGATATCGTGTCGACAGTCAAACAAAAGACCAATTTTGAGGCGGCCATTTTGTCAAGAAAAATCCGTAAAAAAAAAAAAATTTTATATCTTCAAAATGTGTATTTTAATATGTAAAAAGTTTGAACAATAAAGATTATTTTTTGTATGAAATAAAAATTATTGAATAAATAGGGCAAATCCACCGCAAACCTGCCTTAAAAAAAACTATATAAATATTTTCAATGTCTGTAATTTCTATCAACATAGTAATATTTAATAACACTTGTTAAAATAAAGTTGTTAATAATAATAATTACTAAATATTATATTATATGGATTAATGTGATATGTAATAAATTTCAAGAAATTTTAAAAATAAAATTTTAAAAATCAATTTTGAATTGTAGTTTACGTTATATATTATAATCAAGAAATTTGTTTGAAAAGTTTCAGCAATATTTAAAAATATAACTTATCGGTTTCACTTAATCTTCTCTTAATAATAAAATTTATTTTATAACAACTAAATATATGGTCACTCGAAAATCTTATATTACTAAACTTACACTTATGTGGAGCGGAGCATGAGTTGGTTTACACAATTTTTAAACAATACACAAGATTTTCTGTTTCAAAATATAATTTAACACATCACTGTTCACAAGTTTAACCAACTCCATGCAGTTCCAGCAGATTCCTGCCTGTGATTGAGAGCGATTTTGTGCACGGGCTTATCAATCACTTCATCCGCGGCATTTGCCCTATGTCTCCGGGAAAACCGTGAAAAACCTCGGAGAGGGGAAGCGGCAAGGCAACTGCTTCACAGTTGAACGATTCTGGAGCTTGATTTTTGAAGTACTTCCTTCTTCCTGCCTCCTGGACGTAGATGTAGGTATATCTAGTACACCGGGTATAAGCACCAGATGACTAAATGGACGGCCACGGCCACAAATTGTACTTGTAAATGAAGAAGTATCACAGCCAGAGCTCTGTAACAAACTTTCTGGGCCTTTGTCTTGGTTAATTATTTAAGACGAAGGTCCAAGAAAGTGTAAAAATGTTTTCTGCATTCCCGCGGTTGAGTTGAAAAAGTACCCCACACACTTAGCACCAATGTGACGTCGCGGAATTTCCCATTTACGTATTCTGACCGAGAATATGTTTTTAACGCGAAAGTGACGCGCGGGTAATTTAATTTGTCAAGCGAGCATTAAAATGCTCTCTCAACACACGGAAAGGTATAAGAAATAATAATAGTTCTCAAATTTAAATAAGATACATAGGATAATCTCCTAAGATCTTATGTATATTTTAGTCTTTGAAATTACAAGGTAAAAGAGTATATAAAAGTATAAGAATTAGAAGAGTGTAGCCATCGGCTGTCGAACTCTGACTGACTGCTGGTGGGCTCTTGGTGATGCTGCTTCGCTCTCCTCTCCTTGAGGGCGGTGACATTCGTGGCGCCGTTGAGGGTGCAAAGGGAAGAAGGGGTATGAGTATCTCCACCCCTGCTTCCTCTTGGCGAATGAAAGCGAGTTTCCACTGGGTTTTCCCCGCATCGCCGACCAATCAGCCAAAGGCTGCAAGGCCCGTACTGGCGTGGGAGAGAGTCACAGTGGGGCCCTTTCTTCCCTCTGATAACGCCACGCTGTAGACACATGTCTGAGAGTGCGGCGTAGTTCTCGCCTTTTTCCCAGTCTAGTAACAAGTAGTGCATTGTTTCGGCTTGTTTGTTTCCGGGGGGCCCTTAAAATGTGTCTCGAGTGAAAGGGGAGCCGGGCACGTGCGCAGTTTGTGCTCGGCTCTTCGAGTTTCTTCGCTGCACACATTATTTATGGTTTTTCTCGGGTTTTCCCCTCGCAGAGAAAAACAATCATAAATAATAATGTATTAGGTGTCCGCTTCGCATTTTACAAACGTTTTTTCGAGTGACCATTAAGACAATTTACGCGCTTGTTTGCTATGTTTTAGGTACGTACAGAATACATTAAAATATTCAACTGTTTCCGTGGGAAAACTAACGGAACGAAAGAGAACGACTTTATCGTGATATCTGCATTTTAATATTAGCGCGTAATATAATACATATATATACTATACTCGAGTTCGAGAATCGCGGGAAGTCGCCGGACTTCACACAACATACATCTACAGATATATATATATATATATATATGTATATACGTGTGTATATATATATATATATATATATATAACCTCAACAGATTCACACACACATATATATATATATATATATATATATATATATATATATATATATATATATATATATATATATATATATATAAATCTGTTGAGGTGATATGTCACGTATATACATACACGCGCTCTCCTCTACTGCCGCCGCAGTATTACAATATTACTCGCGCTTCTAAAATCTTCTTCTTGTGCAGAGTCATTCTTCTTCTGCACTCCCGCAATTCTTCACTTCTCTGCCACTCCACTCAACACATAAGACGTATTTTTCCATGAAACAAATAAGCAACAAATACGCAAACGTAGAACAACCCCTCGTAATTATTTAAAAGATTATACATATATATACATATATATATATATATATATATATATATATATATATATATATATATATATATATATATATATATATATATACATATATATATATATATATATATATATATATATATATATATATATATATATATATATATATATATATATATATATATATACATATATATTCTTTTTATCGGGACGCAGAAAACTTCGTCACACGTATAAAGTGAAGCTTCGCCGTCAGCGTACCATAATCGAATGGAATGGGCTCGCCATACTGGTCCTTTATATCTATTTCGATTGACTGGAACGAGGAAGACAGTAAGTACATTGCTGGGGAAAAGTCCTGAATCTCGGTTCGACCATAAGTGTAGTCGTGCAAATGTAGAGCAATTGCTCGTAACACAAGTTTATGAATATCCCACGTTACGTAAGGTTGACAAATACTGCTATACACCATCAACACGGTCGGTACACCATTAATGAGATATGCAGGTCGATCTCCAATAATACAATTTTCTTTCTTACCATCGCAAGATAGAATTTTCTTATTTTTAGATCCCAATATTTCAGACAATTTTTCTGATAATGTGAATGTATGAATATAGTTTGTATAATTGTTGTTGGTACAGGCACACGTAACTTGTACGTATTCACCACACTGAATTTTCAACAATAGATGGTGTTTCACATTTCTGAGACTATTTATTTCTGCCAAGAGGCTGTTACTATCGTAATATACAGCAGGTTTCACTAGAGATAATGTTTCTTTATCATTTTCAAAACGCAAATCATTATTTAGGAGGTGCTCTCGCTTAGATGTCTTCACACGAATGACCCTTTCTCTTTGACGGATATGTGCTGACAAGTGAGAGGTAATTGAATCTCGGTAAGTCCCACACACTACTCACCGTGTAGAAAAAATCTTGGGGTAGCTGTGTATTAAAGTGAGTCGCAACATTCTCTGGGAATACATATTTGCTACTCGAGGTTGGTAAAATAACGTAAAAGTCATCCCTCATTGTAGATTCACCAAGTCTTTAGCAAGCACCCAAGAATTGAAATTTCAGAATACCCTTTCCAGCTTACAAAATACTATTTTCTCTTTCCACTACCTTTGCTCTGCAATACCTTATCGAGATAAAAAATATCGCCTGTCAAGTCTTTGCGTACCCTACTAACCTGTTCTTCGTAGCAAAAACCGTCAATTTTATCACCAGCGAGATATTCCAGAATGTAGACCGGTGGCTGTCGTAAAGAGTTGATATGTGTTACCAAAGACAGTCTTGGCACGACTGAGATGAACCAAATCATTGACTCTGTATTTAGGCTGACGTGTACGTTTGATACAGTAGCGCCGCGCCAAATTTTGACGGGCTTTACCGGCATTATAGAAACTTACACTAGATGGTGTCATTCATATATCGCTGTGCCATGAATTATTGTACAATTGTACAATATCTACCAAGATATCAATGTACCGTTTCGTATGTAAATGAGTAAAGTAGCGCCATAAACGTCCCTTTAAAGTTCTAATAAACTGTTCAGCAACAGCTGCCTTAATCTCAGCATCTTGCAGAGTACGGTAAATAATGTTCCTTTTCTTTAATAAGTTTGAAAATATATAGGATGTTCTCCGCTGTTTTGCAATAAAATCCGCTCGAGGGCTTCAGCAACGGTTTTGGATGTCTTATTGAAAAGAGCTTCAACCCATGCATATTTTGAAAGCACATCAATGACCACAAGAATATAGGTATGTCCGTCACGATAAGCTATCAGTGATCTGAAATCAGCTAAATGAGCTTCCCACACGTCATAAGGACTAGATACGTTGTAATTCCGTCGAGGAAATCGGTGTCGCACCATTTTGTGCAGCGTGTGCGCATCTTGACTCTCGAACCAACCGTTAACCTTTTATGGACGAAACTTTTTGTGTGTTGTACGTAAAAGCAGAGTATAATAAAGATGTTTAAACGTCTTCTCCGTCTGATTTTTTATTCCTTCTTCTCCTACGTTTTTATAGCATTTTTAATACGTCGAGAAAATGTATCGAACGCAATTTTACCGACCATGCAGAAAACGGCCATCAAAGCGACAGTATTCTTTTCAGTATCCGATGTCTCAAATATCATGCGAGAAAAAGCACGTTTAGCCAAAACTCGATCGGCTTTGGCATGATTTTTATTTTCTCGGAATATGCAACATCATGCTCGAGACAAGCTTTGTCTAGTGGATGTCTACCACCATCACCACGCTACATTCGCTCTTGAAGGTATGTACCAGGACCTAGGAACTGATAGCCTGGTACATGCATTTCGAAAGGAACGAGACTAATTAGAGTGTCTAAGCCGTTCTTGAGATATCGGTAAAAAATCGATTTTTACCCCCCTCCACAATCGATTTTGTATAAATTTTGTTCTGTATCTTTGAAATTATTGGGCAGATCAATTCGCGGCCTAATAATTTTTTGACGTTCTCGCAGGGATATACAAAAAAGTTAATATGCCGCGAATTGATCCGAGCACTTAGAATAAAAAAGTCTAAAGTCTGATATTAGCACATTTGTTGAAAACCGAATAGGCGAATGAATCGGTTTACAGGAAAACGTCTCCATTTAAGGAAGCGGAAATCTACAAATTATAATTTTCAGTATAATACTTAGAGAAAGAGAAAGAGAAAGAGAAAGAGAAAGAGAAAGAGAAAGAGAGAAAGAGCGAGAAAGAGCGAGAGATAGCGAGAGAGAGAGAGCAGAGAAATAAGTATTTGCAATGATGATGTAAAATTTGTAGTACGCTTTTTCCCACAAATCGTGCTAAATCAAGCTGGATCACGCCACGTAGCATTCGAAAATTCCGGTCTTTTTATATGAAACATCATCTTTTTAATGCATTTGAAACGCTAAAAATAACCAGATATTTAAAAAAATTATAACTAGAAAATATAAAAGAGGAGAGATGTTGAATTCGCAATGTTCGCGTGAAATTCGTCGCACGTCTTTCCCCACAATAGTCATGAGAAAAGCATATTAGATTATGATATATAAATAAGTCGAAAACATGTTTCTTACATGAATACGATTTTTACCTTCTTTTTTTTTTTTTTAATTCTTACCTTCCGACAGCACTTTCTGGTCTTCTTCTTACTGTAGAGATCAAAATTTCATGCATCTAATATGGATTATTAGAGGTAAAAGAAACTTAACGTTTATTGTCTCAAGATTTTGCGAAATGCTTAAGTTCCTTTCCTAATGTGAAAGTGGAGAGATGATTGTCATAGAGGTGACAAAAGAAACATGTAATATTTATTCCGACTAGCCCTCGGAGAGAAAAATATTAAGACTGGAAAAATACGTGTGCTAAATGTGAGCGAAATTAACGCTGTCGCGAGCAACAACTATGGGTTTACTTTGTGTACAAGTTTTCGATTTGCATCTTTTTTATTTTTATGGTCAGATCAATTTGCGGCCTATCAATTTTTTAATGTACTCGTAGAGATCTACAAACAGTTGTTATACCACAAATGGATCCGTGTAGATTAAAAATCGATCTATTGAAACTATTGGTCAGATTAATTCGCGGTATAACAATTTTTGTATGTATTCGTAGAGATCTACAAATAAGTTGTTATACCTCGAATTTATCAGAGCAGATTTTATAAATTGATCGATTGGTAATATCGGCTATTGGTCAGATCAATTCACGGTATAACAACTTTGTTATATACACGTAAAGATCTAAAAAAAGGTGTTATGTCGCGAATTGATCCGAGTTATTAAAATAAAATAGTGTGTGTGTGTGTGTGTGTGTGTGTGTTAGGAGAGAAGGGGGAGGAGGATGTGTCTGGAATATTGCCGTCAAAAAGCGGTGTAACAATGCTTCTTCGTTATTTCATTGTCGTGATCCATATACCTATATAACGTTATAAACTAAGTGCGGCACTTTGGTTGTACAACATTAAATTTAATTATAAGATTATAACAGTACCAAGCGAGACTTCAACCATTTAACAATGAACAACTATGACACGAAGAGAAATAAAGTATGATATGGTCAGTAAAAGATGGATAACCACACAAACGTATTATATTTAATGTTAATTTTTGGACAATTCTGTCATAGGTACTTCGGACCGCCAAAATAAACAAACGTAACCTTGAGTTATCAGTGGGACCATAGACCGGAGTCACTTGGGGTCAGGGTCAGGTTTGTTGTAACGGTCCGAAGTGCCTTATATACTACTCATGTGTTATAAAAAATACAGTGTGCACCACAGAAAAGAGGGCCTTTTTGACCTCGTGTGTTTGCAGTACTCATCTCTGACTCGCTGCACGCACTCGGCTTCGCTCGTGCTAGCTTGCTCGTACTGCAAACTCACACTCGATCAAAAAAGGCCCACTTCTCGCCCTTGGTACAAAGTGTACTATTTCGGCCCGCCGTAGCGGGCGAGAAGTCGTTTTTGCCCGCTGATTCAGAAGCGGGCGTAAAGTAAATTTTACCTTCCGACATTTCTTTTTCGCCCGACGGTCGGAAAAGGGCTACTTTAGTACCGCTATATGGGCATGACACAACGCGTTTTCCTGCAAGTCTGACAAAGAAAAACTTCTTTTCTTACTATTTATAAATTACTTGCTATAATTAATTTATTTATATTGATACTCAGACGAATCTCTTAAAATTTAACGAATCTCTTTTGTGCTAGAAATAATCAATAGAATTGATATACCGATACAGACATTTAGGAACTGCAATAATTTAAATGAAATGCCGAACGAAGTTTAGTAAAGCAATAAATAAAGAAATAAAGGCTGATGGCCAGTATTTCATTTTACCAATAAATACTGTGTTTGTAAAAATATTATTTGAAATTAATTAGATTTTAAAAAAAAAGTTATACAGCACGGATACGATTAAAATTTTTGTAGAAAATCATGACCCATGTTGAGCATTTATATACTAACAAGGATAGTACACTCACTTTGGAAAACTATTTTTTATCAAACTTCAGGAGGTTGTTTCTGGTACTTAAAATTGAAGCCTAGCACGCGTAGATTTTCCAATGCTCCCTGTTCTCAGGATATGAAGTATTTTGCTTCAAATATGCGTTCTCTTAATGAAAAATGTACCTCTTCATTCAATAACAACTCTGCAAACTTTATGTTAAAATAAATTAACTAAAAAAATAATTAAAGTAGGTGGAAAGAGCTGTAATTTGTGTTTTGTTTAGTATAAAAATATTATTCTGATGCAAAATTATTAGCAATTGAAGGTGATGATAAAAAATGCATAAGCCAAATGCAGAGCTAAATTCTATCAAATATTAATGCATTATTAATCATCATCTTCAAATTTGCATCAGAATAATATTTTTATACGAAAAAGAGCTTAAATTACAGCTTTTTGGAAATTGCACATACTTTAATTATCTTTCAGACTAATTTTTTTAACATAAAATCTGCCGAGTTGTTGTCCAAAAGAAGAGGTGCATTTTTTAATTAAAATAACGGATATCTGAAGCAAATTAACTCATATCCCGAGAACATGGGCCGAATGGAACCAATATTTAGATGCTCTTATGAAAAGTTTGAATGCCGATGAGCACCTGTTTTATTAATTTATATAAATCATGATTCATTATGAAGAATTCAAATTCTTTGTAATTATTTTTCCTTTACTTTTCTTTTAACTGTTTACTAAGCTTATTTACAATTTAAGATTCAAATAAAAATATTTGTGCGTCTCGGGACGGGCGAGAGATGTAGGATACATTAATCTATATACGAGGATATATGTACGTAATACGAATTCGCGCTTCTTTTATACACCCAAGTTTGAATTTACCGTGAAAGTTATTTTACTTGAAAGTTACGTTATTCGATTTATCACATTCGCTTAGAAATATCGCAAAAACGGAAACGAATCGATTGTATAAAATGCATACATATTATATACATTAAGTAGATGGCCCCTGCATAAATATGTACCATACGTATAATTTATATAATAATTTGATTTCATATTATAATATAAGAAATGATATACTATAAAAGAAGGATACTTTAATTAATGAAAAAAGAATTTTTTCTTAAATGTCAATATTGAAAAAGTGAAATATTCAACAAAACACTGCAGACTTTTTTTTATATCTTATTCGATTTTAATTTTGAACGTCTCATTTTGTTAATTCCTTGAATCATTTCAAGGGGATTTGTCGATATACAAATTGGAAAAATTCAATAAACTTGCAAAGTTTCGTCCGATTATTTATAAAACACACGCACTAACTTATAAACAATTGGCTTTAACTTTGCAGATATATCGATATTTTTCAATTTTCATATCGATAAGTCCCCCTGAGATCATTCGAGGATCAAAATGAGACCTTCAAAATGAAACTCGAATAAGAAATAAAAAAAGTCTGCATCGTTTTGCTGAATATTTCTCTAGTTGACGATAATTACTTTTGCAATTTTTTTTTCATTAATTGAAGTATTCTTCTTTTATGTTATATTATTTATTATATTATATTTGTATACTTAAGGTGCATATTTATGCAGGAGACATCTTTAAAGAAACAATATGTGTGTAACCACGAAAACGAATAGATTGTATTCAACGCAGCGAGCGTGGTAGTAAGAAGGGTGGCGGTAACGTGCTCCGATGAGTGTATTAGGCTATTTCACTTACATATATATGTGTGTACATATATATATATATATATATATTTGTAGGTTAGGACGCAACTGATTTTCAATTCTAGTAGTATAATCAATTGCCAAAACTTTTTTTTGCATGAATTATTAAGTTTAAGTTATTTAATTTGCGATTTTACGAAAAAATTGCATAAGTGCTCTTTAAAAAACCTTAAATTCGAGGTAATCACCTTTAAATGTTATCTTTAAGCACTCATATTGCAGAAAACTTATTTTTTTAACAAATGCCAACTTTTTAGAGGCTTACTTTTGATAGTTGAAAACTTTTGGGAATTTTGAACCACCCTAGTATACACCCTACAATATATACCATCCAAATAAATCACAAGCAATATCGAATAATATTTTGAAGTTTGTCATTAATTAATTAACGCGGCAGTCAATCACGACCAAACCACCACCTTTACCAGAGTTGAGCAACTAATTGATTTATTAAATTGTTTATTAGCGAGGGGATTTATTATTTAATTTGTTGAGGAAATGGGGAAAGGAGAGATTGCGAGAGATTTCCGCAGTGAAAGCACACCGACACTCACACACACAGATCTCTATCAGCCACAGCTGACTCCGCGCATCAGCCGAGAAGACCCGCACACACAAACACATATAGCAACTCTCTCTCTTTCTCTCTCTCTCTCTCTCTCTCTATCTCTCTCGCAGACTCGAGGATGATGGGCTCGTCGTACACACACACTCGAGCCATAGCTCTCTCCCAATGCACGCGGTTGCGGGTGGAGAGAGAAACAAGCAGCAGCAGCTTCCTCGAGACACGGCGCGCATAGGCTCTAGAGCCACAGAAGAACGAGACAGACACAGCAGCTTGACAGCCGACGGGAGCGTAAACAGACGCTCTCGCCGCGAGCCACGTGAAGCTGCGTATACGAGAGACCTCACCGACGCGTGCATGCTGCCGCTGCCAACTGTGGTGACTCGGCAACAACTAACTCAAGCAGCGACCGATATATAGATACGCGCCGGGTTAAAGCACCGCTCGTAAATAAGGATTCACATTACGCGCGCGCCGTGTGCAGGGTGCGCGGGCCCATCATAGATAGCGACTCAAACAATAGGAGACCTAGTCTCGATTTCCTAATTTGAGGGATTAATACAAATACGATCACAGTAATTTTAGAAATGACACACAAATAGAGCATGTAAAAAATTAAATGTTTTAAAGTATTCTGCGCAATACCTAAATTAGAAACATTCATATTTTAAAAATACATACTACAGCATGGTGAATATTAAGTATTTATATAAAACTTCAGAAACTATATGTAAACAGTATATGTGAAAGTGTAAACCACGTTATGATAGCATTTGAACACTCGACAGATTCAGCTTCCATTTGAATATTTATATTTGATTTGATAATACAAATGAATAACTTTAATGATTAAGTTTGTATCTTACATTTGAACAGAATCCTCCATACGAAACCCACATGAATTACCGATAGCTTTACTTAAGTGTGTATGTTTAACTTATTTCTTTTCACAATAATCCACGAAACTTTCGAGAAACTGATTGTGTCAATTGGATTTACTAATTTAGATATTAATACTATCACAGTGATTTTAGAAATGATACACAAAAGGAAGATATAAAAACTTAAATGTTTTAGAGTATTCTACACAATATCTAAATGTGAAACATTCATGTTTTAAATATGTACACTAAAACTTGATGAGTATTAAGTATTTGGCAGAAAACATCAGAAAATATATGTAAACAGTAGACGTAAAAGTCTCAACAATATTATGATAGCTTTTGAACACTCGACAAATTCAGCTTCTATTTGAATATTTATATTTGATTTGATCATACGAATGGATAACAGTAGATGAGCTGGAGGGTCAACGCCATGGCCATAAATCCCCATAGCATTTCAGGTGGCTATGAATTCCCATAGCATTTCATGTGGCAATGAATCCCCCAAAGCTTGCTGCTTGGCTTGCTCGCGTAGGTTGTGGACCTCCCACGGCGGCGAACTCTCAGTTTGAAAGTTAACTGTAATACCGATTGATGTGCAACTAATGCTTTATATTTTCTTTATTCCACACTCGACCGATAAAGCCACTTTTTGCCCCTGAACATCGGGGCGAAAGTAGCATATATATCCCGTAAATTCATTTGTGGGGCGAAAGTGAAATTTGCGGAGCGACGTGAAATCTGCGGGTCTAAAGTAAAATTTGCGGGACAACAGTAAAATTGAATTTTTTTTCTTTTATAATTTTTTTTGTATAATACTATTAATTGTCTAATAAATTGAAATACATCTAGTGGTAATTTATAAAAAATAAAGACTTTGCAATTACAAAATAAACAAAATCTATATTTACATATTTTCTATTTGAGCACCTGCATACGCATTCTTCTAGATCAACTTAGAAAAATTAGTCAATATTGCAACCGATACGCCAGAGCAAATAATAAATACATGGGTAGCGAGTATAAAGTTGAAAAGTATTTAAAGTATTATAATTTAAATAATCTCTATGACTGGGCGATGACAAATACTTCCATATGGAGATATTAGATGGGTTACCGATATACGTCGAAAAAACTTTTTTTGATAACCAATACTTTAGGGTGATAAAAACAATATCCAATTGATCATATGGTAAAAAAAAATTGTAACAGCTTCAACTTTCAATTTTGCCGCCACGTCTTGGTTGTGCGTTTAAAGCATATGCGGTACCGCTCTGATTTTTTGCTTTTACCTGTTGAAATATTAAATACCTGCATTACTTATAAGGTAAAAGGTCATTATGTTACCTTTCGTGGTCATCAGGGTGCGCTGATACTATAATATACATATACATTGTAACGAATCGCGTAAAATTCACGGGCGAGAGGCCGGGGATGAGGATAGATGCGCTTCACCCGGGGTGCCGAGGACCAGCGGCTCTCACGAGGCGCCGGCGGACCCTCCAAGGGGAGAGGGCATTCCCCTAAAACCCCCCACTCGCGAGATGGCCACTCGGACAGAGCTGAGCGGGGAGCAACTGCAGGCCGAGCGACCACCATTTCGAGGTGAGGCGCCCAGGCCGGATCATACATCGTCGCCCGTTCAGAAGGAATGGACTAAAACAGAGAGGGCCCTAGTGGTGGCTCGGGATTCGTGGGCACAATATCGAGCCTGCATGAGAGAAGCAATCTACGTGTGGGATGAATTCCACCGTAGATTTCTTCACGCTGCGGACCACACGGGGAAGAAGGTGACCCCATTCCAGAAACATTGGGAACTGTCGAAATACATCCCCGCGTGGCTAAACGCACGAAAGGAGAGACTGCGACAGGAAGCGACCGACGAGGCGGCCACCGCGACGAACGCAGAACTCCTGGCGGACGCCAGGCGTGAATTCGAGGCCTACAGCAGGGCGGCGATTAAGACCGCCGAGGACCTACACCGGCTCCAGGCCGAGGTGGGCGCGACCAATACCCACCAATCTCCAGTCGATCGGCGGTATCAGCCGAGCACCTCAACCGGAGAGATCGGGTCGATCGAGACGTTCCAGCTGCGGCGCCGAAGAAGGGGCGCAGGGAACGACACCGCAAACTCCAAATCCATAGGGCACGGGAAAAGCCCGATACTGCGGCGTTTGTAGAAGACCAGGGATGCGGTTCCCATCGAAATGCCCGAATGCGGGCGCGGTCCATGCCCTCATTATAGCGGGCTGGAAGAGCCCGGAGGGAAACGGGAAGGTCAAGAAAGAGGAATGAGGGGAAGGAGTAGATGAATCTAAATAAAAGGAAAGATAAAAGGGATCATAATTACTATACCCTTTGATTTCCCCCTCTTGAAGACATCCACCTCCTCGTTCATTTTCACGACAACGTGTTCCGAGTGACAGAAGTTGCTTACCGGGGTATGACGATGATAAGCATCGTCTGGGCGGGGGATGTAGCGAGTCGCGTAAAATTCACGGACGAGAGGCCACGAAAGGAAGAGACGCCATCTCATGCCCACGAGCGGCAACAGGTGGAATGACGCGAGCGGCAAAGGAGTGGGGGGGGCACGGACGCGGAGAGAAAGAGGGACTACCGCTCGACTCCTTACGCCGTGTGCCTCGAGAAGAGGGACGCTTCGCCGCCATCTTGAGAGGCGCCACCGAGGACGGCGACTATCTGCCATTTTGGTGTTGCGAGACGGAAGAGGAAGAGAGAAAAGGAGAGTGCGAGACTGTGACTGCAGAGTGGATAGGAGACTCCACTATCCCGCATCCAGAGCAGCTGAAGTGAGACTGCAACGGAAGAAAAACGAGACATTCGTCATCAGCAACGCGTCGCTTCATCTCACCGTCGCTCTATATTAGTAGAGGTATGGGCTAGCCCGCGGCAAGCGCGGACGTTTATCAGAGCCACACTCCGAATACTGTGCCGGGCCCTCCAGACATAAGGGTTCTAAACAGCCCACGGTAAAAGGGGACCACGTGCGATCGCAACCCTCTCCGACTCCGGCGGCGTGTTCAGCGACGATCGTGCTGAACACGCAAGCGACGCTCGACCTACGTGAGTTTTTATTTTTTATTGTCGACGTGATTTATATGTTAACGTAGTTGTATGATATTTATTTAATCGTTTTTTAGAATATAGCTTTTTGTTGTTCTTGTTAAATCGTTGTGCCATTGATTAATCACGACCCGCCTACTCCTCGCATCGAGTTAGGCCGAAGCAAGGCTACATTGCTGTTGGCGTTGCGAAAGGATTAGTCTTCGCGTTTTCACGTTCCTTGTAGGTCGCGAAAACCAGTGCGTCGAAGAAATCCCGCACGAAGCCGAATCCTCGTGGATTCGGCGTATACGTGGGAAAAGCCTTCACAGCTACACCGGGGTAGGGCTACAACAGCGAGTCGCCGTGGGCCGCCTCAAAGGTAAGAGCTGCGAGAAACCGCGCATACGCGGTGCGTATGGCGCACGCCTGCAGGATATTAGCTTGGTTAATAATTACATTGTTATTAACAATTGAACACACCGTTATAACATATATTATATGTACAGTATAATATACGTGTATATGTGAGTCAGTACAGCTGCAAAGTGATGCCGAGTCAGACGCTCCGATTTGTTTTTGCTGTTGATCTTTTTATTTTTTATATAAATAATCATCAAAATAAGGTTGTTTTATAGTGAATTATCAATAATAATCGTACACTAAACAAAATGAGTGATAAAAATCCTCAATTCAGTCGAAAGAAGTCCGGACGGGGAGGTATCTCCAATGCTAAAAAATGGAGCATTTCAAACCGCGCTCCACCACTGTATTGCTACGCGTTAGAAAAACCAAGTTTAGATAATGCTGGAACGTCAGCAAAAAAGTTGTTGCCTATTGATCCTGATGAATTCGAAATCGACGCAGGATTTAGTTGTAGAATTTTGTATTTTTTAGCAGTATTTACCGCGTTGTCTCAAGTGGTAGTGTCTAAAAAATGCAACTCAGACGTTACGTTTACAGAATCAGGAATGAGAGACTTGGGATTCAACGTAGTAGTTTCATGTAAAAATTGTGAAAGTGTTCATATTCCTAGCTCTCCTTTTATTGAAAAAAGGTATGATATTAATCGCAGAATTATTCTTGCAATGTATTATTGTATAATAAAGTTTTGTGCGTTCATCAATTTTCCTCGTACTATTTTTCAATCGTTTTACGATAGAGTCGTAAGAAGAATAGCTATTGGAGGAGAAGAAGTTTGCCAAAGAAGTATGAAGACGGCTGCTCAAGAAGAAAAAGTAATACGTAAAAAAGAAGGGCAGAAAGAAGGTATAACATTGTCTGGTGATGGTTCTTGGCGCAAACTAGGTTTTTCATCGCTGTTTGGTTTTGTTTCGCTGATCGGAGGGTTTACTGGAAAGGTGGTCGATGTTTTGGTCAAGTCTAAATACTGCAAAGCTTGTGAATTCTGGAAGAAGAAAACTGACACAGAAAAATATAAAGAATGGGCTGAAAGTCATGAAACTGAATGTCAAGCTAATCACGAGGGCTCAGTGAGGAAGATGGAAGTGGATGCAGTTATCGAAATGTTCCAACGATCAGAATCTTTACATGGTATGGTATATCCAAACTATATTGGTGATGGAGATTCAAAAACCTTTAAAGGTCTCACCAATGCAAAGCCCTACGAGAACATCACGATAAAGAAAAAGGAGTGCATCGATCACCTCCAAAAACGAATGGGTACTCGTCTTCGAAATTTGAAAAAACAAACAAAAGGCCTTGGAGGAAAAGGTAAATTGAGTAGAAAGCTGATCGACGAGTTATCTAAAATATTATGGTTTAGCAATACGCAGAAATCCAGACTCGGTTAAAAGAATGTGCAATGGCATTTACGCAACGCTAGACCACAAACTTTCAATAGACGCCAAACGAAAACATGATAAGTGCCCGAGCGGAGAAGACTCATGGTGTTCATGGCAGAAGGCAATAGCTACTGAACATTTATCAAACTACACGCACAAAGCAGCGCTATCTCAAGAAGTTTATGAACCGATTTCTCCTTCCTATGAAGAGTTGAGTAGTGACAATCTTCTTACACGTTGCCTTGGCGGATTCACTCAAAATACGAATGAAAGCTTTAACGCAACCGTATGGTCTATGGCACCTAAATTTTCCTCCAGTGGCAAACATGTACTTGATGCAGGAGTATACATTGCTGTAGGTATCTACAATGATGGTCTGTCAAGTATCATGCGTCTGATGCAAAATTTGGGTATGAAAATAGGGCCAAACTGCTACAACTTCTGCGTGGAAGCTGATGAGCGTCGCATCAAATTTTCCGAGCGATCGCTCACCAGTGCTGCAAAAAGGGCTCGGTTGGACTTAAAATTAGTCAGGAAGGAGACAGAAGAAGAGAATATCAATTTAGATGGTCAAATGTACGGTGCAGGTATCCCAGATTAAAGGTAAAACGAAATTTTTTAAAGAGTTAAGTACTTGCAAAACTTTAAACGCGTTTTCCTCAAAACTACTTTTTTCAAATTGGGCGAAAACGCTGCTCAAAAACCGCTCGATGAATCGCTTTCATATTGTACTGTAGCTTCACAATCGCATTATCTAAAGAAGTATATAGCCGTTGCTTGATTAAACTAAATTTTTTTTTATAAACAATTTACTGCAAATTTTTACGTTGAAAAAATAAAATTTTTTTAAAACTTATACCAATTTGTTAACAATTGATGTTAAAAACCCTTATGTACTTCTATAGCCAATAATACATACATTAAGAAAAAAATTATTTTTTTGTCCTAGCTCTCATACTTTTGGAGTTACGATTTCGCCCGTGGAGGTATAAAAAGACGTTTTTGGAAAATGTCTGTAACGACGCAATTTTATTTTAAAAATTCAATAAAAAAAAATTTTATACTTCAATATGTGTTTAATTAAACCCTGAAAAAAGAAACCCGATTCCTTTACCCATATCCTAAAAAACAATTATCAAAGTTAGGTCGTTTTTCGTGGCTCTAGAGCGGTGTTACCCCTTAAGAATTTCCTGTTCATAGAAGCCGCCAGTGATGGGTTGATCTCGATAATCCTTAAGATGATAAGTCCTTGGGTTTGTTGTTGCTAATCTACTTATTGTAAATATGTCAATTGACCAGTTTAGAGTCTATCCCTCATCGAATACATGCTTTACCTTACTTACACGCACTTTCTCTCTTTTACTCTCTTTGCAGAACTTGGGCTTCGTTAACTTTTGAGATATCTTTCGGTTTCATATTAGTAGTTTGATATTTTCTAGCATTGTATTCTGTCATAAGATCAGGCAAAATTTTAAGTCAATTATAGTTACCCTGTAGACTAAACTGCGTCCACACCTTATTCTTTAAGGGGTTATATCCCCCTTATGCTCTAAAAAACAAGGCTTTGTTAATTATTTTTTTTTAAGGACATTTGAGATTAAAGCTATACAAATAATATAACATTGGATTAAGCAACTCTTGAAGAAGAGAAAAAAAAAATTTTATTGATATTTTTTTTACAAAATGGCGGCTGTGCAGTGATTACCGTGAACCGCTTTTTCAAAAAGGTCTTCCGCGGCGAGCAGTTCAAGTCTCGTCCAACTCCACCTATAACAAAAAAATTTTTTTTATTATCTACATGAGTTTTGCTAGTGAAGTACACATGATTATATTTTTAGAATTTTTTTTCGCAGAATGGATTTTTTCGAAAAAAATCGACTTAAATTGTTTATAACTTTTTTTCTTGTTAATTAATCGCTAAAATCGTGTGTACATCACTAGATAATCAAACAATGAAGCTACTGTTAAAATTTTAAGTCAATCGGCTGTAAACTTTTTGAGTTCTATTGCTTGTCGATTTTGAAAACATGGTTTCGAGAAAAACGCTTTTTGAAGTTCCAAAATGCTATAAATCTTAAGATTCACAAAAATATAGTCCATAATAATTTTTTTACCTTCAGTCTGCTATCCCTGCACTATATAATTGTCCTTCCAGGGCCTTCATTTCCTCTTCTTCTTTATTTTGCCTGATGTACTGCTGCGCCTGGGCTCTTTCGCGATATCGGACATACGATGCTCAGCGGTTTTGACGCGATTGGTCATCAGTTACATGTTTGGTCCAACAGTCAACCCAAGAGCATCGTAAACGGCAAACAGACTCGAGAAGCCGTCATTGAAGATAATAACGGCTATGTCAGTCGCAATGTCAACTATAGTCTTACCGCTTGACACCGTCTTTGGAGCAATTGACCACACTACAGCATTAAACGACTCGTTATTGTTCTGAGTATACGCACCCAAGCAGCGTGACAGAAGGTTGTCGGAGCTGAGTTCATTATAAATGGGTTTTATTGCGTTAAAAACATCCCCATGCATTGGACTCTTGTGCTCGTACGTTGCAAGTGTACCAAGCGCTGTACTGGGCTGCCAAGAACACCAAGAGTCTATTCCGACGGGACACTTCTCCCAAGTAACGTTGCCCAAATTTCATTCCGCATTTTTTCGACTGAATCGTAGTTTCTCCTAATAGCAAGTCCGTAATAAATAGAAAGTTCATCAATTAACTTTCCGGTCAACTTTCCTCGGCCGCCAAGACCTTTCGTTGTTTTTTTTCAAATTGTGCAGACGCGTTCCCATGCGTTTCTGAACGTGTCCGACACATTCTTTTTTTTCGACGATGAAATCTTAATAAGGTTTTGAGTCGACTATATCTTTATATGTTTTTGAATCGCCGTCGCCGATATATTTCAAATATTTCATATTATGAAGTTTTTCTGAGTGTTTGAACATTTCTATAACTGCGTCGATCTCCATTTTCCCGGCACTACCTTCATGGTTGGCATCACAATTCTGTTTGTGTGAAGGGTATACCTCTTCGAATTCAGCAGTACCTTCTTCTTTTTGCGAATATTCACACACTTTACAGTACTTAGATTTTACACACACATCCAATACCTTGCCAGTGTACCAACCAATCAAAGTCACCAATCCAAACAAAGACGTAAACCCTCTCTTTCGCCAAGATCCATCGCCTGATACCGTAAGACCTTCTTTTTCACCTCGTTTGATAGAAATTTCTTTTTCTTTAATCGCTGATTTTTTCATAGATATAATTCGAACAGATGAAGTAGCAGTGGCGATATTCGATATGATCTTACTGTAAGTTGTTTGAAAAACAGGCTTTGCAAGATCCATCATAAAGCAGAATTTTTTATACCGTTGATGCCTATGCCTATGATGCGCACAGATAAAATAATACGGCAGTTGATCTCATAAGCACGACCATTTATTACAGGACAGCTGTTAATATCAGCATCACCACAGTTCGAACAAGACACAATAATTTTGAAGCCTAGTCCACGCTTGTTCGACTCTAAAAACCGCACGTCACCATTACATTTTTTGTATACTACTAATTCAGAAAGAGCAGTAAATACAGCGAAAAAATTGATGAAGCAGAAGCCGAAATTATTATCAACATCGCGGTCACGGTCTAAATCAGTAGTTTTCAATTTCTTAGCCGAGGTACTAACGTGCTCCGAATCGCCTTCGAACGAATGGCGGTTAGGCGGGCGTCGATTACTAATTTTACTCCGTTTTGTACTTGTACTTCTTGTTTTACTGCCTTTGCGGCCACTCTACACCTTTTCACTCATAATTAAGTACTTGTAAATATAATTCACAGTTAAAAAGTAAAGTAAAACTCAAAATAACAACGTAAACAACGAAAATGGCTGATCGACTAAACGCAGGGCAAGTGTGAGTAAACACGTGCTGTAAAGACGTTGTAACCGTCGTAATGTCATGTAGCGACCTCTATAATTCAAATTTAAAACACGATATCGATCGTAGGTAACTTCTACTAATTTCCAAAGCCGCGAAATTCAAAAAAGCGAGCATCGCTAAAATAAGCGAAAATTGTGATTTTGGAGCATCAAAGCTGTTTGGAAAAAATTGATTTAAAAAAATTTTGAGTTTAAATCGGTACTTAGGCGTTGTAGATTTTGATTCTAGGATTGTTTTAGCAAGATTGAAGCCAATAAAAAAAAATGGAAAAAAACATAAAAATTTGGGGGATATAACCCCTTAACCCTTTCAGTCACGCAATTCAATTCATTTGGTTATGGAAGTGCAAATATATGTTTCCAATGTATTTTTGAACGAAGAATCCAAATCAAGTGTCAAAAATTGAATAAATATAAAAACAACCCCTCAAATGGGGTGAAAACCACCCTTTTAGTTAAAAAATGCAATTTGTTTGGTAATGGAAGTGCAATATATGTCCACAATGCATTTTTGAATGCAGAATCCAAATCTGATATCAATAATTTTATACATATAAAAACAACCCCTCAAATGGGGTGAAAACCACCCTTATAGTCATAAAATTCAATCCGTTTGTTATGGAAGTGCAATATATGTTTCCAATGTATTTTTGATCGTAGAATACGAATCTGATATCAAAAATTGAATAAATATAAAAACAACCCCTCAAATGGAGTGAAAACCACCCTTATAGTCATAAAATTCAATCCGTTTGTTATGGAAGTGCAATATATGTTTCCAATTTATTTTTGAATGCAGAATACGAATGTAACGTCAAAAATTTTATAAATATAAAAACAACCCCTCAAATGGGGTAAAAACTACCCTTTTAGTCATACAATTTAATTCTTTTGAAGACTATATATTCTTTGAAGACTATATGTTCACAATGTATTTTTGAATGCAGAATCCAAATCTGATTTCAGAAAGTTTTATAAATATACAAAAAATCCCTCAAACAGGGTGAAAACCACCCTTTTATACGTACAATTCAATTCGTTTCACTATAGAAGAAAATATATGTTTCCGATGTAAATTTTAACGCGGATGCAAATCCAATGTCACAAATTTGAAAACATAAAAAAACTCGTAAAATGGAATAAAAAGTAACATTGCAGTCACGAAACCCTGTTTGTTTTGTTATGTTACTGCTAATATTAGTTTCTGATACATTTTTCAACGCTAAATTTGAATCCAATGGAAAAAAATTCAGTAATCGTAAAAACGATCTCTAAAATTCTAATTGGATTACTACGAAAATGTGAATACTCAACGTCAAAGCACTCGATAGGACCTAAGAATATATAAATAGAATTTAGAGCTCAAAAAATATATTGAAAATCTCTGAAAGCCATATAAATTTTCTAAAACACCCCTTGTTACAATCCCCTCGAGTGAATGATTTCAATCCAAACTATATTTTGAAAAAAGAATATTAATAATAATAAAAAAAATTGTTTGCAAGAACTTCAAAGGATCAAATCTAAGTTTATTAGGTAGTTACATAAAATTTCTATATTTTTCCTATCAAAAATTTCAATATCATTATTCGTTCTAAATTATCAGTAATCTCACAACATTGTGAAATTTGTTTTGGTTTATTCTAAAAAATTTTTATCATGGAATATGCTGAAATCACCAGTGATAATGAAAGTGAAGATGAATATGATGATCCAGAATATGATTCTGAATGTGATGATGATTCGGATATTGACAAAAATCAAATTGATGAAGCAGTAGCCTCGTTAGAAAATACTTCATATAGTGAAAATTCTAACGTGATTGAATATGAAAGTGATAGTGATACTCCGTTGAGTGACAGATTAGCTGCTTTAGATGGTATTTGGGATAATAAAAGAAGAAAATTCGACGAAATAATTTTTTCCGAAGATTGCGGTCCAATGGTTCCTTCAGATATTCGTTCACCTTCACAAATTTTCCTTTGCTTATTTTCAGAAGTTTTGATCGAAAGAATTGTCGAACAGACTAATCTTTACGGGCAGCAATCAGACAAGCCATTTGAAGAAGTAAATAAAGCAGAAATATTGAAATTTATTGGCATGAATATCATGATGGGAATAAGTAGGTTACCCGCCATTCGGTGCTATTGGTCATCTAATTCTCAATTACACAACTCTTATATAAGCCCTGTTATGCCTCTCAATAGGTTTTTTGCTATCCTGTCTCATATACATTTGAATGATAACTTATCAATGCCACAAAAAGGTGAACCCAATTATGATAAGCTATATAAACTAAGACCCTTACTTGATATGCTTTCAGAAAATTTTATAAAATTCTACAAACCATCTGAAAAACAAGCTGTTGATGAAAGTATGGTCAAATTCAAAGGTAGAAGTACTCTAAAACAGTACAATCCACAGAAACCTATAAAAAGAGGTTTTAAAATTTGGGTTAGAGCAGATGAACATGGTTTTGTATGTGAGTTTCAGGTATATACTGGAAAAACTGCTAACTTGGTTGAAAAACAATTGGGCGAAAGAGTTGTAATCGATTTAACCCATCAAATTATTTCAAAAAATTATCAAGTTTATTTCGATAATTACTTTACTAGTGTTAATTTGATGATTGAACTCAAAAGTAAAAATATATTAGCCTGTAGAACAGTACGAAAAAATCGGAAAGGTTTGCCAAAAAAACAAATAAACGATAAAACAATGAAAAGGGGAGATTATGAATCTCGGACTTCATACAAGGGTATCAGTTGGATAAAATGGAATGATAACAAACCTGTCCAGTTTTTATCTAATTTTCACGATCCTTCAATCAAAACTACTGTAAGTAGACGACAAAAAGATGGTACTAGCATTCAAATCAATTGTCCACAAGCCACTCGAGACTATAATAATTATATGAACTGTGTTGACAAAGCAGATCAGTTGAAATCTACATACGAGATTAGTAGAAAAAGTAAAAAGTGGTGGCTTCGAATATTCTGGCATTTTATCGATGTAACCGTTGTAAATTCTTTCATCATTTACAAGCAAAATACCCCTACTACTAAAATGAATTTGATAGATTTTCGACTAAAGCTGGTAACTGAGCTTATTGGGTTTGCATCACCTAAAAAAAGAGGTACCAAGACAAAACAATTTACTCCTAGTAAGCGTAAGCCTCAAATTTCAAATGAAATAAGATTTTCTCAAGCCCCGCACATTCCAACTAAACTCAAAATACAAAGAAATTGCACTTGTTGTAGTTCTAAAACAAATCGAGTTAGAACTTCCTACATGTGCACAACTTGCAATGTTCCATTATGCATAAAAGAAAAACAAAATTGTTATGAAATATATCACAAAACGTAAATGTATATAAGATAAAAGAAAATGAATAAATATCTACCTGAAAAAGATTTAGAAAATAAAAAAAAAATTATAAAAAAAAAAAGAAAAAAAAACGAAAAAAAAAATAAAAAAGAAAAAAAGAAAAAAAGAGAAAAAGAAAAAAAAAAGAAAAAAAGAAAAAAAGAAAAACAAAAAAAAAAAGAAAAAAACATAACTCTGCCACAGACGGTCCCAAGCCCGTGTTCTAATGAGGAGGGGGTTTTTTTACTTTCATAACCAAACGAATTCAATTTCATGACTAAAAGGGTGGTTTTCACCCCATTTGAAGGGTTGTTTTTATATTTATAAAATTATTGATATCAGATTCGTATTCTACGATCAAAAATACATAGAAAACGTATATTTGTACTGCGATAACAATAGAAATCAAATTTTGTGACTAAAAACAATAGGGAGCCGATATATCGGCTTCTGTGACTGAAAGGGTTAATGTACGATTGAAACGTTCACAAATAGATGCTTTTAGGTTGCTATATGTAGGATACAGATTAATTTTATGTTTTTTTAACAGAATCTGAAAATGCATATTACAAAACTGCTTCCCTCGGTCGGTATGCAAAGTTTTTGGCATTCGACCTAGATTCAGTACAGATTTCATAATTGTCGCGACATCTTCCCCTGTTTTTCGTTTAACAAGCACAGAAAAAGCATACTTGGAAAACATATCTATTATAGAAAGCATATATCGATAGCCTTTATTCGCTATAGCATAAGGTTGTATCTCTACAAGATCGGCTTGCCAAGTTTCATCAAAACCTCGAATATTGAATTTTTGACATTAATAATTACGTCGCGCTGGCTTGTGGATTTCCTCTACTAACCTCTGATGTTCCATTTTGTCTTGTTTTTATGTTCGTGTTAATACAACAAGGGTCATCATACGAATGACTCAAACGTCACGATTAACTACGTCTGCAAGTGATTCATGGTCTTGCAAAGACTTAACATATTTTTTAATGATACTGATGGTATTTGCATTATTTTCTATTTTTTCTACCAAGGATACAACTATATTTTTCAAATCAGTTTTTAACTACGATATAGTATCACGCAGCTTGCTGATTTCCTTTTCAAGTATAGATTGTATAGATTCTCAAGTGACAACATCACTCGGTTGAATAGGTAAGGCTAGATCACATAGTCGGTTATTTTGTAAATCATATTGTAGTCGGGGCATCAGGGAGACTAAAATATGAGTTAGGGACACTCCAACTTACATGGGTCATCGAGGAGTCTAATGATAGCTTTTGACGTATAGAATACGCCCTAAAGCCGTTAAATTGGATCTGGTACGCCAGTTGTCTTTTTACGCAAAAAGTGACACAATTACCACTTTTTTACTCTACTTAACTTATCCCGATAAATATGGATTTTATCGAAAAAATACAACTCTAATATATATGTTTAAAAGTAAATTTTACATAGGATTAGTAAGTGTCGAAAATCAAAAAAACTTTTTTTTTATTCAGAATAAACGTTTAAAAAAAACTCAAAAAAGTTCGCGTATTAAAAAAATTAATTAAGAAGTGTACCAATAATGCAAATTAAGATACCTCTATGGATGCTTAAAAATATGAGCCGGGTCCGATTTCCAAATTTCAAAATAGCGGCTTATTGCAACGTTTTTTATGCAATATTTTGGATTGGCTGGCACGTATGTTACTCTGGGAATTCTTTAATGTAACTGATGGAAAATTGAAGGTATTAACGTGTACTTTATGCATGCAAAAGTAAAAAAATTTATTTTTAAAATTACCTACATTTTTAACGAAAAGGCGCAAACAGCAAATACTAAAAAGCGTTATCTTCGAATATTGCAATATCTAAGTATTAAAACTAAGTGCATTGGAATACGGTTAAAAAAATATGAATTTAAAAGAAAACCGTTAAAATCCGACCAATAGGAGCCGAGATCATTTTTTTTACTTGATGGTCGATTGCAAACGACCTAATGAATACTTTTACTTGAAATTTAGTGTGATAGTAGTAGACTATATACTGTAATAGGTGAATTTTTTGTCGATAATTTTGACCAACAAGATTCGGTAGAAATCACCGTCAAACAGAGAGATGTCGCGTAAAAAAAGCGAAAGAGCAGTCAGCGGAGCATCCGGCGTGCGGCCGCTCTCTTCCCCTCATGCGGCGGCATAGTACAGCGGCAGTAGTGGGGGGCTACTTATCGAAGTATGCGCGCCGCGATTGCTGCTAATCAGATATATCTACATTAAAAAACGTATCGGAATGAATTCTTTTCTGAATTTGCGTATTTTTTCCACTCTTTAATATTCTTTGACCAGATTACTTGCATACTAACTGAAAACAATAGTAATTTCCTCTTTTCCCCTAAATATCAGTTTACCCGGGTAAAAAAGAGACATATATAATCATATATAATTATACATAAGTAGTTATAAATAATTGTATATAACTTTTGTCTGTATATAATTATACATACGATGATCCGGTTATATTATACTAGCGTTTTATCATACATAATTGTTTATTAGTATATTATTATATAAATATAAAAATATAATTATATAAAAAGATATTTGATTATACATGATTATACATGAATATTATGTACGATTCATTTATACCCGGGTTTGCAATACTCTTTTTTGATAATACATACACTTACCGTCATGAAGTATATAACAATATCATGTGGTAACATAATTCGCAGTTATTATGTATGAAATAATTCATTGTTTTACAACTTAATAAAATTATATTGTTTTAGATAAGTATAAATGTTCATTAAAATTTTTATTCTGCAAAAACATTGGTACTGAGCATTTAATCTTTCTTCTTTAAAAGGGTAGTATTATTTCTTATGTATTTTGGTGCCTAACTTTTTCAGCTCAGGTATGCTAACTTCGAACATCTAAACATTTCTTTTCTACAGAATAAAGAAAAGTAGTCCGATTCTAGGTATATGTCGGGTAGCAGAATTTGTTCCAGGGAACGCATTTCGGTTGCCTCTCGCCTAGCTAGGTGTACCCACTGTGTATGCTCAGTATTTTTAAAACTAGTATTTAGTGAATATTGTATGTCATTTCAATCCTGGACTTATTAAAATTATTAATAATTAAATCATTTTTTAAAATAATGGTACGTACAAAACAATACATTCATTTTCTTTAAATTTTTTATTTATTTTCTTATTTAAAATTAATTGAAGTTCTTATAAAATTGTAATTCTAAGAGTTACAGTTATGGTATAAAGTAATACATCAATAATAATTAAGTTCTCAGAATCGTACATTATAAATGTTTAAACTTCAGTACTATAAGGTTTCGGTTGTATTTATAGATCCTTTATAAATGATATCTGAATTATAGACATATAATTATTTCTGCTTTACTACGAACGGGCTTAAACCCGTTAGAAAGCTTTGTAAATGTTCACACTGCATATATATATATATATATGTGATTTTTCACCCAACACCTACCGTTAATGCAAGCGCAGCCGCTCGCTTTCTTCGCCGAAGCTCTGCCTGATCTGAAAGCACATACAAAGTGTATTACTACCCTAGAATGTAAGCAGAATGGTATTAAAATAGTACCCACCTCGTTTGATGTCTTGAACGGCATAGGTAGGATCACCTTGGGCGGAGCGGCTGCTTCTCAAGGTACTCCAGAGGCCTATAGCATACATCCTGGAAAACATAAAGAGGGGTTAGCCTACAGAAGATACGAAAATCAAACTGGAATTCTCTTACCTGATTTGGAGGGTTTATAGAGGCAGTGTGGCCTTCCAGATGCAGCATCGCAGCCCTGCTCCTGGCCCGTTTCTCCATAACAGCAGCAGCAGCAGTCACAGAAGCACTCACCACTCAAGAGGTAATATAGCATTAATAAGAGTAGAAAGACAGTAGTATATGGAAATACTGATCTCACGTGATAGCTGTGGTGGCAGTTGAAGAGAGCAGCATCGCAAACTGCTAGACTTCGAAGAAAAAAGTGTAAAAACATTTTTTGGTCAAAATAAAGTAAGAAAAATAAAAAAAAATATTATTAGACTCTATTGTGATATTTCGTGATCTCATGCATGTGATATATTCTGATATTAAGATTGTAGAAAATCAATACAATTTTTTAGAAAATAAAAAATCTTAAAATATCCAAATTTTTATAAAATTCCAATATTTTCACAAAATATCAAAATTTTCATAAAATATCAAAAATTGTATAAAATGTAAAGATTTTCATAAAATATCAAAATTCATATAACATTTCCATATATCCATACAATTTCAAAACTTGCAAAAAATTTTATAATTTTTAAATATTATAAATATCTTAAAAATTTTGAAAAAATTGAAAGTTTGTTTATAATGTTGATATTTTTTAAAAAATTGAAATTATTTTGATAATTTCAAAATTTGTAACAATTTTGAAATTTTTTGACCAGTTTTTCGAAATTTTTAAATTTTATTGAAAATATTAATATATTTTAAAAGTTTTTAAATTTTTTGAAAATTTTGCTTTTTTTTGATAATTTTGACTTTTTTCGAATATTTGGAAATTTTTTGAAAATTTTTGTAATTTTATGAAAATCTAGAAATTTTATGAAACTTTTGGTATTTTATAAAAATTTAAAATTTTATAAAAATTTGAAATTTTATGAAAATTTGAAATTTTATAAAAATTTGAAATTTTATTAAAATTTGAAATTTTATAAAAATTTGAAATTTTTATTTTTGAAAATTTGAAATTTTATAAAAATTTAAAATTTTATGAAAATTTGAAATTTTTGAAAATGTTGAAATTTTATGAAAATGTTGAATTTTTATGAAAATGTCGAAATTTCATGAAAATGTTGAAATTTTATGAAAATGTTAAAATTTTATGAAAATGTTGAAATTTTATGATAATGTTGAAATTTTATGAAAATGTTGAAATTTTATGAAAATGTTGAAATTTTATCAAAAGTTTGAAGTTTTATTCAAATGTTTAAACTTTTTGAAGACTTTGATAATTTTTGTACTTTTGAAATTTTTTGTCAATTTTTCAAAGCTTACGCATACGAAAATTTTCCCAACAATATCGAGCCTCTCGCTCTACTCTAATTCCCCGTGATGTTCAGTTTTGTTTTATAGTAATGTTGACATTTTATGAAAATGTAGAAATTTTATAAAAATTTTGAAATTTTATGGAAATTTGGAATTTTATGAAAATTTGAAATTTTATGAATATGTTGAAATTTTTGAAAATGTTGAAATTTTATGAAAACGTTGAAATTTAATGAAAATTATGAAATTTTATGTAATAGTTCCAATGTTATAAAAATGTTGAAATTTTATAAAAAAGTTGAAATTTTATGATAATGTTGAAATTTTATGAAAATGTTGAAATTTTATGAAAATGTTAAAATTTTATGTAAAAGTTGAAATTTTATAATAATGTTGAAATTTTATAAAAATGTTGTAAATTTAAGAAAATGTTGAAATTTTATAAAAATGTAGAAATTTTATGAAAATGTTAAAATTTTATGAAAATGTTGAAATTTTATGAAAATGTAAAAATTTTATGAAAATGTAAAAATTTTATGAAAATGTTGAAATTTTATTCAAATGTTTAAACTTTTTGAAGGCTTTGATAATTTTTGTACTTTTTAAAATTTTTGTCAATTTTTCAAAGCCTACGCATACGAAAATTTTCCCAACAATATCGAGCCTCTCGCTCTACTCTAATTCCCCGTGCTGTTCAGTTTTGTTAGTCGAGCTTCTCCGCTCTGGCTCGACGTAAACTGAGGTGACCTTCTGTGTTCATGGTGTCGCGCGCTGGTTCTCTCACGTTTCTCTGCTAGAAATATTTACGGTGAATATTTTCGAGCTCGTCTACGACGCGGGATTTTATTGTGAGCGCGATTTTATTCCTCACGAATATTTTATCTCGCTCTATGGTGTTCGCGATTTTTCTCTTAGAAACACGATAACGGCCCCATATAACTGAATAATAATTGAATGCGAGGGCGAATATCGTCAGATAATATTCGCCCGATCCGAGTATTGTGCACTTTAAGCTCGTCCCACCTGTTATGCACAGATGCTTACCTGCTTTGGCCAGCGCGAGACTCACATGCTGGCTGTGTGTACCTGGCTAGACTCGGCCTCCCAGGCTCTTATGAATCTACGGGATAGAAGTGAATAATGGGATGCAAGTTAAAGCAGCATACAAAAAATAAATAAGTAATAGAAAAGTACAGGAGGGCGCACGACCTCAGAAAGCGCGCGCCGCGAGAGAACGTTATGCTACAGCGAGTGCAGCTACCCCCTCTCGCGCGTATACAACTATCAACGCCGCTGTGCTAATATTTCAAAAATTTCAAAATTTTTATAAAATTTCGAAAGTTTCATAAAATTTCAAAATTTTCATAAATATCAGAATTTTCATATAATTTGGCATTTTTTAATTGAATTTTATCTGCATCTTAAGTATATTTTATTTTTCTTACTAAATTTTCCAAGGTAAAGTTGTAGATCTAAAAAAACACAACTTTTCTGCATGTAACTTTTTTTACGAAAACGTCATTTAAATAAAGTTTGTCAAAAGAAACAAAAAATAAGAGGCAAAAAGATATAAAAAAGTGATTTCTGGGTCCCAATGGGATTGTATAGCATTATACTCAAAAATTTTCCACGGTAAAGTTGTAGAACCCGAAAAAATACAACTTTTTTGAATTTAACATTTTTTAGGAAAACATATTTTCGAGAGCCCCCTGCGCAGCTTTTTTAAAAAATCCTACGGATTGATCCATATATATATATATATCTCTGATCCGAGGGGCCTGCATGGCTCAGTTGGTTAAGGAGGGTTCCTGCTTTAGAAGATCTATAAAAAATGTTTTTGGGGAGATTGTTTTAGGACAGAAAAAAATTAGCAAGTCTAGAGAACTTTTTAGAATATTTTAATGTATATTTAATCATTATAAAAAAAAATTTTTTGAGAGAAGAATATTCAAACGCAACTGACTTCAATCGGCGGGAAAGATGAAACTCGTAATTTACGTCTTAAACAAAAAACCAAAGAAAATTTTAATTTTTATATATTTTTCTTCTAGGTAAACTAAGAAAGCCCCAAAAAAAAAGTAAATTTAAAATTTTTCTCAAGTTTGAAAAAAATGTACTTTTTGCAACAAAAAAATCATTTCAACTTGCTAAAAAAGTTGTTTAGAAATCTTTTTTTATTAATCTACTGAAGCTAAGAAGCCTTGGTTCGTTTTGATTGGTCGTCGTCTAAGTTTTCTTGCAATCACGCCCGCCAGTTTAGAAAAATCGTAAAAACGAAAACTCGAGAAAACGTGCTTTGAACTTTACAATCAGAAAAAATGTTAATTTTCGATTACTTACATTAATAATACGCTAATCGGCTATTCCTGCTCCATAAAGTAAACCTTCAGCTTCCTCATAAAACTCATTTTGATGCAGTTGCTCGAGTCGACAGGCCGTGCGAGCTTCCTTGCTGGAAAAAGATGCACGCAGGTTTTCCCTCTCGATCCGTTGTGTGTCGACGTTATTCGCAAACATCTTACATTGCTGGCCGATTTTTAAATCGAGCAACTGCATGGTACTTAGAATTGAATTGAATAAAATCCTTCGTTGAACGTTCCTGCAGCCATGTATGCAGCAATTTTAACGATTTTTTGGCCAGAATGCAGATGTTTCAGGCTCATGCGCCAGACAGTGGAGTTGAAAGATTCGTTTGAATTTTGCGTGTGCTCGACTAAGTATCGTCTCAAAAGTTCGTCGTTTGAGAGCTCTTCGTAGATTGGACGAATATATTCCTCCACATGTTCGTCAATCAATCGAGCAGGATGTTTGAAAGACGCAAGAGAATTTGTGGCTTCAGCTTTGCGCCATTCACACCACCTTTCGGCGCCTGCCGGGCATTTCTCGTGGCGAGGAGATTTATCACTCGAACAATAATGATCCAACGTTGCCATTACAGCTTTTTTCATATCTTCGTCAGAATTAATATTTCTTCTGATTGACAAACCATAATAGACCGTTAACTTTTTAATGATGCTCTCCGTCAACCGCTTTTTACCTCCGAGCTTCTCATGCTTCCTTTTATTTCGGAGTCAAGTACCCATACGCTTTTGTACATGCCCCACGCACTCATTTTTAGTAAAAGAACAATCGTGACCGTATGGATTAATTATGAGAATACCAGCAAACGTTTTCGATTCGCCGTCGCCGACATAATTCGTATACTTTACTCTGAATTTTTCAACAGATCTCAAAAACATTTCTACGATTGAATCCACCTGCATTTTCCCTGCTGAACCGTCGTGGTTTGATCTTTATACCATTCCTCAAATTCGTCATTGTCTAATGTGTTTTTTAGGGCACTTCTAGCGATAAGGTCGACTACTTTGCCAGCGTAATGTGTAATCAGAGTTTTTACACCGAACAATGAAGTGAAGCCACGTTTTTTCAAGGATCCATCGCCGGAAACATTCAAATGATTTGCAGTTCTCTCATTTTCTACATTTTTCCCTTGCTCTTCTTTGACAGCTTTTCCACAGACACTTTCAAACATTGATTTCGACGCTGAGTATAAATGCTGCACTATTTTATATGTTGATTTCGACAAATCTTGACATAGATCCATAAGTCCACAAAACAGATTGATGCCTTCTCGTCCAATACCAAGTAGCTTCATAACAAACATAATTCGTCTATTTATTTCGTAACCGATGTTTATTAACGCTCCTGAATTGATTTCTCGTCGACCGTACATACATCATAATATAATTATGAAACCCAAGCTTCGATGCCCGCTCTCTGCAAATGTTATGTTTTGTTCACAAGATCTGCAGATTACTATGTCAGAAATTTCAAGAAACACTGTTAGAAATTCAATTATTCGGTAACAGTGAGCTGGATGTATAATTATATTTTCGGTGCTTGCGGTAAACAATTTCTTCTCACTACTGCTTGTGTTGCACTCTGCATCGTCTGGTCCACTTGTGAATCGATTCCCGTGGAATCTGCGTTTTTGTGGCTTCGCAGAACGATCACTGCTCGATTTATCACCTTTGGGATAACTTGACATGATATTGTAGCGATGTGCACTCGACAAGACTCAGAGCAAAACTAACCATTGACGCTAGAAGCAGCTCCGTAGAAGCACGCATACAGAGAAGGATATGTATATATTATATACCGTTATAATCCGTACTATAGTTTGCCACGGCACTTCTACGAATTCAAAATATTGTTTTGAAGGACCGTTAAACCATTTCAGGTACACAGTTCGGAGTTATTAGACCGAGGGGTGGAACACGCGCTCCACTTGTCCGAGCGCTCGTAAACCTGCTCGACACCTCACCGCGTTTAGTGCTATATCTTTGAAAATACTGCGAATCAGCCTGTATAACTTTAGATACATATTCTTAGATATATTAAGAATAGATTTAAGTAATAAAAAAAATTGATTTTTTGAGCCTTTTAAAAGCAGGATCCCCCCCTAAGGCGCACGTCTTGACGAGTGGAGACGAGCTCGCTCAAGCGGCCTGAGTTCGATTCGCGGTGGGAGCAGATTGAGGATTTTTTTCTCTCTATTTCCTGCCAAGAAAAGAACGCAGACTGCGCACTGGCCCGGGCGTAGGTTTTCTCGGGAGAGGTTAGTTTCCCTATGCCACAGGCACGGGGGCCTGAGCGAATGCCGGGCCAGTGGGGAGGGGGGTTTCAAGGAATTGCTGGGATATACTGTGGAACCAACTTACGACTGCTATTGGAACGCGGTATTCCGAAGCTTCCCGGAACGGAGAGGAAGGAGTTAGGATCAAATACTCCCACACAGAGGTAGTAGGAGTATTCCGTAAAAGGGCACTAACGAATAAAACATATATAATAGTTATTCCGTAAAAGGGCACAAACGAATAAAACATATATAATAGTTAAGTGTTAAAATTATTATATTTTATTAATTTAATTACATTACGGTTTAGTAATTTGCGATAGATAAAATCATCTTTGCCAGTCTTAGTAAAATCTACATGTTTTTTTGCAAATATAAATAATTTATGAAACACATATATTATTGAAGGACATATTATTCATATATTCTTTAAAAATTGATAGAAACTGTGAATTTATTGTTAAGAACTGTTAATAACTTTTGAAAACTTTTGAAAAAGTCAATGAGTGGCTTGATTTTGATATTTGCAAAGATGTAGAATATTTTAAATTTATTCCATTCGCTAATATATTCAAAGCAATGAATAAGATTGTAAATAATTATTTTTATACTAGGCTAATTGAATCTGAATTGAATTAAAACATAAGTGAGTTAGAGTAAGAGATTAAAGCTACTGAAGTATCTGAAACTTGAAAAATATACGCAGTTCTAAAACACTTATCACACTTTCTTCAATTTCTAAGTAAAAGCAGGCTAGGTCTATGATCAGAGCAGGTAGGAGAATTGATTCATAGAGAATTATTTTTATATTGGATTAAGTATATACATCAAGTAAATTTTATCAAAAATTATATGTACTTAATAAGTTTAAAAAGAGCTGTTGTAAAGTTTTCATCAAACAATCTTTGAATAGTAAAAATATCACTTTCTACTGCGTAAGAATATGTGTTTTAACTAAATAAAATAATTTATTGTACTTTGTTGTTTAGAGATATATATTTATTGTATTTATTGTATTTATTGAAAACCAGAAAGAGACACAGTTTATATACAAACTGCAAAACCCTGCAGAGGTAAACTTAGTTACCTATACGCAGGTCTGGTATTAAGACATAAAAAACAAAAAAAAAATTATACAAAATATTAAATAAAAAAAAAATATATATATACTTAATACTAACTTAATACTAACTTAATACTAAAAGTGACTTAAAAACTAAGCATATAAAATTTTCGTTTCTTAACAATTTTCGTATTTTTATATAAAGCGATAAATTATATACAAAACAGTAATTTTGTATCACTGCGCTTCTTAATTAGATCTTATCCAATCTTTTAGCAACTTTTTATGAGAATTTTTAGTTATATTTAAAGTTTTAAACTCATTTTGTAAATTGTTAAAAGTTGTAATTGCTTTTTTAAAACTATTTTTGTCGCTAACCCTTTTGCTATTTTTAGGTATAGTTAAGTTTTTTCTCCTAGTTATACTAGTTGATGCAAGATATTGGCTTTTTAGGTCTGTATAATGATATTTTAACGCCTCAAAAGTAAATAGTTGTTCCAAGTTCATAGGATTATCTTCAACAAAATTGTTCTTATTAATAACTTTCAAAATTTTATTCTGTAATTTTTGCAATAAATCTCTATTATTTCTATAAGCTCCACCCCAAGCTAATATTCCATAACTTATTAGACTATGAAAAAATGCATAATATATCATTCTTAATATTTCTGTTGGCATTGATTTGGCAATTTTATAGAAAATATAGACTAGATATTTCGTTTTTTGTATTATATATTGAACGTGTTTATCCCACTTCAGATTGTAGTCAAATACTATTCCCAAATATTTGCACTTTTCTACTCTAGTTATATTTCTATCCTTAATCTTAATATCTATTTGAGTTGGAACACTATCAATGTAGTTACCATAGATCATAACAACAGTCATCTCAACATTTAAAGATAATTTGTTTACTGCTAACCACTTATCAATTTTTATTAAATACTTATTCATAGTTGTTTGCGCTTCACTCCAAGTATTACCATTTGCTATTATTGCAGTGTCATCAGCATATGACAATATTGTCTCTAGCGGGATCACTTTCAGGATATCATTAATGTATAGTATAAAAAGTAGAGGTCCTAATATTGTGCCTTGTGGAACACCCGTATTTATTAACATGCTATCACTTTCATTAACATTTATTTTAACTACTTGATATCTATCATTAAGATAACTTGAAAGTAGATCCAACGCCTTTCCTCTTATTCCTAAACAATAAAGTTTATCTAATAATATTTTATGATCTACAGTATCAAAAGCTTTTGCTAAGTCTAGAAACGTTATAAGTATCGGTTTACTTTGATCCAAGTTATTTTTTTCATAAAACCAAATTGGTGTTCAGATATTATATTACTTTTTTTAATAAAATCATACATTCTGTTATATAAAATTCTTTCAAGAATTTTAGCTACATTTGATATTAATGAAATAGGTCTATAATTTGATATATTATGCTTCTCTCAAGACTTGTATATAGGAACAATTTCCGCTTTTTTTAGTGCATCAGGCCATACAGCGTTTTCAATACAAGAATTAATTAAATGCGCTAAAGGTTCAGCAATATTGTTGCAAAGTATTTTTAAAGTTTTGGCATTTATTTTGTCAACTCCTCCATTTTTTAATTTAAAATTATTAATAATACTTGCAACCTCATGTGCACTAGTTGGTTTTAAGAAGATGGAGCTTGCATTCATATCTGGTAATTTTAAATCAGCATCCGAATATTTATCAATTTTCTCACTCAATTTTTTACCTATTTCACAAAAATACTTGTTCATATTATTAGCTATTAAACGTTTATCTGTTATTTTCTCACTATCAACTTTAATATAATTAATAGTATCATTAGATTTAATTTTTTTCCCTATTTTTGTGTTTATAATTTCCCACAGTTTTTTGGGATTATTTGTATTATTTTGGATCAGACTTTTATCGTATTTGACTTTTGCATCTGTAATTACCTTATCTAATATTTTGGCATATCTTTTGTACTGTACTTTAAGTTGATCATTCTTACGATCCATCTGCCATAAATTATACAAAAATTCTTTAGTATCACACGATTTTATTATAGCATCTGTAATCCAGTTCTTCCTTTGTTTCTTATTATCTTTCCTCAATTTTATTTTTGCTAATTCAATGCATTTTTTTATTTCGCTTAACAGTGTATCAGTAGCAATATTAGGATCATGTATTGACATAGTTCCATTCCAATTTATTGTCTTGGCAACGTTTCATAATTTTTTATAGTCTATTATTTTAGTGGGTGCTTTACTTTTAGTCTTCATCTTGTTTATAGCAATAAAAATAGGGTAATGGTCTGTTAAAGAATGTTTTAATTTATATGTAACTGTACTTAGGCTATTAGTTTTAATGAAGATATTATCAATACAAGATCCTTTACAGTTTCCTATAGGTGGCCTTGTAATTCCCACGAAACCAGGAAAATATCCATTTTGTAAGAAGTTACAGAGGAATTCTTGACTAATATTATCAGATTCTAGTAAATCAATATTAAAATCACCTATAACTAAATGATTTTTAGTATTTCTCTTATTATTCAAGAACTTGTTTAAATCTAGAATGAATTCTGCTTTAGGTATGTGATGAGATCTGTATACAGCGGAAAATTCCATACTACTGTTATCATTTAATGTGATATGAGTATTTATTATTTTAATCTTTCCATACTTAATAATTTTAGTTTTGTGTACAATATTCTTCAACAAAAACCATGACACCATCATTCTGATTTAAGTTACTTTCATTATAATAACTATTATATCCCTCTAAATCGTGTATTTTATAATTTACTTGTACAAAAGTTTCAGTGCATATAACAATACATGGTCTACTAGTTAGACTTTGTAATAGAATTTTTAACTTATCAAAATTTGCAGACATACTTCTTATATTTACATGCATTATAATATCATTTTTATTGTTAATGATTTTATTTAGACAATTGATATTGTCACATATTTTTTTCTTTTGAATAGAGTCTTTTTGTATTTTATCAAGAAATTCAAAATCCATATTTAATTATTTAAAACTTAAGTCTTTGTATTTTTTCTTGTGCTATTTCTTGTTACTATTTGTTGTTTTTGCTGCTGTTGAACATTTTGTTGTTGTTCTTGTTGCTGTTCTTGCTGCTGTTGTTGCTGCCGTTGTTGGTTTTGTTGCTGTTCTCGCTGTTGTTCTTGCTGCTGTTGAGAAAATTTTTCACTTTGCATATTGTTTGCATTCTCTTTTTGTTGGTTAGTTATCTTCAGTTGATAATGCTTCGGTATTGTATACACTGTTGGTAATGTAGGTATCACAGGATAATCAGTGTTTCCAATTAATTTTTTAATCTTGTTTTTTATTATTTCGCACAAATTTATATCTGCTGCATTATGACACGTATTAAAAACTGTATTAAATTTATTATTGCTGTAACTGCAGTTTATACATACTAATACTTCATTATCACATTCAATAGTTTTGTGATTTTTTGCACACTTTAGGCATGTTATTTTATTATTGCACTTTGTACCATTGTGTCCCAACCTACCACAGTTGAAACATGGTTTAATATTTATCAGGTCAAAAACTCTACAGCTTTGAAATCCAATAAAGATTCTGTTCTTGTTATCTCTGATGTTTTTATAAATTTCAGCTGTCACTTCCACTAAAACGCTACTGAGTTTTGTCGTCTTGTTTGTATACAAGTGTAACACCTGAGCCTTAGTATTAAAATTTGCGAAATTCCTTATGTTTATATCTTCTTCAATTTCATTCTCATCCATGTTCATATTGTTATCAATGCCAACTATTTTAATTTTTGGATTATTTAATTGTTCTATTTTCACTTCACAATCTCCATCTAGACAGTTCTTTAATAAACTTTCAGCATTTTCAACACAGTCATTATTCATACATTTAATAACAATCTCATCTTTATTTTTGCTGTATATTTCTTTTGTTTGAATGCTTTTCTCATCTATTAAACATTTTACTATACTTTTTTTGACATCTGTTTGTCTTGCATTATTTAAGGTTTTAACTATAAGTTTTGGAACTCGTTTTTGTAGAGGTTTCACAGCACTTGTTATTTCTGCAAAAGATTTATTGCTTCTTTGGTAACTTTTTTGTTTTCCTATAATTTCTTTCAGTAGATCATTTTTTTCAAAAAGTTCTCTGTTAAGTTGTTTTAATAGTTCATTTTCTTTTTGCATGATTTCAAGATCAGCTGCACTATCTCTCACTGTTGAGTTCAGTAGGTCTTGAGCTTTACATTCTAATTCCTTCAGTATTTCCTTCCTTATTTCTTCTGATTGCCTCGATTTTATTTGTGCAATCATTGCCTTTGTTGATTCACTCAAAACCTCTTCATCAACTTTTGAGGTTATGTTTTTATGTACATGGCATATTATTAGCCTTTCACTAATAAAAATTAAACTTTTTTGTTTTGCACAACTTTGGTGGTACGCATTATCACATATAATACAAATAACTGTTGTTACTTCATTCTGTGAGTGACATTTCAGAAACTTTTTACTGGTCTTATCCGGAGGATCTTTCCCTCCCGCCGCCATGTTGGCCACGAGATGTAATAGATAAATAAAATAATAAGTAAAATTATATAAAGTAATAAAAAATGACTTCTTATTGCACGTTATTCTTAGTATTCTCTTACCCCAAATTTCATTAAATCGCACATTATTATTATAAATTTAATCAGCTCATAATTTGGAAACAGGAGCAGATCCGATTTCAATTCGGACGCTTTTTAAAGCTTTTTCAGTGTACAAATCGAATGCCGCAACCCGTTTTCATCATCAGATTAGACAAACCTATTGCCTCTTCCAGATCACCGTGAACGAGAGGACTTGGAACGAGGGAGAAGAAACAAGTCAAGGGTATAGGCAATTTGGCGTTATTCTGGGAGAGAGATAGAGAGACAACGCGAGGTGTGAATATGAGGGCGGTCACCGGCGGTCTGCCTGCGCAAGAGCGATGCGCTTAGGCGCACTGTAGCAGCAGCGCGCGGCGAGGATCGCTTAGTAGGCGAAACTCGCGCGGCTTTGGCCGAATATCGGTGTAAGGTAGCCGAGATCTATGGGCATTCCTCTGCAACCGTAACACTTCTGAAGCCGCGGCATAGGCGACCGCGCTTACTATGTGGTGTGAGGTTGTGTGGTTTTGTGTCTATTCGCTTATCATGTGGATTACATTTTTTTTGTCTAGCCCTCTCTCTCCTGATTATAACGTTGAGAATGAGATAATAACTTCATGTAGAATAGTAGTATATGAATTAAAAGATCGTACATTGAGAAAAATATAAATTGCAGAAAAGGTAAAATAAAACTGACAATTAATTATAACGTAAGATAAAAGCTAATAATAAAATTTGAGTATGTACACGGAAGAAAATGCTTGGTGACTGTTACCCAGTAAAAATTGGTTAAAATAATTTTGTTTGTGGTTACAAAGCGAATGGTCAATCCGTCAAACGAAGCATGGTACCGGCAACCAAGTCGAATTCGTTGAAAATTTACGAATTACCTTGTAATTATAACAAATGGGATTTCTTGCAGCATCAAATAAAGAAGGCTTCCAAAGTCAATAGTTATAAGAAATAAGCATTATCATTATCCGTACAAAGTACGAAAAACAATTATTACAAGGTATACTATAACGGGGTGCTCAATTTGTGAATAATAATTATTTACCAACCGAGTCAAAATCCTGCTGGCGTGCGTCACACGCAACACGTGTGCGCGTCTTACCGCAGCGCTTACCTTTGGGTCAGCCCACGGTGACTCGCCGCTGTAGCCTTACCCCGGTGCAGCTGTGGAGGTTTTTCCCACATATACGTCGAATCCACGAGGATTACGACTTTGCAGAGTTTTCTCGACGCACTAGTTTTCACGACCTGAAAGGAGCGCGAAAACGCGAAGACAAATTTTCTCGCAACGCGAGTAGCAATTTAGTTCCGCTTGTCGAATCAACTATATTCTGCAAGCGTCGCATGGGTGTTCAGCGCGACCATTGCTGAGCACGCCGCCGGAATCAGAGAGGGCTTCGATCACGCGCGGGCCTCTCCTACCGCGGCCTATTCGGAGCCCTTATATTCTGGGGGCACGGCACGCTATTCGTAGCGTGACCATTACGCACGTACGCGTTTACCTCTGGGCTAGCCCTTACCTCTATTAAATAGAGTGTGTGGATCGGAGGCGGAACGCAGCTGACGAAGCTTCTCTTTCTCTCTGTCTCTCTCTTTCTCGTTGCTGGCCGCTAGCTATGTCACTTCCCCTACCGTTTCCACCTCGGTACTTGCTGTTGGAGGCTTTTCGACTCGCGTGCGGACGCTCCTTCTGTTGGCGATTATGGGGGTCGAGCGTTCGCCTACACCAGTCGTTCTTGCACACACGCACGCAAGAATCACCGTGCACAGCCCAAGCGCGAATACGTGCAGTTGCGGAGCGGGAGAATCGCCAAAATGGCGGCGGGCAAGCCGAAAGCATGGTGCGCAGCACGATAGCGTTAACGATAAAGGCTTTCTCCACAACCTCGGCGACATCTCGCCGCCTGCTCTCTCTTGCCTACCTATTGAAGCGCGCGTGTGTCAGATGGGGACACTTGGCTCATTCTCCGCGCTGTATTGCTTGTGATTTATTCGCAACTCGTTACAATACATGTTAACATTATCATAAAGGCTCGAACGGATTAACAATATTAAATTTGCCTTCGAGGTATTGGGCTTATTGAATATCTTTTCTCGATCTGAATTACAAAAATATAATTATTAGATTCTGTTTTGCAAAGTTAGCAGGGACCCGGTTAGTTTTAAAAATAAATCCGCGGCAATTTTTTCGTCTCGACGGATAATTTACGGATAATTTACGGATAATTTACGGGGGTACCCTACAAACTTCATTTTGAGTTGGAAAATTCTGGTGTTTATGAGCGGTACAAAATTTTTCGAGTAAATCTGAGAGCAGGGATGTTTTACGGCAAAAAAGCGGCAAATTTGAAGCCCTGTCCCAATGACGTGGAATGCTTTCTTGATAGTTTGAAGAGGGGTACCCTACTAACCTTTTCCAATGTTAGCAGGGACCCGGTTAGTTTTAAAAATAAATCCGCGGCAATTTTTTCGCGACGACGAATAATTTACGGATAATTAACGACAAATTTTGAGCATGTAAAAAATGGTCTAGAACGCAGGTTAGTGTAAGTTAATATTTCGTTTTGAGGTATTTTGATGTTAAATGTTTTATTCGTCAATTGTAAGTGTTGGAACATGTTTTTTATTTTTTTAAGTTCAAAAAACGTTTGATTTATTTCGGACCATTAATTGAGTTTAAACAATTTAAAAAAAATTAACTTTTATTCGTTTTAAGTCGAAACCTATTCCAGAATTTTTTTAAATAAAATTCGTTAAGGTAGTCCTGTGTAAAATTTGACAAAAAACACAATATTTGTTTAATTTTATTTTCTGATACTTTGTACATTTTTAGAACAGAAAATAATTTTGTATTGGCAATATTGGCCATAAAAATAATGTTAATGATCTTAATAGTTATGTATACGTATTTTTCTTCCGACCTTTATTGCACGGAATCTAGCGTATTCCTACATTAACCCAATCCAAACCCGTATCTAAATTAAGTCTATACTATGCAGACAAACTTCAGAAGACATAGAAATTTTTAAAATAATATTTTGATCGATATTTTGCGATAGAAAAATTTTTTTTGAAATCATCAAAAAATAATTTATTATTTTATACAAAAGTGTGGTTGTCTCCAGTTATGGTTTTTCAATGTTCAGCAAGTCTTATGCGCATAGGATTACAATGAATTAATCTGAAACTTTAAGGATATCTTATTCAACGTATTCGCATTCCAACCATGAATTTCGATTTTTCAAAAATAATTTTATTAAGAAAGTGTTATTCATGAATAGAGTTAAAAATGTCGATTTTTTTACGTTATTTTTACAATGAAAATTCAATATAATTTTTTTTTCTTATAATTGTGTTTTTAAAAATTTGGAGGTAGACCCATAACTATGGGTAAACTGTCTAAAAAATTCTGAATTTTACAAAAAACTTTCTTTTAGGTAATAAATATAACCACCACTTTAATAAAATGTTATGTAACTACAAAATTTATCAAAATTTACTATAGGACCTTAAATTCGTTTTAGTTTTCTTTTTATAGTGACTTTATTATAATTTGAATTTTTGAGTTCTTTTGGTAATATATTGTATATTTTAATAGCTATTATATAACTGATTTTATTACTAATAGTTTTAGTAATTCTTGGTATATATATACTTTTATTTCTCGTGTTACTTCTGAATTGTAGATGTTTATTTTTCAGCGTAGAATAATGATATTCTAAGTTTAATGGATAATTGTGTATGATAAGTTTGTTTTTGTTGAATATTTTTAGAATCCTACTATGCAGTCCCTGTAATAGATTAAGAGTATTTTTATATGCATCACCACAGGCTATTGTACCATAATTGATGCAACTATGAAAAAAATGATAAGCGATTATTGTTAATGTTTTCGTTTGCATAAATTTTGAGATTTATATATTTGATTATTATTTACTTTACTAAATAGTATTTAAGCAGCATCATTGCCGGGGTCCAGTGGTGCGCGAGCGGACAGTTAAGCAGCGTTGGGCATAGTTAATACTTGGATTGGTGACCGTTCGGGAAGCCCATCCCAACAATGATGTTTTCGCAGATGAGTACCGAAAATTTAGGTATTTTTCGGGGGTAAGAAAGGTGCCTAAGTTTAACTTTCTAATAGGCTGAATTCCTGGCGTGGGTTTTCTTGGTTTGAAAAGTTTTCCCCACGTCACAGGGATATGGCCCTGAGTGAATGCGGGCATTCAGTGGGGTATAAAATGTTGGGGATAGGATACAACACTCCCACACATAAGTGGTGGGAGTGTCCCGAAAAAAGGGCACTAGGTGCCTATACGGGTTGGTAGTGAAGAATGAAAGAAAACGCTAAATAATATTTACTAGATAAGCGATTTACGCAACCTAGTATTGATTCAAAATATTCTGAAAGAAACAGTTCTTTTTATGGGATACACACGTTCTTCTTTTTAAACAAATTATTAGATGAGTATAAATAAATTTTATTAGTTTATTTTTGAAAATGGGAATTAATAACTTGTGTAAAAGATTTAAAGTTTAATCATATTTAACATTTAAATTTTAGTTTTACGTAAATTAAGAATTTAACTAAAACAGAAGCAAATGGCGAATCTAGTTGAAAATACTGTTTATAATACCGTAAGTATAGAAATTCAAGCGTGGATTTTACAGCTAGAAGGCAATGAATTGGACGCAGTTCTAAATAGATTAGAATTAAAAAGCGATAGGTTATATAGACGCTTGCGAGGCGGCTACACAGCGACCGATTATGTTGATAGCTTAGATAATACGGAGGTACCAGCGCAGAAAACTCGTGAACAGAAGCTAATGAGGTATTGTATGACGCTAAGTTCAGTGAGAGGACACAAACCGAAATCTTGGAAAGACAAGGATATTCGGTAAGCCACGAAGATGCACAAGACTTACTGAACGAAATTGCTTCGATAGCAACTAGCTCCACGCAAATGAATTTAGCGATTATATCTCTGACGCTATACAAAGAGAATAGCCAGATGAATCCTGGTAATATACAGCATTAAAGCGTACCAAAATTTTTTTCAGATTTTTATACAATATTTAGTAGTTGCTCTCAGCTTTCAAAGTTTTCTACATTTGACCAGTAGAAAGAGCAAGTGTTTGGAGGTTTCAGCAGTAAACAGATAATTCTAACACTGTCCTTGCAATATGCTTGCGGTCCGACCCTACAAAATATTTACAGCCTGGTTATCCCAGACGGTCAATATTCAAGACTGCGTTAACCCATTTATATTTTGGGGACTTCTCATGCATTTTTCTTGTGTTATTATTAAATATTTATTTACTAAATATATTATTACTATTTATAAAAAAGTTTATAATTTTTTATAAAATATTTTGATATATTTATTGAGCTTCTTTGAAAAGATGGATTTGTAATATGAGCAAAATACTTATTTTAAAATAAAATATTATTTTTACTAATAAAGTTGTAAATTGTAACGTCGTATGCTCATTCCGTTGAACGCCAAAATTGCATGACGTGGTACGAACTAAGCGTATGTCGCTCTATAGCCTGATAGATTTGATTTATTTATTTTTCGGTCTGCACTTGTGTGCAATAACCGGAAACTAAAGCGTTAAGTGTTAGCTAGTGTTGCTGAGGTGAGTAGATATTTTAGGTATTTATATATTTTGATATATTCATAAGGATTTAATTTAATTGAAATATTTCTTTTTATATATTTATTTAATTATATTTTTGTTATGATATCTTTATTTTATTTTATTTTATTTATAAATATAAGTTTTGTCTTCAAGGTAGATATAGCGCGTGAATTTGTGTGTATAGATTTTTTTGTGTTAGTGTGTATATATATATATATATATATATATATTTTGAAAATATCCTCGCCCCAAGGCTGAGGCTAGACTGCTCTTACTTCCGGGTTTCGCTGGCGATTTTTCTGGGATGGGCCAGCTTTCCCTCTCACATTCTCTTTATCCTTCTTCTACCGTTCACTCCCTCGATAAACTATATCTGTGTAGGTAGGTGTGTATATGTGTGCATTTGTGTCCATAAAAATTACGTCGCTTTTAACAAAGAATCGCTATAATAATAACAATAATAATAATTTTCTTTACGAGGGTATGTAGCCACCTAAGGTACACCCGACTGGGTTTGCACAGCAGGATAGTGTAGGGCTCGTTGGGGATGCATTCGACGTGTGTATAATATATGACGAAAAATAAAATAAACAAAATGCGAATAAACTACACAGCCGTTGCATCGCAAAGCGACCCACCAAAACCTACCACCCTTTCCTCTTCTGGCGGAACCCATCCTGGTACCGTTTATCACATTACCTCAGGGTTGTGCCATTCTATTATTCGAACCGGCGCATTCATCTCCATGCGGAAAGGAGAAGTATCCTAGTCCCTCCTCGCGACATTCATAAAATGAGGGAAAATGAGCGTCCTCCGGTTAAGAAAGCGTCCAATATTATCCTTCCACGTCCATTTCCATGGAGTCATCCAACGTCCCTGGGTTATGTTGGGATGTAGGAGCGTCTCCCAGCGCTTCATTCATACCTTCGTCGGTTGCCTTGTCTAGGTACCGTATCTTTTGTCGTAGGACCGTCGCGGCGAATTTTGCCGTGGCGGCTCACTCATTCTCGGCGGACAGCATTTCACCCACGATGTTCTCAGGCGTGAATTGTCCGACCGAGCCAAGAAGATCTGTTCTTTCTTCGTTCCACTTTTCGCAGACGAAAAACGTGTGAAACGCATCGTCGCAATCAGCGGAACAGAAAATGTAACTCAGGCTTTGAACCTTCCCCATACGATTGAGGTATGAGCAGAAGTACCCATGGCCACTCAGGAATTGGATCAAGTAGTAATTTACCTCCCCATCGTCTGTGTTAATCCAAGGGGCCAGCTGGTCTATCAGCCTTGCTGTCCATTTACCCTTGGTTGTGGTTGTCCAGGATTGTTGCCACGTTTCCATGGTGCGTTTCCGCTTCTCTCTATGGACTGTTGTTCTGTCCTATCCTGTTTTCTTCCGTTCGTAGATTCGCTTGCGATCCGTCGCGTGTAGGTTGATCGGGATGATTCCCGCAATAACGAGCACTAAGGGTCCCGAGACCGTACGATAGGCGCTGATGACTCTGAGTCCTTCGCCATTGCATCGGCCCATACTTCAGAACCGTACAATAAGATGGATGTAATGACTGACATGAGGAGTTGACGCTTCATACACTAGGTAACGAAAGAAAGTAAGCTTAGTGTCTAGTTTGAGTTCCAGATACATAGTCTCCGTCCTTGTCGAAACCTCCGCGTCTCCCACATACATGGGGAAGATGCTCTCAATCCCTTTGCCAGTGAAGGGCACGATCTCTGTCTTAGCGGTTGCCAAGTCAAGACCGTGTTCCTCCATCCAGCGCGAGATCCTGCACATCGCCTGGTTAAGCAGATATTGTGGTTTTTCAAAGTCCCGCGCGATGATGACTAAAGTGACATCATCAGCGTAGGCTATCATGTACACCCCTACCGGTAGCCCGAGTCGTAACAAGGCGTCGTACAGGATGTTTCAAAAATCAGGGCCAAAGATCGACCCCAGTGCCACGCCGGCGCTGAGATATTTCTCGCGTTGGCCTTCTTCTATTTCGTTAGCGTTAGCGGTGGATACGGTCCTTTAGGTAGTCCCGTTTTACCCGCATGAGGTACTCTGAGACTCTGAACTCGTTCAACGCGTCCACGATGTCTGGCCACCTGGTCGAGTTGAAGGCGTTCTTAACGTCCAGCGTAACGGGAAGTGCGATGTTCCTGGAAAAATGATTTCCAGTCGAACTACCTCTCGTATAGCGTCCACCGTGGATCGCCATTTCCTGAAGCCGTACTGGTTGTCGGCTAAATCGCCGGCAGCCTACACAGCTCCCTATAGCCGTGGTTTGAGCAACCTCTCATAGAGCTTCGCTGCGTGGTTCAACATGCACAGTGGCCTGTTAGACGAGGGAAGCCGGGGATCACCTCCCTCACCTTTGCTGATCAACATGAGACGCGCAACCTTCCAAGGAGTGCCAAAGACACCTGCCTTAAGGTACGCGTTGTACATGTTCAGCAATAAAGAACGTGCTTTCACCACGATGATCTTCAATATTTCAGCTGGTATCCGTCGGGCCCAGGCGCCTTTCCGCTCCGCATCATTTTGGTGGCGATCCGCAACTCCTCTGTGGAGAATAGAGGAATCTTACCTACTTCAGCGGCTTCCTCCTGGTCTTGCCTTGGCGGCTGTGTTTGGAACAGAGTGTCCACGATTCGAGCCATGGTGTTCTGGTCGAAAGGGTGATTTGTTGAAAGGGTGATTTGTTAATCCTGACGCTCTACGTGCTCGATTTTCGGATGCAAAAGACACGTCCGGAATCGTCCCAATATGCCCTACCCTTCTGAATGTCGACGTGTTCATAACGTTGAGAACTATCAGGCCGAGTCTAGATACCATCTTCATGATGGACTTTCCTCTGCTGTCCGGCACTGGCATGCCCCACTCCAATGCTCGAGCATGTAAGTTACGTCTCTGCTACTCACCAACACAAAGCCGCTTCCGGCCCCGTGTTCGTCCACTCTGATGGTTCGTGGGTCCACCTAGATTGCTGCTGTGGCAAGTGTGTCTTTGTACCACGTAGATACGTTAATTCGGCTCTATGGAGGTTTGCTTTAAGGACCGTTATACGGTCAATCATTAACGCTTGGCTTTGGTCTGCCTAAGCGTATCGCGAAACGTTCTACACTGCCCTGAACCCAGCGTGTAGCCCAGCTGTGCTTGGTCTACTTTCAGGTCAGTGCACAAGACGCACTTCGCCTCGAAAGCCTAGCAGGCTGCTCCTTTATGACCTTCTGCGCTACATTTGTAGTAGGCCTTGCTTCAGTTTGGGCCACGACAATCGTGCGCTTAATGTCCATAACCCAAACATCTGAAGCATCATTGGAGCCGCTGACATCTTCTAAGTCGGCATTCAGGCGAATTCAGGCAGATCTTCTCAAGGAAGCACTCTGCCATTTCCTGGTCCATCTCTACGATGGCCAGTCACTGCTCTCAACTATTGGGCTTGGTCAGCGAAACGCGAATATCACCCTTTAACCCATTAAAAACCAGGCAAAACCTGGCAGAGATATCGAGAAACGAACTGTGCCATCCTTTGCATAACCAAAAAAAAAAAAAATACCCGTGTTTTTTCTTTTGTCGATTACAATTGTTTATAACAAATTATTTAAACAAATAACCCAAAATGTTGTAATTTTGCAAAACTGAATGCCGATATCGATTCTACGGGCAAAAACACGACAAAAACCTATGTAACGTTTTTTTGTCAGAGTTCAATTTGTTAGTGTAAAATACCTACAAACAATCGTACTCTGGGAAGGGGGCATTGACCATGCCAAATACCATGCAAAATATGGCAGAGATATCGAGAAACAAACTGTGCCATCCTTTGCATAACCAAAAAAAAAATACCCGTGTTTTTTCTTTTGTCGATTACAATTGTTTATAACAAATTATTTAAACAAATAACCCAAAATGTTGTAATTTTGCAAAACTGAATGCGGATATCGATTCTACGGGCAAAAACACGACAAAAACCTATGTAACGTTTTTTTGTCAGAGTTCAATTTGTTAGTGTAAAATACCTACAAACAATCGTACTCTGGGAAGGGGGCATTGACCATGCCAAATACCATGCAAAATATGGCAGAGATATCGAGAAACGAACTGTGCCATCCTTTGCATAACCAAAAAAAAATACCCGTGTTTTTTCTTTTGTCGATTACAATTGTTTATAACAAATTATTTAAACAAATAACCCAAAATGTCGTAATTTTGCAAAACTGAATGCGGATATCGATTCTACGGGCAAAAACACGACAAAAACCTATGTAACGTTTTTTTGTCAGAGTTCAATTTGTTAGTCTAAAACAGGAACGAACTTTTCACATGTAAATCATCCTTCTCATCCGTCTTAGATGTTGACCTGCGGAATACCGTAGTGTTGCATGCTACAATTGGATGAGCTTATTTTTTTTCAAAACCTTCCGTGTTGGAGATCACATTTGAGTGGCAGGCTAACGGTGGTACATCAGTTGAAAAAAAAATTAGCTTTCGAAACTAGACTTTAGGAATAGAACTTTTCATAAAAATAGATCACATTATTCTGTGTCGATAACGCAATTGATAATGTCGAGACGGAGAGTTAGGGATCTACCTGATTTAGTTGAGGATTCTGACATTGACGAAGATCAATATGTCGATATAGCATTTGTTCCTGCTGATCATGAAAGTTTAGATAGAGATTCGGATGTTGATCTAGAAGAAGATATAACATCTTATGATCTTCCTACAGGTTCTTACGAACATGTGAAAAGTACTTACACAAGTACTCAAAAATTGTTGGAGCCGAATCATATTTACGATTGGGAAGATGATACTCTAAATAATATATCTCCTGATATCGAGGACAACTCCAATCTGTCAGATATTTCTCAATTGTTTTTTAAAAATTCCTTGGAATTATTCGAGTTATTCTTCTGGGAATCGATGAAGAATCATGTTGTGGAAGCTACTGCTGAGAATCATTTCGATTTGTCTAAAAATGATCTAGAAAGATTTATTGTAATCATAATGATTACTATTTACAATTCTAGAAAACGTCTTTATGATTATTGGTCAACAAAACGAATCCTAGAGTGTCCAATCATTACCGAACTTTTGACGAGAACTGAATTTGTTACCATCAAGAAGAATATTCGATTTTACAAACATCAAGATGAAAATCCAACTGACAAAGTTTGGAAAGTAAGAACGATGTATGACTTGTTCCGTGAGAATTGCATGCAATTCGGTTTCTTCGACTACAACCTATCGATAGATGAAGTAATGGTGAAATATTTCGGTAGATTTGGTATCAAGCAGTGTATCAGGAATAAGCCTATCAGGTTTGGAATAAAGATGTGGGCACTTTGTTCTTCTGATGGATACATCTATGACCTCGATATTTACACAGGTAAATCAGGGAATATCACACAAAAAGTTTTAGCTTCTGTTGGATTGGGTTCAAGAGTAGTAATACAATTACTTTCTACTTTGTTAGAAGGAACCGAAAAAGAAGATTTGAGTAAGTACCACGTGTACTTTGACAACTTTTTCTCTAATCCAGACCTAATGATACATTTGAAGAAGAATGGTTTATCATCAACAGGCACTGCCCGGCAGAATCGCGTGAAAGAGAAGGTCGAAATGCCAAAAAAAGCTGAAAGAGGAACCACTATTTCTAAGCATGAAGCAAATTCAGGGTTGAATTTCATTACGGTAATGGATTCCAAACCCGTATCGATTCTCTCAACTAAATATGGGGATGAACCGAAAGTGGCAATGGAAAGTGGAAAAATTCCATTCTTTTCCCTCATTCTTTTTTCATGTACAATCAACACATGGGTGGTGTCGATCTCCACGATCAACACTGTAATGCTCTGATGCCTTCGATAAGAGGTAAAAAATGGACATGGTGTCTTTTTATGCGACTTATTCAAGCATCTTTAGCGAACGCTACGATGATTTACAATAAACTCCATCCGGATGAAAAGAAAGGTTCCAAAGATATTGTTCAAGAAGTTTGTGAATATTACATTCAGAAGCTATCATCAGTACGTATTCCCAGGGAAAAGAGGAAGCCTGAAAATTCTTCAGAACACATCATGAAACAAGGAAGTATGAAAAAATGCGGGATAGGTACGTGTTCGACGAGAACAGAATGGTTCTGTACGAAATGTTGCAAACCTATTTGCAGAAAACACAAAGAAGATCACGGCAATGAGCCATAATTGGGTTCATAACTCGGAAACTTATTGAAACTTTTACTACGTTGCGCACGATTGTTTATCCTTATTTTACACTAACAAATTGAACTCTGACAAAAAAACGTTACATAGGTTTTTGTCGTGTTTTTGTCCGTAGAATCGATATCCGCATTCAGTTTTGCAAAATTACAACATTTTGGGTTATTTGTTTAAATAATTTGTTATAAACAATTGTAATCGACAAAAGAAAAAACACGGGTATTTTTTTTTTGGTTATGCAAAGGATGGCACAGTTTGTTTCTCGATATCTCTGCCATATTTTGCATGGTATTTGGCATGGTCAATGCCCCCTTCCCAGAGTACGATTGTTTATAGGTATTTTACACTAACAAATTGAACTCTGACAAAAAAACGTTACATAGGTTTGTGTCGTGTTTTTGCCCGTAGAATCGATATCCGCATTCAGTTTTGCAAAATTACAACATTTTGGGTTATTTGTTTAAATAATTTGTTATAAACAATTGTAATCGACAAAAGAAAAAACACGGGTATTTTTTTTTTGGTTATGCAAAGGATGGCACAGTTCGTTTCTCGATATCTCTGCCAGGTTTTGCCTGGTTTTTAATGGGTTAAGACTCTTGCTTCTTTGGTGGTAAGGCTCCAACTCTCACCAACTCTCTGACTTCCACGTTTGTCTTAAGAGTCAGGGTCTTTACGGTCCCTGACGTGCCCATTACCTTCCTAATGGAGTCTCCTATAGTCCCCAGGTTCTAGTTGTTGCTCTTTGTGCCGAACTCTACCAAGACGTCGCCAGCCCTGGTTTTCCCGATACGCTTAATATCAGTCTTTCGACACTCTGCTGTGACCTTTTCGCGGACATTCGTAAGGTGACTCCATCGCCAGATCGAATAAGGACAGCCTTGGGTCGCTTCCTAGGCGTCCTCCTCCTCTTCTTCTTTTTTGGAGGCTTTTGAGAAGCCTCGCTCTTCTTCTTAGCCGGTGTTCTGGCTGTTGGGGGCTTGTTTTGTTGCGGCTGCTGCTGGAGTTGTTATCGCAGATGCTGTAGATTCTGTTGTTTTCGCTGAAGCTGTTGTTGGCTCTACTGCGCTTGATGTTTCTGCTGCTGTTGTTGCATTTTTTTGGTTGCAGCTTTCTCTCTCCTCGACAGGACCGGAGCAAAACCGTCGGTCTCCGGGGGCCCGTTGGCCCTGGCCTTCTTATCAGTGACAACTAACTCGGCACTATAGGAGTCCACGTCTCGGGGTGACCCTCTCTTATTTTGAGGCCGCTGGCTTGAGGTAGCCGTGACACCCAGAGTATTTGTTGGGCTGTACTCTTCGATGTTGGGAAGCAGACGGTCCTTCCAAGAGTTGAAAAGTTCGACGACATAAGGTATGGAGTGTTTGATAGTGTTATTCACTCCGGGCTGCTTCTCCAACGCATTTCCTATATTATTGAGGATTTCATCTATACCTTTATGAAGTCCTCAATACTGCTTACCTCCGGGCGGCTGACCTGTTGTGTGCAGCCCGGTAGCGAATTTGGAGTTGAACTACCTTCTGGCTCATCACTTGGTTTTATAGGGATATTTTCTTCCTTGATTGTTTAACCGGCGCATCGTGCGAAGGGGGCGTGCCAAAATAGTTGGGAACGGGTGCACTCTCGGATACTTTGATCCTACCCAGATCCCTGAGGCTCAGCCTTCATTTTCTCGGTCCTGGAAAACACGAACAGACCAGACCTCGCCCGGAGCAACAGGAGTTCCGATCCCCCTACCCAATACGCACTTCCTGATCAGGGTCCGAAGCGGCCGGCTTCTGATCCCGCGCCGGACCTAACCGACTCAGCAGAGCTAGGCTTACATCAGCCCTTCGCCAATGCCGATGGGAACAACCGATAGACGTCCCAGCACTCCCAGCGCGTCCCGGCGTGAGAACAATTGGGTCGAGCGGTTTTCTATCCATCTGCCTCACGACTAACGTACCGCCCGAGAGGAGATGTTTGAGTATTTTGTTGAGTGTAGTGCGTGTGGTAAGTGTAGGGTAATGATTGTAAGAGTAAATGTGTGTAGAGTATGTTCGGTTACCATTTACTCACCTTCTGACTTCCAGGCGAACTGGCAAGTCATCCGGCTACATGCCCTACCAGGAGGACCGCTGCACTTCTTCATGCCAGGAAGCCTATGCCTATAATAATAATAATGATAATGATAATGATAATGATAATGATAGTGATAATGATAATAATAATAATAATAATAATAATAATAATAATAATAATAATAATAATAGTATTATAATAAACGCCATATAAATAAAATATTATTTTTATAAAAGTAGCTGCAATTGTTCTATAGCTAATGTAATCGCATCATCAACCCATTAACATGAATCGTGTATTAGTAGTAGTAGTAACGTCATAGCATCTATTTTGTTTGATTGCTCGCATAATTTTTTACTTTCTAAGCTGAAAAAGCACTTAAATAATTGATCATGCGTTACTGAGTATACATCAAAAGTAAAATTATTAATATTTTAATTCAGCGTTTAAGAAAATAAAGTAGAAACCATGATTTACTAACACCAACGCAGGTAACAACGATGCGGTTTCGGCCGTTGTTTACGTTAAAGGGTTACAATATAATCAGTTATATTTATAAATCAATACTAAATCCTATTTTATATAATTACTATATGAAAATGATATTCGTAAATAATTATCTCCTATTTAACAGTTATAAAAGTAATAACAAGACTTTTAAATGGTTATATTAGCTTAATCCTATTTGAACTATTATTTGTATATATGTAAATATATAAATAGATTAAAATAATTCAATTAGTTTCGTATTCAAATTGTGAGTGTTTCGATTATTGAAGCTATTTACAAAGAATTGTATAAACTGCGAATATACAAATTCAATTACAATAGGGTGGGTATAATGAGGGCTCGACACGTTTCTCTGGAGCATTGGTAGAGTGATGTCTCGCCGCTGTCTCTCTATCTCGCTCTCTCTCTCTCTCTTCTCTCTCTCTCTCTCTCTCTCTCTCTCTCTTTCTCTTTATCTCTACCTGCCTGTTTGCATTGGGCCCGCTGAAGGTTCGCACTATGAGTGTTTGAGCCTATAGAGTAATTAAGTATCCCCTGTACTTCTATATATACTGCTGTATATCACGGTGTTATATTTGGAGAGCTAGTTTGATGTCCCTTTTTTAGGCACGACCGTTCCAAGGGAGAGCCTTATATTTTCGTCATCGCAAAAAAGTGTAATGTTTTTAAAAATAACAAATTATTGCATAAAGACATATTTTAACACTATAGGTACACATTTCGAGCATCCCCGTAAATGTATGTATGGACCTACGGCCATTAGTAGAGTAGACAAGAGTATGGATGTATATATGTATGTAATCAAGTTTATGCAATATCAACGAGGCTGCGGTGAAACTGACTGAAGCTTATAGAGGTTACATGACACATTATAAGAAGCTGACGTATCTATTTTCAGCCATATCCGATAATTATGGATGTATTATGTATAGTGGCTCATCGGCGTCCTTAATCGGACCTACGGCCATTAGTAGAGTAGACAAGAGTATGGATGTATATATGTATGTAATCAAGTTTATGCAATATCAACGAGGCTGCGGTGAAACTGACTGAAGCTTATAGAGGTTACATGACACATTATAAGAAGCTGACGTATCTATTTTCAGCCATATCCGATAATTATATTACCATATACTAGAACTTTACAGATATCGAAAAATTGAATTTTAGCTGTATCTTGAAGAAAAAAATATAGATCTCGAAAAAATACAACTTTTTTGTATTTAAAATTTTTTACGTAAACGTCATTTAAATAAAAGAAAAAATAAAAAGCAAAAAGGCATATAAAATCGATTTTTAGGTCACAATTGGATTCTAACACATTGTATGCAAAAAAATTCTACAATACACTTATAGATCACGAAAAATACAACTGTTTTGTATTTAACACTTTTTATGATAACGACATTTAAACAAAGTTTGTCAAGAAAAACGAAAAATAAAGCACAAAAAAGGCATCAAATAAAAACTAAAATTTATAATGAAGGTCGCGCTGGACGTAACAAAAGAATACTACTATTTTATTTATCAATTTAAAATTTCGTATAGAAAAATGACGCGCGCTGTACCCATGCGATTCGAATCTTGTCTCCTGAATCATTTTGACATCACCATTACGTGAACATTTTAAGAGGACTATTTTTAAGCAAAATTAAATAATTTAATAAATAAAAGAAAAATATAATTTAAAAATTATATTTTATAAACTAGGTACTAGGGTATAGAACTAGCATTTAATACACGGAGAGAAGAGATGTATTAAAAATTACTATTTACTGTATGAAAATTACTATTTTATGAAGGAATGGTGGAATTTACTTGCATTCTAATGCTTTTTACTGTATTTTGTAGCAGTTAATGTTAAACGTATATGATATTCTGCAATTAAAGAATATGAAATTTTACTATCTAGCTTAGTTCAAATTGTCATTTATAGAATTTACTAAAAAATGTAGTAATTTGTGCTATTTTTTTTAGTTAATTTTACGTACTTACGTATTAAATTCCCGTAAATATTTTAGTAAACCGTCTAAACAAAAAATCGAAAAAATAAAAAATCTAACCTCTAAAACTTATACGTAAAAAATAAAAAATCAAAAATCTAACCTCTAAAACTTATACGTAATCTTTTGCAACTGACCACGATACTTTTAATTCGATGAAACAAGTTTTTTTTTCATTATATCAATACATGTAAATTAATTAGAATTACAACAATGAATAAGTATGTCATTATTTAATTAATGTTGACAAGATAAGCGTAAACGAAACAAAAGCCTAATGTAACTTATAAGGATGATTCGAAGTATAGTAAACAAGGATCATGATGGCGCAGTTGGTAGAGCGTCCGCTTCAGAAGCTGCAGGTCGCCTGTTTAAATCTTCATGAGGTCGGTTTTTTCGGTAAAAATAATTTGATTTAAAATTAAAGTGTACAAATATAAAAAAACATAATATCTAGAATAAATAACAATCAGGGAAACATTAAAATGAAAAAAAAAATTTTTTAACGTGAATTATAAAATTACTATTTAATATTTTACAAAATTGCTATACTAAATAGTAAAAATTGATAAAATACGAATATGTCCAAATATTACAACAGAAAATAATAAAAATTCATTCATATATTAATAAGAATTATAACATTGTTTCTCTCCGTGTATGGATTTATCAGTTATCTTAATTTTTAATTTGAACTTATTATTTAACCAATCTTCCAAATAACAAAACAATTTACTTCATTGTAATTAATGATTCAGTATTATCATTCAATGTGAAGGTTTCAAAAAGTCCAATGTGTCTTCTGAGAAACTAAGAATTTTTAACCTTAGCAGTAAGAACCTTCAAGTACAAAGGAGTTAGTTGAACCCTTTATTTCTCAAATAATAATAAAATTTGGGTGAGTTATTAAGAATCGTATATTAGTACCATATGTCTAGCTTAAATAATAAATGTTATAAGTAACTATAATTATAGATAGTATATATGTTTTTGAAGTTTAAAAATGAAAAACAGAATATCAATATCAAATCGATCCAGCTACCTACAGCGATATAATGGAAGAGTAATAGATCTAAGGAAATCTAAAGCAGTAAGTTCCTTAAAATCGTTGTCGCTTGATAAATTTATCTCTTCCAACACCTTACAATTTTTCAAAATACTGGAATTCACAACAGATTTTTCGAATTCTGACCCAATGTCATGGCGTTCTAGAATAGATTATATTGAAGGAATGCTTATTATTAAACGCTTGCCTTTTGTCAATCATTCGTAAGCGAATTTAATGATTCAATAACGCTAGATGAGGACCAAAGACAATATTTGGTACATGTATAAGACAAAGTTATTCGAAACCATAAACGTTTCCCTAATTGTAATAACAGTACTCTTGCATTTACTTCTAAAAATAATGTTACTGTAAGTTTTTGAATAAAAATATAATTTTACATTATATTAATATTCCAAATAATCATGAAATTCAGTTTTTTATGAATTTTTCAGCGCTTTCGTAATTTTGAATCGTTGTAGTGTTGCAATTTATTTTCTTTTATTATGTTGTATTAATTTATTACAAAAAGAAGTGTGTAACGAACATATTTATTACGTTTTTATGGTTTTAAACTCTTTTTGTCTCTCCATATTCTGGTTTCTGATATCTTTCTCGGATTTTTTAAACTAAATCTTAATTATTTCGAAGGGGTTATAATTCTGTTTTGTTTTTTGTGTTTCATTTTGTTCTATTTATGATCATTATTTTCCTGTAAAAAAAATATTTTGCTAGCATATTTTATGATTTTATTACGTTTTGTATTTGGTCTAAATATGGTTTCTGATATCCAAGTGTGGCTTCTGACCATATTTTTACATTTTATTTTGTAGTATTTCTTTATTATTTCAACGTGGATTAAATTTTTTATTGTTTTTCGTATTTCATTTTGTTCCTTTCAGTGGTCATTCTTTTTCTACTTAAAAGAAACTAGTTATCTAACATAGATTTTATAGTATTAATACATGTTTTTCATGTTGAGTTGGCATTTCGAATATATGGTTATTTACGAAAATTGAAAATATTTAACGTCAATTAAAGACATAAAATAAGTGTAAAATATATTTTATTTCGTGCATTGGAGGTAATAATAATCATAACAAATCATGAAAATTAATGTTAAACATAATATTGTGTTTTTAATATGCTTTCTTTATGTTCATTTATTATTTCGTATATCTGAGTACTTTTGATCGGAGAGATACAAGTGACTTAATGACATAAAATAGATGTAAAATGTATTTTGTGTCTTGGATTAAAGATTATATAATGATAATAATAAATATAACTAATCAATATATAATACACATATATATATATATATATGGGGGGTCCCCCCTGCTTACTCCGCTCACCAACCCCTATTCAACTTTTAAACTTTAATAAACCTTGTAGAACTGATATTCGATCAATGCTAAATTGTGCACAATTATAATGTGCATGAACCAGAACTCTACAATTTTTGCTTAAGATATATCAGCATTTTTTAGAGGGGATGTGGAGGGGGTGGATGGGATGTGGAGCGGATGTGGAGGGGGATGGAGGGGTGTGGAGAGGGATGGAGAGGGGTGTAGTGACTTTATAGCGGTTACGATGATATAATATAGTGTTAAGTGACGGAAGGTGTACTAAATTAATTAAATTAAGTAATTGAATACACATACACAATTTCCGTCACTTAGTTCTCCATGTATTGGTCGAGAACTGATTCGAGACTCTCCTCCCCTATCGCGCGATCGGTGAATGCACGCTGCAAAGTGCCAATCCTGCTGTCGCTAAGCTCATTTAAGAGCCATGAGCGTGACACGAGGTGGCAATCACCGTTACGTCACCGAGGAGATGAGAGGTCTCGAACGGGGGTGGACGCTGCAGCGCGGCCGCTGCAGCTAAGCCACGTTTTTAGTCAGTCGTGATTGAGCCAAGTTAGGGTAGCCACATGCCTCACAAATACAGATTTTTGTCAAAAGTTGTCCAACAACGTAATCAAAGGACCATGTACATAGAATATAGAATAAGAAATCTGGAATAAAACAATAACCATTGTAATCAAGGAGGGTTGAATAATTAATAAGCTATAAGTAGAATAAATTAAGTAACCTTCAAAAAAAAGAGACTTGTCTTCACTTTACTCACTGCATTCCTTAACAGTAAAGACAAATAAGGTAAGCAACTTAATTAATAGACATAGATTTTGTTTTTCATTTAAACTTCGCGAAGAATCAAGCTAATAAGAACATTAAAAAGGAAACAAAAGATTAATCGCCCTACGTTCGCGAAAGGCCCGGGCCTGTACAGTACGGCTGGACTCTCTCCCCCCCCCCCCTCCCTCCCGGCTTTATAAAACATTAAAAACAATTATTCCATTAAGAAAAAATACGCTTCTTAACAAGAATTGGTGGAGGCGCCGGGTAGATTTGTCCAGGGTAAACTTTTCTTTTCCTCCTAATTGTCTGTAAAGAGAGCAATACATATATATATATATATATATATATATATATATATGTACAATTAATATATAATAAATAACTAAAATATAAAAAATAAGGTGAATTTCACCAGCGTTGTCGGTGCACACACAGTGTTCGTGTCGCGTGCGTAAACTTCAAATGTAGGGAGGTCACTGCAATCCTCAAACCTAAAACAAACAAGATCATTTTAATTACAGTTCTCTTTTAACAGTAAAGTTTTTTTTACATACGCACAAGTAATGATAAGCATATTTTTAAATGAAATAGATTAGAGAACTGAAACAAAATTAGAATAAAAAAAAAGAAACGCGTTTACATATCACATTTTAAGTAAAGTTCTTCTTTTTAAACTTTTTTATTGATTTTGTTTATTTTTTTTTAAGTCCTTCAAAGATAAATATTTTTTTTTCACACACGCACAAATATTAATTGACATTGTGTGGACCGATGGTGCTCAATCATTGGTTTTCTTGATTTTTGACTATAAACAATGATAGCAACAATTAGCTAGGTTAGGTGCCGTTAGGTGCCAGCGTGCCAAATACTTTCTCTTGATAAACCTCACAAACTGCCAGCGACAAGCGTATTGTACTCTGATAACGTTAGGCCCCGTAGTCGAGCCAGCCAGGTCGCAGCGTTCTCGATGCTGAGATGTACTCACAAAAGTCCTGGGGACGTCTACGCACTCGCAGGGCTACACATATATATTCACATCACTATCAGCATCACTTCAATACACTTACACTTAACGACACTTCAAATAACCAACGATGCAATTAATCACACATTTCATATAACTTTCCAAGAAAAAAAGAAGTCGTTGGTCTTTCATCAAATAAAAACAGAAAAATTCTGTTATACGCAACCTAAAGGTATTTTTAAAGTAAAAATTATATACATGCATACATGCACTCCCAGTGCTAGGTGATATTACCTTGCATAGAAAAGGATCGTGTCAGAATAAGGTGTCACTAACGCCTTGAGTCTGGGCCCGAAAGCCTCGACTTTTGACAGCAGAAATCCAGGAGCCCCCACAAGGCAGGCGCAGCTCTGATGGTAGTCGTGCATGGTCTCAACACTCTGTAAACATAGGAGAAATAATCAATTATATGAAATCTAGCAGGAACGAGGGAAACTTATAGAAAAATGGACAAACATTTACAATAAACGGCAATTGAAACAGATGTACCATAGTGCGTAAATGTAAATTAAAGTCACCAATAACCACCAATAGCTTGCACGAGGCTTTGTGTTAATTAAGGAAGCCCAGTGTTCCGGTAGTCGACGCATTCGCAGCTAAAACAAGTCACTTTGGACGAGGGTCCAGCGTTTACACATGATAAGTGTAGGCCAGGTGTGAAGCCGAGTCCAAGTAGTGATCTGAAAGAACAAAACGAAAACAAATTTAGAGTACGCACAGGAGTATTAGGCATGAACTAAGATTTGTGTTTATTTATTTTACACAATCTATAAAAATAATAGAATAAAATACTTTACCTTATTAAAATTTAGCTCCTGACGCTCCAAGCAATTTGGGCATTAAGAAGGAAATACGCCTGGGGCACTAATAATTAAGATACTTCGTGCGAACTTCTTTCCCTGGCACAATCTGAAAATTAATAACAATATTACACTAAGCACAGGTCTTTATTGATGACAAGTAGTGTATGTACCAGCTGGTAAAAATACGCGTTTAATACTCATCTGATAAGCTGTGAAGACTTCCGGGGAATCACACAATGCCCTTTTATGATTCATTTAACACGTTTAACCACTTTTAAATGTTTATAAACAAAAACAATAATATGGAGCAAAAAGCGAGTTACCCCCGAACTTACACTGCTCCAGCAGACTGCATGCTGCAAAAGCACAGGGCTATATTGACGAGAATCTAGGGACTTTCTCGCGCTCAGCACTAGGTGCGCGAACTGACTCTAGTGCAGAGCATAGCTAGAGTCGCAGAGCGTGGAGTGCAGCAGCGCCATTGTCGAGCGGGCGCCATTTTCAGGGCGGGCGTATTTCAAGCGGGTTTTCAATAATTTAGAGGTTTAGGTTCATTTAACTCATTAATAAAATCTCTAATAATAAAAACAATAATAATTATTAAATAAACAATTTTTGCTATAAATTTTTAATAGAATATTTTTATTAAAAATAGCTTTTGCGAAACTTTCTGAATAATACCTTTTTATTTTTATAACAAATATTTAAATTTTTGGAGGAGTTGGTTTAATATCTCGCGCGGCTAATTTAAAATTTGAAATCATTCTTTCATATATACATATATATATTGATTTTACAGAATTAAGTATTAATTGCACACAAACAATTACAGTTAGATTAAACCTTTGAATAATAAAATTATATTTTTATTTCAAGATTTTTAATTTTCAATTTTATTTATTTAATTCCAGAAACACACGCAAAATTCAAATACTGGTTACAAATTTATTTACTTAGGACTTTGAACTTAATAACTTTTAATAATACGCATTAATCATATAATTCATTAATTAATATCTGAAGAAAATGCTAGTAATTAGAAAATAGATATATACATACATATATATATATATATATATATATATATATATATATATATATATATATATATATATATAATGATATGAATGAGTGAGGGAGGGCTGGGTAGATAAATAAATACACAATTTTTCGCGTGAAAAATAAGACAACCTGCCTCGACGTAAAAACTCCCACGAGGCAGAGAGAAAAGCCGGGGCAAGCGAATAATTTATTTCATCAAGAGGAAATTATACATAAAAAAAGAGATACTAAGATAGGAACAAAAAGAAGGGAGAGAGAAGGTGACAAACGCAAATAACCTAACGCTGCGAGATACCATTAACGAGCGAGAGACCTCTCTTACTTTAAATACTAGACGGGAGAAACGTGGTCAGCGCGACATAATGTCCTGGCTGCACGTGGTTGGGATGCACCTCCTTGGTCGCAGGGCGCCTCGACGTCTCGAGGGAACCATACCTGGACCACGGGCAGACCCTTTGGCCCTGCCGCGTAGGTGATCGCCGGGTGATAGGCGGAACGTCGAAGGAGCTCGCACGTGGCCGGACCTTCCCAATCATCCTTCGCACCGAACACACACACACACACACACGACTCGCTTTACACACACACACACCCGACGCAGACAATTAATGAAGGGAGAAGTCGACCGTCCTGATAAGGACGTTCGTGCCGAGCTTCTCGTACAATATATTCAAAAATTCAGTATCGGATCCGATGCGCTGCCTGGAATCACGCCAGAAAAAGTCGACTGGTCTCTGTGGGAGAGAAATCGGAACTGCCTCGCACGTGCATAAGACGCGCGAGAACTTCCGCTCTCGCGACGCTCGCATCTATTCGGCCGATAAGCGGCGGCGGTCGGCGAGCTATGGCGCGCAATTCAAATTCCCCCCAAAGGCTTAAATAACCCGAACAATATCATTCATTTTATTTACTATAACTTAGTGAAATTTTCTAAACAAATTTTTTTTACATAATATACCTTCATAATTTTTTTTTGTTTTTCTTGGTAAAGTTAATAGTTATAAATAATTTTCCTTTGTTTATAATAATATATTATAATATTGTACTGCCTTATAATTACAATACAGTAACGGTAATATTTTATTGTTGTTATTTTTGGTCATTCATTGAATAATATTTTTTTTTCCTACATTGCATATTTTCTGTTATGCACGGCTGACATAAGCAGTTTATACAGAGTCAATATAAAAGCAGAAAAGGGGGTTACGGAACAAGAAGAGGGTTTTGCTTTCGAAGATTTTTCAGAGTGGCTCCGAGGACTCATTCAAAGACTCGAGCCGGTACTTTCCGAATATTTAGAATTTTAGAAAAAAGGAAAATCGTACTATATTTCCTTCTTTTCAGCCAAAGGATAATATATAAGAAAAACACATATTTTCAAAATTTATCCAAGTCTCACCTAACAAGGGAAAGATTTTTACAAAATAGAATTTCTGAAGCGATTGATAATAAGAAAGATATCTGGAAAGAGCTCAAGGCTCTGGGCCTTCTGCCAAAGACAAGAGAGGAGCTTCATGGTTTCTTACCGGAAGAGCTCAATGCCCACTTTGCAGGGGTGTCGATCTCCCAAAATGAGGGTGATGAAGAACTTGACAACGTACTGACCACTGCCAGTGATGACGGCTTTATTTTCCGACAGGTCAGATTCTCGGACGTGGTCCTGGCTGTTGCCCACTTCTCATCACAGGCCAGAGGGGAAGATGGCATTCCCCAAAGTATTGTGGCTAAGGCTCTTCCGTTTGTGGGAGATCATATTGTTAAGATCTTTAACTCCTCTCTGTCCAGTGGCATTTTTCCGGGAACTTGGAAGGGAGCTCAGTTGGTGCCTTTGAAGAAGAAGCCTGTCCCATCTACGGTGTCAGATTTCCGACCAATTGCCCTACTGAGTTACCTTTCTAAGGTCCTTGAAAAAATAGTACACGACCAAATAACTGACTTTTTACGAGAAAATAATACTTTGGAACCGATGCAGACTGGTTTTCGACAAAATCATAGTACACAGACAGCACTATTAAAACTGACGGAAGACATAAGATCAGGCATTAACAACAACAAAAAACTATTGACTATTTTGTTAATGTTTGATTTTAGCAAAGCATTCGACACCATCTCACACACTAAACTGCTGCGTAAGCTGATGCGCATGGGATTCTCCAGGAGTGTTCTCCTGTGGCTTAAGTCATATATTATGGGGAGACGACAGAAAGTCGTCACAATCACAAACGGGGATTCAGGCTGGCTAACCACCAATCTTGGCGTTCCACAGGGCTCAGTCCTGGGACCCCTGCTTTTCAGCATGTACATAAACGACTTACCAGACGCACTAGACTTAGATGGAGTTGAAAACATACTTTACGCTGACGACCTGCAAACCTACACACAAGTGACCCTGAAGGGTCTTCGTGATGGTATCAGTCGCATGTCGTCTGTAGCACGAGCAGTGTCGAACTGAGCAACGTCAGCTGGCCTGCGCCTCAATGTCGGCAAGACAAAGGCGATCATTTTTGGATCTGATCACAACATCAAACAGGTTCAGAACCTTGACTTGCAAGGCATTGAGATACAGACCGGCGTACACGTTCCCTTTGTCGATACAGTCACCAACCTCTGCGTGGTAATGGACGGAAGGTTGACATGGAAGCCGCAACTGAATGCGATCAGTAGAAAAGTAAATAGAGCTCTGTATAGCTTAAAACTATTCCGTTCAAGCACCACAGAGATACTGAGGAAGCAGCTGGCATATGCACTGGTACTACCTCACTTAGACTATTGCTCAGTGGTTCTTCTTGACGTATCAGGGGAGCTCCAGACACGACTACAACGTCTACAGAATGCATGTGTGAGATACATATGTGGTGTTAGGCGTCATGAGCATATCACCACCTACAGGAAAAAACTGGACTGGTTAGATCTGAAGGTGAGGAGGGAGTATTTTATGGGGCTGCTGCTTTACAAAGCAGTTGCCATGCGGCAGCCACCATATCTTACTGCCCTCTTTGAAAAAAACCAAGCCAGGACTTCAAGTAGGGGTGGTATGAAAGAGCTCTCGGTTCCGGGGTCGCGCACCGATAAGGGCCTATTCTCATTTAGAGTTCAAGGTGCGCACCTCTGGAATTCGCTCCCGAGCAGTGTGAGGTGCCTGCCATCTTTTTTTAAATTTAAAACGGCGTTTAGCAGGAACCTTAAGCATTTACATGGTGAAGAGAATGCATAGAGGTGACTCGGATATTTATTTAGACTATTTATTTATTTGAATTATTTATTTATTTAATTTATTTATTTATTTAAATTTATTTATTTATTTATTTAATTTATTTATTTTTTTAAATTTATTTATTTATTAATTTAAATTTATTTATTTAAATTTATTTATTTATTTATTTAAATTTATTTATTTATTTATTTAAATTTATTTATTTATTTATTTAAATTTATTTATTTATTAATTTAAATTTATTTATTTAAATTTATTTATTTATTTATTTAAATTTATTTATTTATTAATTTATATTTATTTATTTAAATTTATTTATTAATTTATATTTATTTATTTAAATTTATTTATTAATTTATATTTATTTATTTAAATTTATTTATTTATTTATTTAAATTTATTTATTTATTTATTTAAATTTATTTATTTATTTATTTAAATTTATTTATTAATTTATATTTATTTATTTATTTAAATTTATTTATTTATTTATTTAGATTTATTTATTTATTTATTTAAATTTATTTATTTATTTATTTAAATTTATTTATTTATTTATTTAAATTTATTTATTTATTTATTTATTTAAATTTATTTATTTATTTATTTAAATTTATTTATTTATTTATTTAAATTTATTTATTTATTTATTTAAATTTATTTATTCATTTATTTAAATTTATTTATTTATTTATTTAAATTTATTTATTTATTTATTTAAATTTATTTATTTATTTATTTAAATTTATTTATTTATTTATTTAAATTTATTTATTTATTTATTTATTTATTTAAATTTATTTATTTATTTATTTAAATTTATTTATTTATTTATTTAAATTTATTTATTTATTTAAATTTATTTATTTATTTATTTAAATTTATTTATTTATTTATTTATTTATTTAAATTTATTTATTTATTTATTTATTTATTTAAATTTATTTATTTATTTATTTATTTATTTAAATTTATTTATTTATTTATTTATTTATTTAAATTTATTTATTTATTTATTTATTCGTCATAGTTATTTATTAATTTATTTATTTATTAAATATGTTTAGTGTTAGGTGTGAATGTATTTATTAGCGTGATTGTTAAAGTGTCATGAATGAGTGTGTTTTAAATTTTGACGTGATAGAATACGTAAAAATTTAGCAAAGTATGTGTATGTATTCTTTTATTTTTAATATGTTATCTCTATTGTATTTATTTTATTCTATGTATTATTTTTTGACGAAGCGTGTTTCTGTGATATCTGACTATGACTAGTTCATTATATTTAAATTTTATTAACTGACGAACTGATAAAGCGAATAATATTATTTAATAAGAAAGGCAATAAGTGAACGTTAATGTAAGATAACAAATACATAAAATTGACTAATATTTTAATTATTATAACTACATGTACATGCAATTGTAAGATTTTCGTCTCTTGATGAATAAAAAGTATATCTATCTATCTATCTAACCAAAAGCAAGTCCTAATTACCAAGGAATTTAGAACCATTGTACCGAATTGGGACACAATCACACGGTGAAGAAATAGTGCAAAAGGCTTTTTACCAAGCACGATTTTAAAGAGATGGTTGACCCCGGAGACGGCTCAGGTAATGGCGCTGCAGCTGCCGCAAATGCCACTGGCTCGGCGGAGTTAGTGACCACTATGGTCAATAGTTTCGCTTTACTTAATTCCACAAATGGTATTCCGATATTTGATGGAAGTAACATACCGGTCAAAGATTACATTGAAGATCTCAGACATGCAGCATCAAATATACCTATAACGGTGAAAGAACAATTCTTAAAGAATGTAATTCAAAGATTAACAGGCGCTGCAAAAAGAAGTCTGAGAAATAAAACCATAATCACAATAGATGATCTGACAAAACACTTGAAATACAGATTTGGACCAGGAAAGAATTTCAGCTACTACAATAGTAAAATACACAATATTCGCATGAAACAAGGAGATACCGTCGGGGATTTTTATGACGAAATAAATATGCTGTTAAGCAGTGTCAGAGCGCCTAAAAGAAGAAAGAGGAAACAATTACGATGATTAGATGATGATACCGTTAAATTCCATGGCGGTGGATATTTTCATAAGAGGTTTACCAGGAAACCTATGTGAAAGAGTGGATTTGACTCACCCGAGGAATCTAGAGGAGGCATACGCGGAAGCTATCAGATTAGAAACAAGAATGGAAGCCAGAATTATCCCAGACGTGAGACATAATAGTAACCAACGGACCTACAGAACTCAGGGATATCCAGAACACAGGAGAAATTACAATCATGACAATCAACCCAGGTTAAGGGATAACTACAACAACTATGGAAAATCTATAGACCCAATGTACATTGGATACATGGACCATGAACTCCGTGAGATCGAGAAGCCTTGTAAAAAATGTGGACCACAGTATGACAATTATATAGACAACGACACTCAAGAACCACTCTATGTAGGATACATGGACAGGGGACCAGATCGAACACACTATGAACCCAGGAAAGCCTATGAATTATGAAATCAGAATGAAAATAGAGGTTATTATGGACACAACTGGCATCAATACGAGCATCGACCCCAATATGGACCAGGAATCCGATTCGATCACAGACATTTTCAAAGGAATGATGATCAAACGCCTAGGTTCAATAATCAGGGGTCTAGAAATTACTACCAACCAGGGCTATTCAATCACTATACGGGAAAGTATCAAAATCATCAACCCAAGCAACCGGACAAGCGTGATTTCACAAACAATTATTATGAAACCAACGAGACTTACAACGGCCAGGAGCGATACAACTTTCCCCCCAGTAATGAGGGAAATTTATACTCCAATGGGGCTCGCCACGAGCAGGAAATGGCGGACTAGAACACAAATCTACACCAAAATCAAGATATGCCCAGGATGCTTCAACGATATCAAGGACAAGGCCAAAATTACAATCAAATCAATCAATACAATCAAAAGAAAAATCAAATCTCGAGGCTCAGACAGGACCAGTATCAGGAACACAACAGGACAAAACAATCTGCATGGTAGAATCAGAAGACGCAATATCAAAATCGCAACGCGGAGCAAGAGAACAAAGTAATGACGATATCGAACAACCAGGAAAGGTCTGCAGGATTGTACCTTGCACGAGACATAGAGATGAAAATGAAGATGAAGAAAATGATGATCCAACAGCCATCAGACTAAATGTACCGAGAGGAAGGAGACCATGGCTAACATCCATGTTGGACAGTGGGGCAACAATCAACTTAATAAAGATTGATGCCCTGGACCCATATACAGAGGTAGATAGTGACCAAACATGCCTGTTAGGAGGAATTACTCCAGATACCATGAAAACCTTATGTTCCAGGTAGTACCAGATGATTTCCCAATAGCATGTAATGGTATGCTAGGAAGAAACTTTTTCCAGCAAGAAGAAGCCATTATCTCCTATTATACTAATGCACTCATGATTAGTGGTGATGTGATGAATCTCATACCATTCCTAACTTCAGAAAAAAAATCTTTTTTCAGGAAAAAAAAATTTTTTCAGGAAAAAAAAATCATTTTTCAGGGAAAAAAGTCATTATTTAGGGGAAAAAATCATTTTTCAGGAAAAAAATCATTTTTCAGGAAAAGAATCATTTTTCAGGAAAAGAATCATTTTTCAGGAAAAAAATCATTTTTCAGGAAAAAAATCATTTTTCAGGAAAAAAATCATTTTTCAGGAAAAAAATCATTTTTCAGGAAAAAAATCATTTTTCAGGAAAAAAATCATTTTTCAGGAAAAAAATCATTTTTCAGGAAAAAAATCATTTTTCAGGAAAAAAATCATTTTTCAGGAAAAAAATCATTTTTCAGGAAAAAAATCATTTTTCAGGAAAAAAATCATTTTTCAGGAAAAAAATCATTTTTCAGGAAAAAAATCATTTTTCAGGAAAAAAATCATTTTTCAGGAAAAAAATCATTTTTCAGGAAAAAAATCATTTTTCAGGAAAAAAATCATTTTTCAGGAAAAAAATCATTTTTCAGGAAAAAAATCATTTTTCAGGAAAAAATCTTTCTCCTTTTTATTGTAGTTTTTCTTAATTATTTTAACGTAGTTAAATTTATTTTTTGTTCTTTGTGTTTCATTTTCTTCCATTTTGTGGTCATTCTTTTCTATATGAAAGAAAATATTCAACTAGCATAGATATTATAGTTTTAATACATGCTTTTCATGTTGATTTAGCATTTCGAATATCTGGGTATTTACGAAAATCGAAAATATTTAACGTGAATTAGAGACATAAAATAAGTGTAAAATATATTTTATTTCGTGCATTGGAGGTAGTAATAATATTAATAAATCATAATATTTAATTAATAAAGTACTATTATATTATGTTCTTAATATGTTTTTTATGTTAGAGAATTTCGTATATTATGAAATTTACGGAAATCGGATGTGTCTATTTTATTTCTAGCATTCGAGGTATAATAAATCATGACAATTAATATTAAACGTAATATTATGTTTTTAATATGCTTTTTATGTTGATTTATTATTTCGTATATCTGAGTATTTTTAAAAATCGGATAGATTCAACATGAATTAAATACATAAAATAAGAGATGAGATGTATTTTATTTCTATATACATATATATGAGTAGATCTACAAAATCTCACTCTATATTTTACAGGGTTGGGACTGTCATTCAGTGTTTATATATAAAAAGAAATATAAAATAATTACATAATTTAATTATTAGTCTTTTGCAGGATTATACATCAAATTGATATATATTTGCTAGAACGTATATACCTATAGGGAAGCGAAAGGTACTTATAAAGCACGTTTTCCGAATTCAAATAATAACGTAATCTTTTGAAAATCATTTAACGTTTTATAAAATCGAAGAGTATAGTAAGTCGATTTTCTTTCAAGAATTGAAATTTTTAATGGAATCTGTGTATCGACTTGTGTATTTTAAATGATTACTCGAAGAAAAATAAGTTTTTTAAAAAAGAACCACATAATATGCACTTCAAATTTGTGTAAGCATTGACTGGTTTAAATTTCATAAAAATCAGTTGTTATTTGTAACCAAAATAACGTTTTGAATATTTTTATTTTACCAGAATGCTTTTTCAAAAAGGAGTCAATATTGTTTTATTTTGCTTTCCCAAAGAGAAAGCTTTGTAACGATGAAAATTTTTGGATCAGAGAGTTTGATAAATCTCAATATTTTTGAATCTCAACACTGAATGACAGTCCCAACCCTGTAAAATATACAGTGAAATTTTGTAGATCTACTCATATATATGTATATAGAAATAAAATACATCTCATCTCTTATTTTATGTATTTAATTCATGTTGAATCTATCCGATTTTTAAAAATACTCAGATATACGAAATAATAAATCAACATAAAAAGCATATTAAAAACATAATATTACGTTTAATATTAATTGTCATGATTTATTATACCTCTAATGCAAGAAATAAAATAGACACATCCGATTTCCGTAAATTTCATAATATACGAAATTCTCTAACATAAAAAACATATTAAGAACATAATATAATAGTACTTTATTAATTAAATATTATGATTTATTAATATTATTACTAACTCCAATGCACGAAATAAAATATATTTTACACTTATTTTATGTCTCTAATTCACGTTAAATATTTTCGATTTTCGTAAATACCCAGATATTCGAAATGCTAAATCAACATGAAAAGCATGTATTAAAACTATAATATCTATGCTAGTTGAATATTTTCTTTCATATAGAAAAGAATGACCACAAAATGGAAGAAAATGAAACACAAAGAACAAAAAATAAATTTAACTACGTTAAAATAATAAAAAAAAAACTACAAAAAGTGTAGAAAGAACATCAAAAGCTACAATTAGACATCAAAAACCACAATTAGACAAACTAGGATACCTATTAAAACCATAAAATATGTTAACAGAATTTTTTTTTGCAGGAAAAGAATGACCACAATAAATAGCAAATTGAAACATAAAAAACATAAATAAATTATAACCTCTTTGAAATAATTAAGATATAATCAAAAGTAAGTGGGAGAAAGACACCAGAAACCACAATACAGAGAGACAAAAAGAATTCAAAACCATAAAAACGTAATAAATATGTTAGTTACATACGTCTTTTTGTAATAAATTAATACAACATAATAAAAGAAAATTTGAATTTGAAAATAACTGAATTTCATAATTAATTTTATGTAGATACACAGACACACACATATATATATATATATATATATATATATATATATATATATATATATATATATATATATATATATATATATATAAGTTGTCGACCTTTTCACCTTTACCTCCATTTTTAAGGTGATTTAAAGGTCAACTTGTATTTTTTAAATGGTAACGCCCCTTTTTGATTCAGGAATTTGAAAGAGTACGAAATTCTATTGAAAAATTTCGTAATTTTTCAAATTCCAGAGTCAAAAAGGGGGGTTCCCATTTAAGAAACGCAAACTTATGGCCCCTCTCGACCCAAACAACTTTTAATTGGGTCATTTTTTAAAAACGGCGATTTACCAGCTTTCCAGCACCAAACTGGGATTTAACGTCTAAATGACCTCTAAGAGTCACTTTGACCCCTAACATAGGAACATACCTGGAAGTAGAACCTCGTACTCTTGCAAAATCCTGAGTCACGAATGGGGTTGCCCATTTAAAAAACACAAGTTGACCTTCAAATCACTTTGAAAATGGAGGTTGTAATGAACCGATTATTATTATAGTTCTTTCGTTTTTTATTATTATATTCAGGGTCGAAATAAGATCGGGTAACACAAAATTAAGATAAGAAGAAAATAAATTGTATTTCTATCTAAAATTTATTCACAACGCGCCAATTGTCTACAAAACCAAATCAATATTTTTCATTTTTACATAAAATATTCATTCATACACACGCACTGACCTTCCTCATTAATATAAATAATTACCTACATATACACAACTCTATTTGCGAGCATGTCGAAATTATTATGTGTAATATTCACTCAATCGTTCTAATACTGATATAAGATCTTCATTCCATTATAGTAGAAAGTTTAAGACGCCCGCCGTTGGACTTCTCGAATTTGCTCAGGTTCATCCGTGTTTTCTTTTTTTTACAAGCTTTTCTCGACGTCCACAAATTGCTACAGAACAATATATTAATTAAGATTAGCGCTTAATATCTAATACTCCTGTCACACAAAAGATATTTACCCCGACTGGGCTGGGAAAGCTTGCTTGATGCACATGAACGCATGAACCGTAACACTCGTCCAAGTTAGACACTAAAATTTATACAATAATTCTAATAACGAATTGTTTATACACGCGTAGACTACTATCGCGACCCGATAACGGCTTTTACATAAATACCTTAAAAGAATTGTGGGCGTCTCGCAGTCAAGTTTATCGGCACAGAAAAGGCTCAAAGTCGTTCGGCCGCAGCGACAGTGAGTGCGCCTCGACCATACAGGTGAGAGGTCGCAAGTCGAGTAGACCGCGACGAGTTTCGCGAGCAAGTACCTCGCATTTTCGGCTAGGTCACGTGACTCCAGGATCGTAGGCATCACAGTAACGTACTTACTATCTAACGGTCCCTTACAAGGTCAAGGTCAAGGTCAAGGTCAGCAACTTATGGTCAAACAGGGATTTGACCTCTAAATAACCACTAGGAGTCACTTTGACCCCTAACATAGGTACATATCTAAACGTAGAATTTCGTGATCTTAATTACTGCAATATTTAATAATTTTGTCTTTACTTTTCGTAGAAACTTTCTAATTTTCGTAAAAACCCAGATATACGAAATGATTAACCAGCATATTAAAAACATAATATTATGTTTAATATTAATTAGTTAGATTTATTATTATCATTATTATTTTTCACTTATTTTTATACTACGAGTTCACACATGCTTCGTTTCAATGGCTAAAATTGAAGAACTAAAATTCGAATTGGTCGAACACCCACCGTATTCACCAGATTTAGCCCCCAGTGACTTTTTCTTATTTCCAAACTTGAAAAAATGGCTCGGTGGACAGAGATTTACGGACAACGAAGACGTCATTGCCTCTGTAAGTGCTTATTTTGAGGAACTTCCGAAAACGCACTTTTCTGAAGGATTAAAAAAACTTAAAAAGCGATTGACCAAGTGTATAGAGCTCCAAGGAGATTATGTTGAAAAATAAAAAAAAATTTACCCAAAAAAAATTGTTTTTATACTTTATTCTAAAGACTTATTGAACTACCCTCGTACATACAGATAAATATAACAATATGCCCCTAAAAAAGCCCAAAAAATATTTTTTTCGAATTATTTGACACTATTAAGGATTTATAGAATTTTGTTGAAAATCGATGTTGTTGAGTTCTTATTTCCAACAGAGAGCAATATAGTCATTCAACCTATTCAAAACAAGATGCTCAAGAGGGAAAAACCTAAATAGGTTAAATAACAGTTACGAAACTTCAATAAATCGAAATTAAACTGCCAAAAAAATTGAAACCTGTAAATATCATTTTTTACTCCTGTTTAATAAAACCTTGATTATCTCTTTAATTTAATTTGAAAAATTCGACCATTTTTCAAATTCAAAGTGGGATTGGCGATTAAACTTCTGACGGACCAACTTGATTATGTATAGTATTTCCTCATTGTGTAAGCAAGAAAAATACGTAAGCTTTTTAAAAATTACAAAAGTTTTCAAGGTCAAACCTACAATTATTAAGAAAAAGCACTACAAAATTGATTTTTCATAGTCCTGTTTACCCTAAAACGTGCAGTTTCTTTATTTTGAGTTTAAAAAAACCCGTACGTATTTTTCTTGATTTTGTACCTCCAACCATATATACCTCAGGAATTTTAACAAAATCAGTATTTCATCGCCAATTACATTTTCAAAATGGGTAATTTTTAAGTAATTTTTAAGCAAAAAAACTAAAGGTAAGTTGGTAAAATAAAGAAAGTAAATTTGCGGGAAAACGGCCCCTTTAATACGAAAAATAAAATGCATTCAACGTTTATTTTATAAGTTAAATTCAACTTAGACCCATTAATTTCCGTAAATTTCCAAATATACGAAATACTATGACAACATAAAAAACATTAAAACCATAATATTACTTTATTTACGAACTATTATGATTAATTAATATTATTATTACCTCTAATGCACGAAATAAATATATTTTACACTTATTTTATGTCTTTAGTTCGCGTTAAATATTTCCCATTTTCGTAAATAACCATATATTCGAAATGCTAAATCAACATGAAAAAAAAAATATATGTATTAAAAATATAAAATCTATGTTAACCAAATATTTTTTTAAAGTAGTAAAAGAATGATCACAAAAAGGAACAAAATGAAATACTACAAAAATAATGTAGAAATATGGTCAGGAGCCACAACTGGACATCAGAAACCATAATTAGATCAAACACAAAACGTAATAAAACCATATAATAAGCTAGCAAAATATTTCTTTTGCAAGAAAGAATGAAATTAATTCAGAACAAAATGAAACACAAAAAACAAAAAAAAATTATAATCCCTTCGAAATAATTAAGCTATAGTTTTAAAAAATGGGATAAAGACATCAGAAACCACAACACGGAGAGTCAGAAAGAGTTTAAAACAATAAAAACGTAATAAATATGTTAGTTACATACGTATTTTTTTAATAAATTAATACAACATAATAAAAGAAAATAAATTGCAACACAAAAATGATTCAAAATTACGGAAGCGCTAAAAAATTTATGAAAAACTGAATTTCATGATTATTTGGAATATTAATATAATGTAGATGTCGGTACACAATGAAACAAAAAATATTATAGGAACCTCTATAAAAAAACTGTACTTACACTTGAATCAATTCCTTGTGTATTTGGAGTGGTTGACCTTTGTTGCATTACATGAAAATTCTGAAATAAAATAAGATGTTTGAAACAATTATTAATATTTTAAAGTTGATGTTATTACTTAATCGTATAGATATTTAATATTTGGATCTATCAATTTTGTTTGTCAAACAACTTGCGTCAACCAAAATTAAATCTACTTTAATACGATGTTTAGAATAACACCGAAAGAATTATTAAAATTTACAGTTGATATGATCAATCAACCGTAGTATTTTTAGTTCTTATATCGATAAGTTGTTGTTGGATCAAACAGTCTGATATCAATAAAAATTAATATAAATTAAATAATAATTTTAAATATATGTGTTTTCTAGTGTCTAAAAAAAGATCTACTGTATACACGCAAGCTTATCACCCGTAGTTTTGGTCAAAAACTCTTGTTTTCGATATATAAGGTACTGTACCAACATATGTATTATTTTAGTAAAAAATTGTACCTCTATTATTTATTTATTTAATTATTTATTTACTGCTAGCTTTCTCAAAGAAAGAGAAAGATGTTTGTATGTATGTATGAGTAGTATATATACGCGTCGGGCGAGATGTCGTGACATCATCACCCGACGCGTATATGGGGGGCGTGTAAACAATTAATTAATGTGACATTAATAGTTTTTCAATTGTGTGTTTACATAAACACTCAATTAAAAAACGGTAAAAATTAAATTAATTACCTGCCGACACATAATAATATTAATTGTATTTATTGGTAGATAAACAATAAAATGTTTTTATTGTTTATTTACGTAAACAGAAGGCGCATCTCAATTCACAATGCTGGAGTAACGAGACGGATACTATATATATAAAAGCCAGGCGCCAATCGGCGCTCCTCTCTACCTAGTCCCGACTGCTGTAGCGAGCCGAGATTCTTGAGTGTAGATGGGAGCAGCGAGGAAGACGAAGAGAGATAGGAGAGAGAGAGAGCGTGCACAGCGCCCCCCCCCCCCTCCCACCCGCCTAGCCGAGGGACCGGTGGGTGCTGTATCGACTTGCAGCGACGGAGCTTCGTAGGCAGGAGAGCGGGAGAGAGATAGATAGATAGATAGATATACGATTTATTTGTCAATTTTGGCAAAAATACAGAGAGAGAGAGAGAGAGATCCTACTACACGTTGCCACGAAGCTTACTCTAAATTTCAGCTTCGGGGATTAATTACGGCACGAGTGTGTGAGAAAGAGAGAAGTTAAAACTATGTACTTACGTTGTCTTGTAAAAGAATGTTACGGATTGAAGCACAATAACATTTTAACATTTTTATATCGTAATAAAAATTAATTAATTATATTTATTATTGTAAAAACTTAAAATTTATTACAAACACTATTTTATATTAAAGTTTTAAAAAATTTACATTTTATAAACATACACTTTATTATGATACATTTTTTTTACACATTTTTTTAAACCCAACCCTTTCATGATTCATTCTATAGGGATAAGTCAAGTGGTTCTTCTTGATTAACCTCTTCTTCCTCGACAACCCTCGGCGATGGTTGGTCCTCGCGCGGGAGCAATGGAAGGCCCCTGTCTTCCGGATCCGTCGCAGCTGGCGAATCACCCGTAAATGCGCATATCCGAGTCAATGCATCGAACGCGGGTACACCGCCCACATCCTATCCACTTCACTGACAGTCGTCTCACACGATGATGGCGATTATTACAAACAGTACACTTTTATCCTGCTTTGATGTAGTGGAGCACTTCGATATGAGACGCACTGTCGTACTCTCTTAAATCAGCGATCTGATTATAGTATTCGTTAATAATGTCAGTCATTTGGTGCATGTCACTGTCAGTCTCGCTTTGCACTCTTTAATATTGTTATACAACTCTGTTTTTTTATACAATTTTTTCTTTATTTGATCACACTTTTTTTCTTTAAGTTCCAGTTTGCTCTCAAGAGCAGCGATCGTTTTTGAACGCATGGTCAGATATAATAGAAATTTGGACACGTCCGTACTGTTGAACGTCTAAATTCAATCTGAGAAGTCGCCGGCGAGATCGACGACAACCCCACTACAAAATCATTGAGAGACCACTCGAAAGAGTATTATTTTGTGTTTAAAAATTACTCATATACCTATATGAGAGAATTCAATGAGGCAGTGTTTGAATTCGTAGTAAGTAATAAAAATCCGCGCCAAAATGAAAGTTTTTTTTCACGAGTATAGGCAAGCACTACTCAAATCTTGAGAACGTTTCTTTTCATATATGGTTTATATTCTGTAAATAGAAAAATACTTTATACATCCGTTAGCGGTGGCGTTTGCCCTCCGCCTCTAGGAAATTTAGATCGGTATGAGTGTGATATTTTTTTCGACTTTTTTCACTATCGAGTTTCGTAAAACAAAACGAGTGCACGTGCTACGATCTGAATTTAATATCTTTGCTAAGAAGTAAAGCACTTGCGTAAAAATGAATCAGTGGAACCGGAGCATAGTCCGAGTTTAAGAGTTATATTGTCTTTTACACGGCAGTCGCTAAAGTTGCCACTGTAGCTGTCGCAGCCCCTCTGTATATGAGATGACTCTGCTGGACTGTTTTTTCTGACAGCAGCTTACCACTTGCAAGTATTGCTCTGCAAAGTCTTATAAAAGAATAACGCCTACATGACTACCCTTTTAATGATAATGCGCACAGTAGCAAGGGTAGATATAGCAAACATGGAGAAGACAAAGCAGTGTGAATTGCGCGACATAATTTTTAAAATTGAATCGTCATTAAGATTTGAGCGCTATCCGGTTTGGCGAAGAGGCAACAGTATGTGGCGCAGGCGTGTGCATACGACGACGCGTGTAGCATTAGAGCGCGAGTTAAACTTTTTACTGAACCAGTGTGGATTTCACACACTAGCACGTTTTTTTGCGCAAGGAATTTTCAAGCGCACACCTACATTTATAATTTTAGTCGGTCAGTTCATCAAAAGAATGAATATGCAAAATATAAGTATTTTAAAAAATTTAATGGATGCATGCGAGGAGCAGCGTGGTTAATAATACAAAATTTAAAAAACTTTTTTTATTGATAAAAAATATTTAATAAAATTAATTTTTTTAGCTTTTAATAGATTACTTTCTGATATTAGTGATGACAGTGATACGACTTTTTATGAAGACACAGCACATGATGAATGGAGTGATAATGCGGTAATCGGAGCGAGTAGCAATCCTTCCGATGTATCAGATGAGGGGGAGCTCGAGCAGCGGCAACAGTTTTGATTTACCTGTTAGCATTAACAAAGGTTATTTTCCGCATATATTTAATAAGTTTGAAAATCAACATTACGTAGGCGCACTACCCGCGGCAAAATTTTACGCACCAGATTCAATGTCAGATCGCGATACAGATACTTTTTACGCTTGGTATAATGAGAACGCACCTCATTATATATTCAATTTTGAACGAGAAATTCTTATGTATTGCCGCTCTGACGTTGAGATCTTGAGACGCGCATGTTTGGCTTTTAGAAAAATATTTCTCTCTGTTGGGGATATATATCCTTTTGTACATGCAACCACGATCGCATCAGCTTGTTCACGCGTATATAGAAAAAAAAATTTATTACCCAATAGCATAGGTATAATTCCACCAAACGGCTATAGACGCGCCGACAGGCACTCACAGAAATCCATCGAATGGTTATAGCAGTGCGAGCGTGAAATATGTCAAGAAATAATGCACACGGGAAGAGCTCGAGAGTTTAGGTTAAGCGAGGGATTTTTAGTAGACGGGTATTTACACCCAGAAGCTGCAGTTCACGCTCACGACACGTGTACAGTTTTCGAGTTCCAAGGCTGCGACACGCACGGATGTCCAAAATGATTTAAACATAATCACGATAAAATTTCAATGTATTGTCACTCTTTTAACGAATCTTACGAGAACACACGTGCACAAATCGCTCGAATAAAGTCTCTCGGTTACGAAACGCGTGAAATTTGGGAGTGCGAATTAAAACGCATAAAAATTGAAAAACCAGAAATTTTTCGTTACGTATCAAATCATCCGCTTATCAGTAAAATAACTTTAAATCCGCGCAACGCATTTTACGATGACAGAACAGAAGATATCGTCACGTATTACAAAGCTAAAGTAGGCAAAAAAATTAAATATACAGACACTTGTTCACTGTATCCGTACGTGCGTAAGAGAGGACAGTTTCCGCTCGGACATCCACGCATTCTCATTGGCGCGGAGTGTGAAGAGCTGACGGGCGGTAAAAACAACTATTCAGCGCGCGTAGAGGGCCTCGTAAAATGTAAAATTTTGCCATCGTGTAAATTATTTCTATCCTTATTACCTATAAAAATGCATAATCGACTATTATTCGCATTGTGTCGTTCTTGCTGTGAAAAAATGCGACAAGAAGACTGTAACCATGAAGAAATTCACGAGCGCGAGTTCACTGGCACATTAGTGACCGACGAGTTGAGAAAAGCCATTGAACTTGAATACGAAATCACTGATATATATATAATTTGGCAGTATCGGATGACGCGCTTCTATTTGCGCACGGGTGAAGGAGTCTTGTTTGCCGGTTACGTAAACTAATTGTTGAAAATAAAGCAGCAAGCGAGTGCCTGACCGTCTTGGTGTGAGAATGAGACTAGTAAAATTCAATATTTGCAAGAGTACGAGCGAGACGAGGGAATCAAGTTAGAGCGCGAAAAAAATGCAGGCTTGCGTACCGTTGCAAAACTACGCTTAAACTCTTTTTGGGGTTAATTTGGCCAGCGTAGAAATTTGAAACAAACAGAAATAATAAATACGCGAAAAGATCTTCTTAAACTCCTAGTAAACCGTGAAAAAGAAATATTCGTAGAATTGCCCATAAGTGATGTAGTTTTGTATGTTAATTGGCAGTTTAGAAAGGAGGCTGTAGCACCCACCCCGCACACAACCGTCGTTATTACTGCGTATACTACCGCACAAACTCGTCTCAAATTATATAGTTTTTTGGAACCCCTATCGGCGAGAATTGTTTATTATGACACTGATTCGTGTGTGTTAGTGTGTAACGAGGGTGCTGGAAACGAATGCAGTCCCGCTCTCGGCTCGTTATTAGGTGATATGACGGATGAGTTAAAAAGTTACGGGGAAGAAACCTACATTCATACGTTTCTATCCGGCGGTCCAAAATTTTACGCTTTTCGAGCACTCACCCTCTCTACGGATGATACTAGAATGTTGCAAAATCAAGGCAATATGTTTAAATTTTATGAATTCTAAAAAAATAAATTTTGAATGTATTAAAGTTCTCCTTGATCATACATTTTACAATGAAAAAAAAGAAAATATAATCATACCGAGCAATGACGAGGCTGAAGAAGAAACAAAAACAAAAACAATATTAAAATAAAATTTAAAGCTATAAGATGTATGCCTACTCATGACGTTCTAACGCGCGAAAGGTAGTCAGCAGAAAAATATAAGCGTTATCTTTATTACGAAAAATATTTTTCATAAGGGAAAATCGCAACACGATATAAGTTTAAACACAAAATATATGGTGATTTTTAAAAATCCGCGCGACTGCGCACAAATTCAACATCTTGCGCGTCAAGTATATCCCGAGGATCCTAAATTTCTGCAAGAAGCTTATCTCGATGCGACTATAAATTCTCACTCTTATTTGTTTCTCGATCTCTCGCAGGCTGCTCTCGATGAGTTTCCCGTGCGTACTTGCATATTTCCGGTCGACGAGTTGCACTACGTATACATGCTAAAATATTTGAAATTTAGATGAGAGAGGCGAAGCAATTATAAAAAACGAACGAAACCTCGATGCATGAGTCTATCAGTGACAATGGTTGAGACAACATCGAAGTATCGCTCGAGTAAACGTGGAGACCCCCTACCGTGTAATCATTTTACGATAAAAAACGCACTACTTTTGTTTGTCCTTAGGCACTGTGCTGACGATGAACTGCGAAAGGCGCCGATAAAGCTACGATAAAGTGTGTATGTCAGTGTGTTTTGAACGTTTTGCACGGCGTTGTCGAACTTAAAGAGTCACACAAAAAGCGTTTGAGCAGACACAGGCACGTTCTGCGTAAATTGGTACATAATAAAAAAAGTACAAAATCGCGCGATGGTGCAGTAGGTTTGCAAAAAGAAAACAAAATTTACTGCAAAACGGTGGTCGATTCTTACCTCTATTACTAGCACCTATAGTTGGTACACTTATTTCAAAATTATTCGGTGGTAATTCTCAGTAACTAATCGTTGTGGGGAAGGGAGAATGGATCGAGCGCGCAAGATGATTCTAGTGCACGGCCGCCGCCTCCGCCGCCGCCGCCGCCGCTACCTCAGTCAGCCTCTACTTGCACGAATGAAAATTCCATGCAAACCTGTGGCGATAATTTATTTAGGCTGGACCCTTAAATGCACGATCTCCTACATTTGAAAAAAAATAAGTGAAATCGAAAAATGTATGAATTATTTGGAAGTTTTACGGCGTTATTTATTTTTTAAAGAGAACGAACGTATCAGCAAGCTTGATTCAGAGCGCGAGGTAGATGAGATCGACACCGCGCTTACCCCGCTCACTGAAGAAGATATACTAAAAAGCGTGCCTAAAACTTACGAGTCAAAAGTAAAACTTTTACTTTGGTACTGGAAATCTTCAGCGCCAGAACGAATAAAGTGGGATAATGTCGTACTGGTTACGATAGACGGCAGAAAGATCAAACGATCGAATATCATTAAGTTGCTCAATGATGCTATTAAAAAGAAGCAAAAAAATTAGAAAACGGATGGGGAGGCAGAGCAGGGTGAGGATGACGCAACCATCGGGCATGCTGAATTCACGAAATTCATCAAATCATCGGATACTCCGATCAATTTAATAGGAAATATGGAAATTTTAAAAATCGCGTAGAGATTAACAGCACCGTTAAATACCGCTAAACGCCGCTTAATTAAAACAGACGAGGACCGCTGCAAAAAAAAAGTGGCTTAGATTCGACATATAAAATGAATTACCAAAAGCAATATTACGATCTCTCGCACGAGGCGGGATACGCGGGCGCACGAAATCTCATACGAGTCAACAAAAAGGGTAAATCTCTAACTAACGAACAAGAGAAAAAAAGAATTTATGGTTGAGTGATCAAGACGCTTACTCTCTTGATCGACTCATCCGTCGAAAATTTCCTAGATTGCGCTATAACATTACAAATATCGACGATTTATGGGAATGCGATTAGCTACAATTAACTGTAATAAAAGAATATAACAACGGCTAGTGTTACCTTCTACTCGTCGTCGATGTACTCAGTAAATTTTCGTGGGTTCAAGCACTGCGCGATAAAACTGCCCATAACGTGGCAGCGGCGTTTGAATAAATTCTCAAGCGAGCGGTAGGTCGAAAGCCCCTCTGTTTATAGTCGGACCGAGGCAAGGAGTTTGTCGGCTCGGCCTTCCAAGGCTTTTTAAAGAAACACGATATACGCTTCCGAGTCGCGAGAAATCCTGACATCAAAGCAGCTGAAGTAGAAAGGCTCAACAGAACGATACGCGAACGAATGTGACGATACTTTTCGCATGAAAACACCAAACGTTACATCGATGTAGTGCAAAAGATTATTTATGCTTACAATCACACTTTACACACGGGCATAAAAATGAGACCCTTGGAAATTAATATAAATAATGCTATAAAAGCAAGCGAAAATTTAAAAAGATGAGCGCGATAACAAAGTATCAATAAAAAACAGAGGGCGCTCAACGTTACAGCTAAATACGCAACCGGCGATTATGTACGCATCAGTCGAACTAAAAATACCTTTGAGAAAGGTTATGAAAGAAATTTCAGCGAAAAAATATTCAAGATAAAACAAGTATCAAAACGTAAAAATTTGCGCACATTTATCTTAGAAGACTTGAACAGCGAGGTAATTGACGGATTTTTCTATACAAAGGAGCTGGCGCCCGTTGGTAAAAGCCGCATGACAGCCGTTGAGGTTTTTAAGGTAGAACGTGTCATTCGTGCAAAGAGGCGTGGGTCGAATAAGCAAGTACTCATAAAGTGACAAGGCTATCTTAAGAAAATATTATCTATCTATTTAAGAAAATGGAGAACACCGACGAATTCTATCTTGTTTTACCCTCAAATGGTAGCCTAATGTTCTACAACGATAATGCAACAAGCTCTTACTACTCATTTGTCGCACGAAATAAAACTAACAGGTGATTGGAGCGTTGGCCTCGCAGAAATTCATGTACCGTGTACGCATATCAACGAGTATGAGACATTTTACAATTTTAAATTGGATAATAAAGAGCGCGAAGACATGTATTTTTTGCATCCAGTATTTACGAAAATATTGATTAATTAGTCGCAGAAATAAACAAATCGAATGGGATTCACAATCATTTAATGCTCGTACCGGGAATTTTGCAAAAAGGCTTCTACACTCTGCAGCGACAATGCGCGTGTGATCAGGCGCATTATGTGCAGTTTAACAAAAAAATAAGGTATGTGTTCGGTTTTGAGGATTTTGCGCACAGAAAGGGGAAGGGCACTTTTACCACCTCGAACTTGGGTAGCCTCATTGCGCTGGGTAACAGACCGGCTTCGCCCTCTCGTGCTATACCCGACCAGCTGTATGTCTATACAGACATATGCGAGCCGTATACAGTCGGTGATAGTCAAGCATTACTTTTACGTATCGTATCCTTGGACAGCTCAAAATATAAATTCGGAGCGAACGTTGTGAAACAATTTGCACCTATACACTAAATTCCGCCTTTGCAACATAGCTTCCGCTCTATCGTTATTGATATAACAGATCAGCACGGTCAACGCATACCATTTGAGTATGGAACGTTGACGGTTACGCTTCACTTTGGGCGTAATCGTTAAAAAATATATAAAACATGAGTCACTACATACGTTATTACAACGATCAAACAGACGGTGGCGATGTGCGAAACGTTTTTGCAGGCTCAACGCTTCAGCGCGGTAGTGGTGTAGGAGCGTGGCTAGGCGGTTTATTTCGCAGAATTCTTCCATACGTTGGTTCCGGTACACGGGCAGTAGGTAAAGAAGCTGTACGTGTGGGTATTGATATTTTTGACGTCGTCGCAATCAGCGGTGCCAATTTCAAGGAAGCTGTAAAGTATCGAGCAAGAGTCCGACAAAAATTTAAATAGAAAAGCCGCCAATAAATAAAGAAAGACACGTGTATCGGGTAGTATCGGCACCGCGCGCAAAAAGCGTACACAAAGTAAAAAAAAACGCGACCCCGCTGTTAAAATAAGGAGGGCGCAAACAACGAGAAGAAAGAGAAAGAAACCGACTACTACTACTTTTAAAAATATATAATTTTACACACTCATTCGACGGAACGTATGACGAGTGATCTGGATCACTTTACTCTTCCGGCAATTCAGACATCGATAGAGAGCAGTGCTTACTTGCATTACAAGTCTGTGTCGTCACTCAACGAGAAGGGGGATGCACCTGTGGAATTTGTAGTGCCAAGCGCGAGCGAGCATTATATAGATCTAGCGCATACTATGCTTTATATTCAAGCAAAAATCATACCCGTTGATACAGACGCTGAAAATGCTAAAGTTGCACCAGTTAATAATTTTTTGCATTTCATGTTTAAACAGATTGACGTATTTTTCAATCAAAAACTTGTTTCACCACCAAATAACGCGTACCCCTACAGGGCCTACATAGAGTCACTACTCAACTATTCTCCCGCAGCTAAAGAGTCGCATTTCACGTCTAGTTTATGGTATGATATTGAATCGTCAATATTTTACGCGCAATGGCCGCATGTGTGACATGCGATCATTCTTGCATGTCGACATTCTGAATCAAGATAAAATGTTGATTAACGGTGTAGAAACGAGAATTCAATTAGTAAGAAACAAGGACGCGTTTTCTTAATGGAGTTTTCCGATGACGGTAAATTGAAAGTGCATATAAAAGAAGCAACACTCATCGTTTGCAGAGTTAAAATCAGCCAGGGTGTCTTACTCGACTACACCAATGCATTAGCAAAAACCACAGCAAAATATCCAAAAAAACGTGTAGAGGTAAAATCGATCACACTTCACGCAGGAATTCTAGGCGATACAATTGAAAACGTCATACTCGGGCAGTTACTGAAAAGAATAATCATTGGTTTTGTCGACAATAGAGCATTTAACAGAAATCGGAGATTTAATCCATTTAATTTTGAAACTTTTTCAATCAATTATCTCTCTCTGTATGTCGACGGTGTACAAATTCCGAATAAACCTCTGCAGCCACGATTTACAGGACACTCTGAACTACATATAGACGCCTTTCAAACACTTTTTACAGGCACAGGCATACATTTTCTCAACGAAGGAATCGGAATTAATCGTTACAATTATTCAAGAGATAATTTCCTTACTGCTTTTGATCATACGCCTGATTTATCGGCTCACTGTGCCACGCACTGGAATCTCGTGTGCTAGGGTAATATGCGCATAGAGGTGAGTTTTGAGCAGGCGCTCGCATCGACCATAAACTGTATTGTTTATGCTGAGTACGATAATGTTTGGAGACTGACTCGAACAGGCAAATCATAACTGATTTCAATGTGTGAGACTTTAACGACTTCGACGACGACGACGACGAAAAAAACAGGTGGGGACATGAGTATATTAGGTCTAAAACAAAGCACAGTAAGATCAGTTTCTCACACAGTAGTCGTAGCTAATACACGCACCTCTCAAAAGCTTAAAATGGATTACGTTATCGACATACAGGGATTCGCGATGCATATAAAAACTTCTTACCGAAAGAAGTTGCAGCGATCGGACACTGGATAGTGCGTGCACCATGCGGTTTTAACGAATTACCTACGGACGTGCGTCAAACTAACAATTACTGTTCGTTCGATGTGCACGGTCTACAGTGGTTTGAAGGCGAAGTTTCTCTTCGCCAATTACGACGTCACTTATACAACGTAGCGAGGAATGCACGCAGAATACATGTACGAGGGAGTGAAAAAGCCATGCATCTACAATCAGTGATGGCACGTCGCATTATAAATGTTGAGCATTACGCTGCACAGAGTTTTCAACATCTCGAGCAGGCATTTCCAGCTGTGTTGATGTGTATAACACACAGTATGCAAATAATGAGTCTCATTACAGGGTTAAACGCCAACTCGATCGGTGTTTATGCAGCAGATCACGTGCCCAAATTTTTAATTCTTCCTGCTGCTATTGTATCAAACATCGATACGTCGGATAAGCCTGGTTCGCACTGGATTGTCATTTACATCGACAATAATGGCTACGGAAACTACTTTGATAGCTACGACATCGCACCTTTCACACAGCATCATCTCAATCGACTCCGAAGTAACTGTGTGCGATCTCAATGGAATAAAAAAAATTACAAAATGTTGATTCACAAGTGCGCGGAGAATATTGTATTATGTTTCTGTATACTTTGTGTAATCGTGTTTCTCTACGCTCGTTTTGTAACATCTGTTCACGAAATACGTGTAGCAATGATGCATTAGTTGCGAAATTTTATTAATATATTGTTAAACAATTAAAAAGTAAGAGGTACGTTCGTCGGCAAGTTAATGTGTTTCTGAGCGAGAGCTCTGTTGGAGCTGGGTGTATCAATCAATCATGTACTTCGAAAATGGAATGTTTGTCATAATAAATTTTTATACTTTTATACACTTAGTATTATAAGAAACATATGTACTCTCTTTTATTATTTCTAAAAAATATTGTAATAAATTTAATCATATGATATTTTAATTTTGTTTGTTACACTTTTATTTTTACTCTCGACGTTCCGCTTGTTTCCTAATTTTTAAAAATATACCCATACATGAATATAAATATGTAGTTATTGTTCCTTAAATAATTTATGTTTTTCAATAAAATATTTATTTTAACTTTTTGATTTTTATTATACTTTTAGACATTTTAAGACGTGAACTTTTATTTCGAAAAGAATGTCCGACATTTTTTAACGATAACTTTTTTATTTGTTTTGTTTCACAGCTGCACTTTTTTCTTATTAAAACACGAGATATTAAAATTAAATTAAAATTAAATTTTTCAAGATATGTGCCTCCTTTGACTAAACAATTATTTAAATAATTGAGGATTTTATTATATTCTTATGTGCGTATTTCGTAGAACACAGTTGACTTTATTTAAGCTTTCTGGTTTATTATTTTATCGAGAAAAAGTTTGCAACGGAATTCCTCCCTCTTCTGGTGGCTAACTCATATTCGCGATTGGCTGTTCAATAATTAACATCCGTTTTTTCACCCAATCTTCGCACTAGCGGTGGTAGGGATATATATCGATTTACATCAATGCCAAATATACATCAATTTTAAAAATGCCTAACAACTAGAACGCTGCACCCATCTACAAAGCTGCATCGAAGTCGCTTTCTAATTTGCTGCTGCTACCAAGTACTTACGCACTCAATAGATCTCAGTCTAATCGCGTAATTATAGGCCTTGAAAATCACGGTGGGTTATATATACCTGTCGTAAAGCTTGGCGGAACAGACTCGCAGTACATGACGCTGAATACGAGCAGCTGGAAGCCTTTCATCGATCAAATGGAGGATATGAGTGCATACTTAAAATACTCATATACGTTCTATCAAGATTTCGGAAAGCCATGCAATATTTTCTTCCCCAATCACGACCTCAATTTTACGATGGCTTACAGCTCGAGAGCAATAGCCCTCGACGAGAGACCACCCGCAGCCGGTTCGCCTACAAAGCTCAACAATATAGGTCAGCCGCACAAGGCGCAGCTATACGAGAATATGGAAGCAACCACTTCATTCGAACCGTCCGGCAAAAAGAAGAAGAAGCATGATAACCCACCAAGCATCATCATGCAACTAGCTACACTCGAAGGACTGTCGCAGGTGCGTGAGTGTATTAGTGCGCGCCTTAAACATGTAAAAAAATGTGCTACTTTTGTTAATCGTGTGTGTGTGTGTGTGTGTGTGTGTGTGTGTGTGTGTGTGTGTGTGTGCGTGTGCGTGCGTGCGTGCGTGCGTGCGTGCGTGCGTGCGTGAGTGCGTGCGTGCGTGCGTGCGTGCGTGCGTGCGTGCGTGCGTGCGTGCGTGTGTGTGTGTGTGTGTGTATCTGTGTATGTGTGTATGTGTGTATGTGTGTATGTGTGTATGTATGTATGTATGTACGTATGTACGTACGTACGTACGTACGTACGTACCTACGTGTGCGTGCGTGCGTGCGTGTGTGTGTGTGTGTGCAGGTGCGTGCGTGCGTGCGTGTGTGTGTGCAGGTGCGTGCGTGCGTGCGTGTGTAGGAGTGTATGCGTGCGTGTGTACCATTACTCTTCAAGGGAAGCATGTCACGAGCTGACATTTCCCAGACATAGGTATTATGATGTCTCAACATAGAGCTAATTAGATTTTGGAGCTAATTGGAAAATAAACAGTTAATTTTTTTATGAATATAATAATTTTAAAAAATTACAAAAATAGTAAATATTAACAGAATATACGTTTTCATAAAGCAGACATAATTTCCTTCCAATGAATGTATAAACAATTACTTTAAAGCTATTTAAGTTAAGAGAAAATAAAAATAATAATTTTTAAAAAATTTCTAAAAATACAAAACAATTATTTTTATTTTGGTTCCTCAGAGAGGAAACTTTGTGATGATAAAAAAAAACGTTTTGCTAAAAACATGTTAGAAACATGATTTGAGATACTGGGAATCAAAATACATTATTTTTAGAAAATGTCTTTAAGGATGTATTTGTGTGTGTGTGTGTGTGTGTGTGTGTGTATGGATGTGGATCAACATTACTCTGAATATACACGGTGAAAATTAATGTTTCGTGACTCATTCTTTGTTTTTTTTTTATGTAAGGCGGCTCAACACTAATTTTTGTTTTTGTTATTTTTATTTTTTGTTTTTCAATACATTTTAATTTTCTTGCGGTTCTTCGATTTTTTAGTTAAAATTTTTCGGTTTCGTTTGATACCTTAGAAATAATATCATCGATTGAGTGATAATGCATTCAAGAGAACATGAAATCATCTATATTTTCTGACTCGAGATTTTGAATAAGCTATTTCCCATGTTTTGTTATTCGCAAAATCGTAATTTTTTTTTCAAATGATTATATTTGTGAAATATAAAATGGCAAATTTTTGAAAAAAATATAGCTTAGCAGGAATATGGAGATGGATATTCTGTAAAATTTTTTAGGTTTAATCTTTTTATTTTGTTTGAAAAAATACTTTTTGTAAAGAAAATCGATTTTTAGTCAGCTACGAATACTGGAGTAAATCGGCAGCACTTGATCTGAAACTTTCCAAAACGATAGCTTTTTACAGTCTTTTGAATCTTTGCTCAGATCACAACGACCTTTATATTTCGAGATATTTGAGGTTATGTACTTCTTTAATTTATTTGATCGCTTATGTTTCAAGAATGGCGCGGTCATTATTTACCAAGCAGGGCTCATTTTTTTCGTTTTTTAATGTAGATTCAAAATTAAAAAGAAATTTAAAGATTCATAGACTGATTTGCTTTTAAAACGTTTCTCATTAGTTTACGATTTTCTGAAATCGACAAGGTAAATTATTTTACGCCCATCTCTACGAAAATGGCCACTTCTTGCCCTGAAAAGCGAGACCAGAATTACAATTTTTACCCGCAAAAATGATTAGCGGGAAAAAAGTGATTTCACTAGAAACTAATTCCTTTATTTCATCAAGTTCTACCAATAACCCTGATTTTCGATTGTCTTTTAAGTATATTGTCTTTTAACAGTACATTAGTCCCACTTTCCAAGTCAAAAAGTGTCCACAGTTGAGATGGGCATAAAGTACTATATGTAACTGGAGTAAAAAGTTGATTTTTTCCTCGGGTGATACTGCCCTCACCCGCGGCAAAAATATTCGACTTTTTGTCCTTGTTACATAATGTACTATTTATATGCTATGCAGCCTCTTGGAATGGCAAGTGTCTCATAGCTATTTTTCATACCTTTATATTATTCTACATTATCACACCCCGCATTTTTTCAGGGCTATGCCTGTGGAGTGAGGAGAACTTGTATCAGGATGAAATCCGCTTTAGGATCGTCGGTGTATTTGTATTCGTCACGGAGTTTCCTGAAGATTACCCATTCAAGTACTAGCCTCGCATAATAATGCTCTACTTTGCCGATCGCCCGATGTGTGGCTCTGCTACTCTGATATAGCGTATACACATACACACACATACACACATATATATATAATTTTTTTATTTGACCAAGTCAATAGTTATAAGATTTACCACCAAAATAGATAAAATGTGTGGAGTGCTAGTGTTAAGCATATAGCGAATATTCGTATCAGAACTGTGGGTGCATTTGGTACGCAGCTTTTTTGACGAAATTGACAAGTCCCATTAATAATTAATCACATTGTTGTTCTAAGATATTTGTAAATCTGCATAAATTTGTGTATCCATTCGTCTCAAAAGTATTTTCTGAAATCCTTCATAAGAATTACTATTATCAAATTTTGATCTTTAATAAGTGATTCTTTATATTATTAATTAATATTTAATGATTAATAATTGTGACATAGTAAATTTAAATAATTGTTAATTATTCGCTCCTAACTATTAGCACTAATTATCTCCGCTACCAAAATTTGATAGAGCAGCACTGATCTGGCCTACGAATCCGCTCTCTCAAATGAGGTCGCTGAGAAAATCTGCCGGAGCTTGGCGAAACCAACGTTGAGCCAGACGGAATGATAATCCAACGCGTTAATTAATAAATGAAAATTCAATAATAATAATAATATTTGTTATAAATATTCAGGCAGGACAGTCGGGAACTCGCTACTGAATAATTTACTAAATTGTACCGTATAATTACAATATAAAGAAAATATTTATTAAAACTTAAATTTAATTAACAATAATTATAATTTCATGAGTTATAAATCCAAAAAATTTGATTCTATCGGCGCCGACGCTACCCACACCGTTTGGTAAAATGGCGTCGATATCGCACCGATACACCTCCGAACCTAACATGCAACATAAATTTTAGCCCCAACATCGCGATTAAATTTCCCAAATTTAATAATAATTTTTGCACCAATTAGTAACAATTGAACAATTAAACTCGAGACCGACTACAACACTCCTGGCAATATTATTGACAAAGACAATTCTTGCCCGCTATTAGAGCGACCAGTCTGACACAATCCTGAAAGTGAGGAGAGACAACAATAATAGGAATCGTTCTCAAAATTAGGAGAGACACTATCAACGTATTATTGTATCAAAAATAAATGACAAACTCACCAATGATCCAATAAACATAAAAGAATTAGTAAGTGCCGGGCGTTCTTTCGAAGGACGCCAAGCTGAATATTTGAGCACTCACCGTATTCGATTAGTTTTATCCCAAAGGGATAAAGAATGTAATAATTCTTTATATCCGAGCGTTTAAAAGACTATCGCGATGCTATAACTCTAATTACAGTCGATTTACCTATCAGATTTCCCGTGATACTCGTAATTTCTCAATAACGCTAGCTAACCTCCAACGACGAAAAAAATAAAGATGGCTACGACGTCTATAAACTTTACGAATATTGATACGTGCTATTTATTGTACGGTCCAGCAGCGAGTGGCTGAGGAGGACCTCATCCTGCTCGGCCTCGCGGTGGCGTCCTACTCGCTTTTCCGGCCCATACTCCTGGTAGATACCCTCAGCACACCAACACTCCTATCATTTAGCATTGATGGAGTTTTCAGATAACCCACGTAGTACCAGTGGGTTAAGTACTTCGTGATCTGAGATCAATATCCGACTCAAATAATGTAACATGGCGGCGAGCGCGCTATTCAAATTATATTGAATTGCGGGAGAGAGCATTAAAGCGTGTCGCCATCTAGGCTTGAAGTGTAGATGTGCATAGCCGTTCGAATCATGGCGCTAGCATGACCAGGGCCGTGGCAATAGGAGAAAACCTATGGTTTGGTTTACGCGCGCGACTCTCTCTTGCCACTGCTACGTCCGAGCCTCGGCCGGCGGCTATACCGCGCGCGGCTCGGCTCGCGTCACTTCGGTTTTCCTCTACACCCCGCGCGCGGCTGCTTACTGCTGGCTTACTCCCGCGTCCACTCTCTCCGGTTATGTATGTGTGTGGGTGTGTGTGTAGTGATTTGGAGCGCGCGTATGCTATGCACACGTCATATAATGCTTTAGAAAATCTGTAAAGATACCTATAATAGTTTTTTAATTTTAATAAAAAAATATCTTTGCACAAACCATCAATGATAAATGAAGCAGACCTTTTTTGATATATTAATTAGAAAGAGATATAGTAATTTGAGATTAATTTATTGGATCAAAGAATTCATATTGGAACAATTTATAGATTGTGAGGAAGCTCAATACCAATGAATTGGCAGCGATTTTTTTAGTTTCTATAGCGGTTTTTCGATTTTCGGATTTTAGTTTTTCTAGCTTTTTGGTACATTAGAAATAATATCACCGATCCAGTGAAAGTTTGTATTAGGTCACTCGCTTCTTTTGTTATACACGAAAACGTAATTTTTTGTTTAAACGACTATATCTCGAAAACATACGACGGAACTTTATTGAAAAAAATTGAGATGATTACGAATATGGAGAGGAATGTTCAGTAAATTTTTTGAGTCTTAACCATTTTTTTTACTAGAAAAAAAATTTGAAAAAAAAATCGATTTTCTTTCTCCGATGATAACTGAAGTAAATCGGAAGGTATTTATCTGAAACTTTACAAAAAGGTAGCTCTTTACTACCTCATGACTTGTATGTTTTTTAGAACAAATGATCTTTTATTTTCCGAGATATTCAGGTTGGTTTTTTTTATTTTTTTTTTTCATTGTCTATATCTCAAGAACGATGCGGTCACTTTTTACCTCACAGGGCTAATTTTTTTCTTATTTAGATGAAAATTCACAATTCAAAAGAAATTTAAAAATTCATTGGTTGGTTTTGTTTTATAAAGATTTTTCGATTTATAAGTATTTTGGCATGTTAGAAATATTATGATCACTTTAGTATAAATGCATTAAAAAGAGCATAAAATTAGCTATCTTTTAGAACCCCAAATTTTGGATAGGCTCTTTCTCTTCGTTTGTTATACATAAAAACGTAATATTTAGATTAAACGGTTATATTTTGGAAAGATATAGCAATTTAAAATTAATTTATATCAATAAACAATTTCATATTGGAGCAATTAATTTAGTTTGAGGAAATTAAGTGCCAATGAATTGGCAACGGTTTTTGTATACGCTAAACATGTTAAATATATATACGTAGTTAAAATGATGTAATTTCCTTCCAATTTGTATATGTAACAATCACCATTAAGCGTCTTTAGTGGAATTAAAATAAAAGAACGCTGCCAGCAGCTTTGCTACTATGCTTTCTCAAAGAGAATTCAATTAAAATTATTATATAAATAAGGAAGAGCTGTACAGTACCACCCACCATGGTTATTTTCCTGTCTAACTATTTTCATTTAATGATTTGTGCCCTACTGAAAAATGAATATATTTCAATAAACAGATTAGCGTATATATTGGAATTCAGGGTGTCTCTGGCCAGCGATGTCTCATTGATTCTAAAATCTATTTTTATCTATAAAATCAAATAAAATCTATACCTATAAACGATTAAATTATTGCTCTTTTTCATTCATTGCAAAAAAATGCATAAGTCATTTAAAAATTTGAATACTACTTAACATATACTAGTTTACGAATTCCACCATCGAAAGCTTAGAGATGTCGTGATACAAAGGGTGAAAAAATATTGTTTAAATTGAATAATCTCTAATACCTCAGAAGTTATTATACACCAAATTGGCTCAAAAATATTCAGCCAATAACCTGAGACCAAACAAATATTCTCTGAAATTTTCAAGGCATATCATCAAGTATTACTCAAGTTATTGGTGTCCAAAAAATACATTTTTTTTACATTTTATTTTATTTTCTCAAACAACAAACCGTCTCATTACCTAAATATTGACAGGAATATACCTGTATATAAAACAAGTATTCAGTAAAAATTTCACTGACTTTTATCGTATAATTTTCGAATAATAAATGTTAAAAAAAAATCTTTTGTCACACAGTTGGAACGAGTCGCGACTAACTTGCGAATAATACAGGGCGGAGAATAGGCCAAGTGTCGCCATCTTACAACCGCGCGCTTCAAGAGGTAGGCAAGAGAGTGTAGGCGGCAGGACGCAATCAAGGCCGAAGAGAAAGGCCTTTATCGCATTTTGCTTGCTCGCTGCCATGAAAGAACGACTGGTGGAGGCGAATGCTCCACCACCACTACCACTGCTAAAGAAGGAGAAACCGCCACGCGAGAGGAGCCCAGCAGCGAAAGCGGAAGGGGCAACTACAGTCCAGTCCGAGGAAGAGAGAGAGAGAGAGAGAGAGAGAGAGAGAGAGAGAGAGAGAGAGAGAGAGAGGGAGACAGAGAGAGAGAATGAGAGAGAGAGAGAGAGAGATAGATAGATAGATATACTTTTTATTCATCAAAAGACAAAATCTTACAATTTCATGTACATGTAGTTATAATTATAATTAAAAATATCAGTCGATTTAATATAATTGTTATCTTAACTTTCACTTATTGCATATTTCTTATTAAAATAATAATTCACTTTATCAGTTCGTCAGTTTATAAAATTTAAATGTAATGAACTAGTCAGTCAGATATCACAGAAAACGCTTCGTCAAAAAATAATACATAGAATAAAAAATAAATACAATAGAGATAACATATAAATATAAAAGAATACATACACATACTTTGCTAAATTTTTGCGTATACTATCACGTCTAAATTTAAAACACACTCATTCATGACACTTTAACAATCACGCTAATAAATACATTCACACCTAACTAACACTAAACATATTTAATAAATAAATAAATAAATTAATAAATAAATACGTCGAATAAATAAATAAACCAGATAAATAATTAAATTAAATAAATAAATAAATAAATTTAAATAAATAAATAAATTAAATAAATAAATAAATAAATTTAAATAAATAAATAAATTAAATAAATAAATAAATAAATTTAAATAAATAAATAAATTAAATAAATAAATAATTCAAAATAAATAAAAAGCTTAAATAAATGTTCGACTCACCTCTGTACATTCTCTTCACCATGTAATTGCTTAAGGTGCCTGCTAAACGCCGTTTTAAATTTACAAAAAGATGGCAGGCACCTCACACTGCTCGGGAGCGAATTCCAGAGGTGCGCACCTTGAACTCTAAATGAGAAAATACCCTTATCGGTGCGCGACCCTGGATCCGAGAGCTCTTTCATACCACCCCTACTTGAAGTCTTGGCCTGGTTTTTTTCAAAGAGGGCAGTAAGATACGGTGGCTGCCGCATGACAACCGCTTTGTAAAGCAGCAGCCCCATAAAATACTCCCTCCTCACCTTCAGATCTAACCAGTCCAGTTTTTTCCTGTAGGCGGTGATATGCTCATCTCGCCTAACACCACATATGTATCTCACACATGCATTCTGTAGACATTGTAGTCGTGTCTGGAGCTCCCCTGACACATCAAGAAGAACCACTGAGCAATAGTCTAAGTGAGGTAGTACCAGTGCACATGCCAGCTGCTTCCTCAGTATCTCTGTGGTGCTTGAACGGAAAAGTTTTAAGCTATACAGAACTCTATTTACCTTTCTATTGACCGCATTCAGTTGCGGCTTCCATGTCAACCCTCCGTCCATCACCACGCCGAGGTTGGTGACTGTATCGACAAAGGGAACGTGTACGCCGGTCTGTATCTCAATGCCTTGCAAGTCAAGGTTCTGAACCTGTTTGATGTTGTGATCAGATCCAAAAATGATCGCCTTTGTCTTGCTGACATTGAGGCGCAGGCCAGCTGACGTTGCCCAGTTCGACACTGCTTGTGCTACAGCCGACATGCGACCGATACCATCACGAAGACCCTTCAGGGTCACTTGTGTGTAGGTTTGCAAGTCGTCAGCGTAAAGTATGTGTTCGACACCGTCTAAGTCAAGTGCGTCTTGTAAGTCGTTTATATACAGGCTGAAAAGCAGGGGCCCCAGGACTGAGCCCTGTGGAACGCCAAGATTGGTGGTTAGGCAGCCTGAATCCCCGTTTGTGATTGTGACGACTTTCTGTCGTCTCCCCATAATATATGACTTAAGCCACAGGAGAACACTCCTGGAGAATCCCATGCGCATCAGCTTACGCAGCAGTTTAGTGTGTGAGATGGTGTCGAATGCTTTGCTAAAATCAAATATTAACAAAATAGTCAATAGTTTTTTGTTGTTGTTAATGCCTGATCTTATGTCCTCCGTCAGTTTCAGTAGTGCTGTCTGTGTACTGTGAATCTATCGAAAACCAGTCTGCATCGGGTCCAAAGTATTATTTTCTCGTAAGAAGTCAGTTATTTGGTCGTGTACGATTTTTTCAAGGACCTTAGAAAGGAAACTCAGTAGGGCAATTGGTCGGAAATCTGACACCGTAGATGGGACAGGCTTCTTCTTCAAAGGCACCAACTGAGCTCCCCTCCAAGTTCCCGGAAAAATGCCACTGGACAGAGAGGAGTTAAAGATCTTAACAATATGATCTCCCACAAACGGAAGAGCCTTAGCCACTATACTTTGGGGAATGCCGTCTTCCCCTCTGGCTTGTGATGAGAAGTGGGCAACAGCCAGAACCACGTCCGAGAAGCTGACTTCTCGGAAAACAAAACCGTCATCACTGGCAGTGGTCAGGACGTTGTCAAGTTCTTCATCACCCTCATTTTGGGAGATCGACACCCCTGCAAAGTGGGCATTGAGCTCTTCCGGTGAGAAACCATGAAGCTCCTCTCTTGTCTTTGGCAGAAGGCCCAGAGCCTTGAGCTCTTTCCAGATATCTTTCTTATTATCAATCGCTTCAGAAATTTTATTTTGTAAAAATCTTTCCCTTGTTTCCTTCGTTCGTAATTCAGCTTCAGCTGCAAGGCCCTGATACTCCCGCCACAGTCTGTCGTCATTGATCCGCGCATAGCGTCTTCGTACGGAGTCACGTTTTTTGTAAAGATGTATTAGTTCAGCATCAACCCATGGTGGATTTGTTTTCTTTTTCGGCATAAATTCTTTTAACGGTGCAATTTTATGTATCACAGCCATGAGGTTGACACTGAGGCACTCTAATTGACTGTCAACACCCGCCGCGGGACCATCGATCCGCGACCAATCACAGTCAGCTAGGTGAGACAGGAGGTCGTCTTGCTGGATCGATTTAAAATCCCTGTAGCTGAAAGATTCAACCACAGGGGATGCAGCAGTTTCGACCCCAATCTCGACCTCTATGATGTTATGATGACTGGGAAAAGGCGCCGGCCGATTGTCCCTGCTCAGTACAACGTCATTATTATCTGTCAAGATCACATCAATCCACGTGTGAGAATCTGTGAGATGATGAGTCGCACCATGATCAATTATTTGAAGGTTAAGATCATCAGCCAACCGTCTAACAAATTTCGCATCGGCTGACGTTCCGAGTAGGTTCGCATTCAGATCTCCCATAATAATTTTGTGACTAAAGTCTTGAGTATGTATCGTCAGTTTGTCTATTAAGTCAGAGCCCTGTAAAAACGGTACGTGTGGTGGTCTGTATATTAAAGCAACAAAGACGGGGGGAAGGCTGCCCTGCTGAACACTGCACATTAAATATTCAGGTATAAATGGCCTGCCCTCCTGTGTTGTTGGAGAGCTGCATAGTAAATTGGCCTTGAAAGTGTTATAAATGTACAGGACTAGCCCGCCCCCTAGTTTGTTGCGATCAAGTCTAAGTAGTGAGTAGTCATCGATCTGAATGAGATCACTCCCAACATCAGGGTCAAGGTGCGACTCAGCAACCCCAAAGAGATGGTAGGCAGGACGAGCTGAAAGGTGTTGTTTAATCATGCCAATGTGCCCCTTCAATGAGGTAACATTGACAAAACCTGCCCTCAGTCCCTTACAGTGAACCCCCCCAGCAGTATCTGCGGATAGTCAATTTTTTGCAGCAGTTGACGGAATTACATTTTTATCAATTACGATTTCATTATCAACAGTTTTTTTTACAGTATTTACAGTTTGAGATGGTTGATTAATGGCATATGATGCCACTATTGTCTGTAAATCAGCCGCAGATGAAAATTCATGAGAGACATCGCCACCTTTCTTAAAAAGGTTATTACTGGTGATGAGTAATAGGTTTATGGTTATGATCCTGAAACAAAACAACAATCTTCGCAGTGGAAGCTTCCATGTGAGCCTCGGCCGAAAAAAGCTCGTCAAAGTCGAAGTAACATCAAGTCAATGTTGATTGTTTTTTTCGATTATGGCCAGACAATCAATGAAGAGTACTACGTTGAAGTTTTGAAAAGATTACGTAATGCAATCAGGAGAAAATGACCGCTACTTTGGGAAACCGGTGACTGGCTTCTTCATCACGACAATGCTCCAGCGCACGCATCAAACCTTGTGCAGCAGTATTTATTGAAACACAGTGTTGCACAGCTCCGCCAGCCTCCATACAGTCCTGATATAGCTCCCTGCGACTTTTGGCAGTTTCCTCGATTGAAAATGCCGCTTAAAGGACATCTTTCGACAATAAACAGACTGTTGAAACTAATGCGATGAATGCACTAAAGGCGATTCCGAAGTCTGACTTTCAAGAGTGCTTTAATAAGTGGAAACATCGATATAAGCGTCTTGTTCAATCAAATGGGAACTACTTTGAAAGATGCCACCCCCCGGATGACGAAGAATAAATCAAGCGCCGAGAAATCGAGGTAGGTCGGATACTTTTGGGACAGACCTCGTATCTAGTGCATACAATTTTTACAAATAAATTTAAGATAAAATATTATAGATAAGTTATTGGTGTAAACTCATATTTTTGTGATAAATACAAGGGTTTTTAAAAAAAGGTCTTTACGCACACTTGATAGACATAATCTATTTTAAAAAATTCTAGAAAATTTTCTACTATAAATGAACAAAAGTTAATATTTTTTACTCTATTTGAACTAAATTTATGGTCTGATATAAATAAAACGATTTTTAAACCTATGAAAAGTATAGGTAGCATAAATTATGAAAAAATATTTAAATTTTGTAAAAATTTTTTGCATATCAAGTTACAGTTTTATCAATTGACAATAATGGATTTTGCAACAATAAATTGTTTATTAAATTTTATTTATGAATATAATAAATGTATTCTACTTTTACAAATAATCTTTTTTATAATTTTGTAAATTTTTTCGAGTTTATGTACAAAGCATTTATTCATTTATTACAAAAATATCATAAAAGTGAAAAAACAGTATAAAACAAAAACGATTCGATGAATCTTAATCTTTTCTTTTATTCAAAATCCTCATAAAAAAAAATAAAAGAAGAGTTTTGCATTACCTAAAAATATCGCATAATACTCAATAATAAAGCGATTAAAGTTTTTTGATAAAGAAAATTAATATAAAAATGAAAAAACTTTATAAGACAAAAATGAATCGACAAATCTTAAAAATTCTTCTTGTTTTGAAATCTTCTTCGTAAAACGTTAAAATGAGCTTTTATTGATAAAAAATGACGGCGTAATACTCAAGAAATCAGCAATAAAAAATTTTTTGTAAAATAAAATATCATGAAAAATAAAAAAACATAAAACAAAAACGATTTGATTAATCTCGAAAACTCGTTTTGGTTTAAAATCTTCAACAAAAGGGGACAAAAATAAGCGTTCATTGGTAAAAACTTACCGTGAATATTCCAGAAATAAGCAATCAACCATTTCTTGACAAATAATATAATCTCGAATATTTCGAAAAATAAAAGTCTTCTTGATCTAGACAAAGAACTTAGCCAAGAGATAGTAAAAAGCTAGTTTTTTAGAAAAATTCAGAAGGAATAATGCCGTTTTACTCAAGTTATCGTTTGCCATAGAAAATTGATTTTTTTTACAAAATGATTTTTTTCTCAAGTATAGAAAAATAAAATAACGCAAAAATTTTACGGAATAATCTTCTCCAATATCCTAATTACCTTAATTTTATTTCAATAATTTTCCATCATATATTTCAGAGAAATCACCGTACAAACCAAAAATGACCTTTCCGTGTATAACAAAAGAAAGAAAACACCTTATCCAAAATTTCGGGTAGTAAAAGATGGGGTAATTTTATGCTCTATCAAATTCATTTTCACTGTATCGATGATATTATTTCTAACGTACCAAAAATCCGAAAAACTAAAACCAAAAAATTGAAAAACCGCTAAAAACAAAAACTAAAAAAAAATTAATCAAGAAAAGTAAAAAAATTATTATTATGCCCTCATCATGTAAAAAAAATGAGCCTTGGAAGATTAAATTCTATCGTGAATTACTCGAGATGTTAATGCCCACATAAATAGACACACACACACGCACGCGCACGCGCGCACACACACACACACACACACACACACACACACACACACACACACACACACACACACACACACACACACACACACATACACACACGCACACACACACACACACACACACACACACACACACACACACACACACACATGCACACACATACTCACGCACACACACACACACATCCATACGGACATTTTCTAAAAATAGTGTATTTTGATTCCTTATGTCTCAAAACATGTTTCTAACATGTTATTAGTAGGACTTCTTTTCTATCACAAAGCTTCCTCTTTGAGGAAAAAATATGTACATTTTGAAAAAGATACGTAATTTTCTTCTAATTAGTATATCTAACAATCATCTTAAAGCTACTTTGGTCGAAGAAAAAAATGTATTACTTTAAAAAATTGTGTAAAAATCGCAATTCTCATTCAATCTATGTCTTATGAGAAATGTTGAAAATTATTTCTATAGTATAATGAGTTAATTTTAGTGTTACTATATTCAAAGTGAATATCCAATATAAAATTCTGAACTTCAATTTTTCGGGACTTCTCTTTCAGAAATCATCCTGCGAAAGCAGTTGTCAGCGGTTAATATTTAATTACTAATTTATTTATTTATTTATTTATTTATTTTGTTATTTATTTATCTACTTATTTATTTACGTATTTACCTATTTGTTTATTTATTTACTTATTATTTACTCCGAAACTATCCAACCGATTTCAATAGAAAGTTATATACATGCTCTAGGTCACTTCAAACAGTTTAGTAGTGCAAGTCATTGGCATATTGCGGTCTCCCATTGTATCACCTAAATTATTCGTAATTTTGATTTTCGCTCCAATTAAAGCTCTTAAGAGGTAACACCACTCTAGGATTTTGAGAAAATAGATTTTTTTTTGCTTAAAGTGTACTTTAGGGTCTTAAAAATAAGATGCCGGTCCCTTTATAGTGCAATAAAATATTTAAAGGTCTCTCCCGACGACTTTAATTGATGACTCACTTGGCGCGCTCTGATTTATTGTCTTTATACTACTTATACCTCTCAGGATAATAAGTAGCATTGTTACCGACAGTACATAGGGTGTTTCAGGTTTCACATAAGACCAGTAAGTGGCGCATATGAGACGCTCATGCCATAAGGGAATCGTATTATTCGAGCAGTGTAGCTGACAGTGTGCGTGCGCGTCGTTTTGCTCTTTCTGCCATTATAATATATATTTCGTTGTTTTGAAGTAATTTTTAACAATAAAATAAAGGATGTACAAGGGGCGAAAAGGTGCCAGGGTATCGCTATGACATGGAGAAGCCAAAGGACGGGAACGTTAGTGCGTCGGCTAAGAAATTGAGGAATTTCGGCCCGACGATTTTGTAATAGAAGCGGGATTTGATTACCGGATATGAAGCTTCTAAGCAGTTTTCTCTGCCATATCACAATCTGTTGTTTGCAAGAAATGCCATTCAGAAATAACATTCTCCGAAAGTGGAAAGCGTGACTTAGGCTTCAAAATCGTCATTTCTTGTGGAAAATGTGATAACATCGTTATTCGTAGTTGTCCATATATTGAAAAACATACGAAATAAACAGCAGAATCGTACTGGCTATGCGGTTACTCGGTGTGGGATTAAATGGAATACAATAGTTTTGCGCGTTCATGGATCTCCCGCGGCCAATTATTCAATCGTTTTATGACGTGGTTGTTCGTAGGATCGCTACGGGAGCAAATGCGGTTTGAAAAGTTAGTATGGAAAATGCAGTTCGAGAAGAGAAAGAAAAAAATACTAAAGAAGGATACACAAATGGTATAACTGTATCTGGTGATGGCTAGTGGAGAAAGCGTGGGTTTTCGTCTCTCTACGGATTTGTCTCGCTCATTGGATGGCTTAGCGGCAACGTGGTCGATATTTTATAAAATCAAAATTTTGTAAGGAATGTGAACATTGGAAAAAATATAGCGATGCCGAGAATTACAATGAATGGGCTCAAAAACATAAAGATGAATGCCAAGCAAACCACGATGGTTCCTCGAGAATCATGGAGGTAAATGCAGTTACTGAAATGTTCCAGCGCTCAGAACGTTTGCACAATGTGAAGTATACACATTAAGTAGGGGATGGCGACTCGAAAACTTATACAGGTCTCGTGGATTCGCAACCCTATGAAAATCTCATAGTTTTAAAGAAAGATTGCATCGACCACGTGCAAAAGCGAATTTGAACTCGTCTTCGCAATTTGAACAAATACGAAGGGATTTGGAGGAAAAGGCAAGTTAACTGGAACATTAATCCACGAGTTAGATCACAAAGTATCCTGCAGCAAAGATGCCCACCCGGAGAAAATTCATGGTGCTCGTAGCAAAAGGCAAAGGACACTGGGACTTTAAAAGATTATACGCACAAACCAGCATTATCAATAGAAGTTTTCAAAGCCATTAACCCCGTTTATGAAGAACTCAGCAGTAACGATCTACTGACTCGATGTATAGGTGGCTTCGCACAGAACAGCAACGAATCTTTCAATACAACCGTCTAGTCAATGGCCTCAAACAGTCTCCAGTGGAAAGTATGTTCTTGATACTGCTGTGTATATTGTTGTAGGCATATACAATGGTGGTCTTTCAAGCGTGATGAGACTTATGGAAGAGTTAGGCATCAAAATCGGACCAAACTGTTATAACTTCTGCGTCGAAGCGGACGCGCGCCGTGTCAAATTCGCGAAGCGATCGCTGACTGATGCTGCTAGAGAGGCCCGTTTGTCCATAAAAGCAAAGAGGAAAGAAGAAGAAGAGGAGAATATTAATGTGGAAGGTCAAATGTATAGTCCAGGCATCGCAGATTAGAGGTAAATATAAGTTTTCAATAATTTAAGTGCTACGGAAACTTTAATCGCGTTGTTCTTGAAACCGCTGTTTTCAAACTGGGCGGACAGATTATTCTAAAAGGGTTGCATGGATTCGTTTCAAATTTCGATTATACCTTTACATTATCATTCTCGATGGTAGTACGTAGCGGTTTTTCCATTTGGCGTAAAATTTATTTTGTATAAACCATTTGCTGCCAGTTTTTTTGTCAAAATCGAAACTTTTTTTCAAATGTGAACACATTTTTTTAAATTTGATTTTAAAAAATCCCCACGTACTACTACGCCTACTAATACGTACTTTAAAAAAAACTGGTATTTTGTTCTAGGGTTCATCAGGTACGAGAAAACTGTCTGCCCGTTTGAGCGTGAACAGAAAATTAACGGCCTACTACAAGCTCCCATAGCCGCCATTTGAAAAAAAAAAATTTTACACGTCATTAATTGTACAATAAAGTTCTTTAAAATAATTTTTCATTTCGCTTATTATTTACCCACAAAAAATCGTCAAAAATAGGTATATCTAGAGTGGTGTTACCCCTTAATGTCAGCTTACTCTTGGATACACATAGAATTGTCCGTAATGTATAATACCTCACCTAAGTTATGTCAGACTTGTAATAGTACGACGTTTACTTTAGCTGGAAAAAACCGGATAGAAAAAAAATTCAATGTCATACTATACGTACATTACACAAAACAGAACCAAGTGCTTTGTTTTCTAGGATGTTGGAACTATGTTTGCTGAAAGCTAGAGTTAAATTTGTTTATATAGACACAAATTTCAGAGGTGCCAACCTAATCATTTTGAAAAAGTACCTTTACTGTACGAGCTGTATTTTTGGTTATACGTAACGGATTTGAACGTATCGAAAGGTCTTTTTAAGACGAAGAATTTGAGATGTGCTACACCTAAATTCATATTGATTTGGTAGAATATCACACGATCGAACATAACCTAAAAAATAGAAAATTTCACGTTTATATTCAGCTATGTATAGGTAATCCATTGAACTGCCAGGGTGATATAATATTCTTTTCCTCAAAGATTATAAAAAAAGACGAAGAAATCCTTTTCTGGACATTTCCGAAAATTCAAAACATTCTACTAGGTCGCATATGGAACCTTAGGAACTGAAACTTGTTTTAAGAGATTATTTTGATAGGTACTTTTATATAAAAAATCGGCAGAGAAAACTGGGATACAGGCCATGCTTTCTAAGTATAAGACATTCAGATAGTAATTCAAATGAAACTTGTGTGAAAAAAATACTGTACAACCAGTGGAAAAAAGAACCTTCGAATATGCAATTAAAAGAAGAATACAAGAATTATGAAAATACATTGGAGAAAGTAGTCAAATATGCCAAATTTAAATATGACAGTAATCTAGTAAAGACTAATAGTAGTAATTCTAAATAGTTATGGAAAATTATTAAAACTAAAATAGGTAAAAGACAGAGCACAGATAATGAAATTACTTATATATATGATAATGATAAGAAAATTGACAATCCAAAAGAAATAGCAAACTCTATAAACAAATATTTATGTAATATTGGTACGAGACTGAGCAAAAAGATTTCAACACCGAAAAATTCGAAATTAAAACTTCCACCAATGTACAACAAAACAATATTCCTCGCTTCTACGAATCACCTGAAAATAAGAAATATAATAGGAAACATGAAAGAAAAATCAGGCTGAGTTGATCGCATAAATGTTAAAACTTTAAAAACAATCTCAAACAGTATCCTACTGCCATTGGTCCACATATTTAATCTATGCATCGAAAAGTCCATATGGCCCACTGCTCTCAAAAATGCTGAGGTACTAGTCCCAATTTTCAAAAGAGGGAATAGACGTGAAATGTCTAACTATAGGCCAATCTTACTAATTTTAAATTTAGAAAAAATATTTGAAAAAATAATATATAATAGATTACATGACTTCATAAGCAAAAATGAACTACTAAATTAATAAATTAGTATATTAAAATATTAAATTACTAAATAAACAACAATCTGGATTCGTAAAAAATAAGGGTACTACAGATACTTCCAAATACATAACTAAACTGATCTACAAAAATTTAGAAAGGAGTAAACCTATTATAGCTACCTTTTTAGATTTGACTATGACCTTTTACACTGTAAATCACAAAATACTTTTACTAAAATTAGAATGTTAAGCTACCAATCTAGAATACAACAGAAAGTAAGAATAAAAGACAATTTGAGTGAATACAAAAATATTGCTACTGGCATTCCTCAAGGAACTATTCTGGGACCACTACTGTTTGTATTATATGTAAATAATTTACTAAGTACCACACCCTCAGATTCGAGAGTATCATACGCTGATAATACAGTGATACCATATATTGATAACACATGGACTGCTGCACAAGGAAAAATTAACAATTACCTAAAACAAGTATCTATATGGCTAGCTTTAAACAAACTATCTTTGAATATTGAAAAAACCGTTTATATGACATTTGGTAATTATAGTGATAGTGTGCCCAGCACCTTGTGTTTACAAATAAATAATCAGATGATAAATATAGTTGAACATTGTAAATATCTAGGATTGATATTTGATTATAACATGAAATAGGATAAACATATAGAATATGTGATAAATGAAACTAAGTACCTAAACTTGTATTTACTAATCTCTAAAGTTATGCAAATTGAAACTGTAATGATAATATATAATGCATTCTTTCATAGTATTGTGAATTATGGCAGAATAGCCTGGTGAGGACCATACAACAATAACTTAAACTTATTAAAAAGACTACAAAATAGAATTCTAAAAATAGTATGTAAGAGTAGATTTATAATACACTACTATCCGCTAAATTTACAACAATCTTCCTTTTTCAAATCATTGAACAATAATTATAATTTCCTCAGAAATCAATATACTATGTCAAGCAGTAAAACCAGAAATAGAAGTACACCGCACCTAAAATTACAAAAACAACAAACAAAAATCGGTAAAAAGAACAATAACAGTGGCTATAAAATTGTTTAATATTCTGGACAATGATCTCAAGAATTTGATATGTAATAAAGATACCATTAAAAAGAAATTACAAAAATGGATTCGACTAAACTTTTAAACATGTAAATAATAAGCTATTGAATATTTAAATATTTTTATACAATAAAGTATATGTTGCGGCCGAGGTTTAAATCCTCGTGACAAGCGGCTGTTGGAGCGCGCCGTGGGTCACTTGCCCTACGCGTGACCGGCCGTGACATTTCTGCGGGAGGGCTATTCGCAGAGTGTATAGCGTCGAGCCCGACGTCTCCCTTCCGCGTGATTTTTTCTTCCACTTTTGAGGTGGCGCAAGGAGAGCAAAACTCCTTACTCGCCCGGTATTACCTCTCTTCCACTCTACTCGCGACTCTAACTAGAGCACATTCACGACCGTGCGCGCAACACAAAAATAGTCACCACGTGTCGGCCTTTCGAAACTAAATTTATCTTTTCCTTTTACACACACACATACACACATAGTCAAGCATTATTATTATTATTAATTTGTTTAAAGTTGAATTAACGAGGTGCAATAAATGCTATTATTATTATGATTATCACTCGCCTCACTCACTCCAAACTCCTTTCGTGCACAAATTTACTATGGCAATCGGTGTCTCGCTGCACCCGCTCGACGTTAATACCGCGCTCGACTAACAAATAAATGTTCAGCCGGTTAATGCGCGAATCAGTATAAATGAGTTGTTGACTATTGTTTAGTACAAAATTATAAATATTCTAGTACTATTTAAAAGTGAATTTTTTCTGAAGTATAAACACCATTTTAAAATGTACATCTAAAACTATAATTGAAATTTTTTTTAAAGAAATTGCTTGTGGCGCTCAGTTTAAAATTTCATTGATGCCTTGGCAGAAAATTCGACCAATCAAAATCATCAAATTTGGTGATGCAAAAAATATTACCATGTTCTGCATCATATTCTCTTTCCTAAACACACGGACGAAAGTACTTTATCTTTTACAGTTCTTGAGATAAAAATACATACATTTTTAGAAAAATGAAAATAATGCAAATAATCTTGATTTTCAGCTTCGCATAAATCCTGAACCAATACAGGTAATTGATTTAACAACTCCTGGAGCAGTTCGTATTGCTAGGTACGGGGAGATTAGTGCGTCTGAAGGTCGCTTGCGGCTCTCGTTTAGAGAACAACGTCCTTAAGTAGCTCGTCCGTCAGGATTACGTTCGAATTCCCGTGTTCTTGACTCGCGTTAATCAAGAAACGTGATCGGCGGGAGAATATTGACTTCCTAATACGGTTGCCTCTGGAGAACTCACCAGAAGGCCTGTTCCGCGCGACAATACCCAAGCCAATCACTACGGGTGGAGTGTGGATTAATCTGTGCGCCGCAGGTTTACTACTATAGGAGTAGTCTCCACCAAGGTAGTCCAACTCATGCGGAGCGCAGATTCCTACTGACTCCGAGAGGCGTGCGCTTCCGTATTTATAGCCGGTGCGAGAGCTGCTCCGAAAGCTCGGTGAAAATACGGCGACACGACGCGAGCGGCGGCGCGAATCGGGTGCGCGAGCGGAATGCGCGAACGAGGTATGTAGATAGCGCGCGCGTTCGACCGTCGGGTGGTTTTCCCTGTATGTCTAATATCCAAACTTCCAGGGGAGCTAATTTAATAACTCCATGAGCGGTCCGGGTTTTTAGACACGGGGAGATTATTGCTTCTCAAGAAGACTTGCGGCTCTCTTTCAGAGAACAACGTTCTCGAGCAGCTCTTCCTTCAGGATCTACGTTTGGCCTAACTTTCATAATTTTTTTTGAGGATATGGGTAAAGGGATTTCTTTTTTCAGGGTTTAAATAAACACATATTGAAGTATAAAAATGTTTTTTATTGAATTGTCAAAACAAAATGGCGGTGTCAGAGCCATTTTCCAAAAACGTCTTTTTTTATACCTCGACGGGCTGAAATTAATATTTCGTATTATCTGCTACATTAAGTTATTATTTTTATTTGTTGTTTCTTATCTTTGTCTCCTGAGCATTTTTAACAAACGATAATCCCTTAATTGATTGATAATAGAAAACAAAACAGTCTGGGTAATATTTGGCGTGTCAACCCAAGGATCTTCTAATAGAACTTGAATATTTCTTAGAGATTCACCACAACAAAAGCATATGAATTAATCTTTATTTTCAACGCTGAGAAAACCTACATCTGCTATGCCTCCTCTGTTTGTTTAAAAAATCTAAAGCTCCATGGCCAGTATTTAATTGAATTCAATCTTACCTTAAAACGCTAGAATTGAGGATAGATAGGTTTAACATTTTTTAAATATTTAAAAAAATCACAACGTCCTACTCACTCTTTGTGTACTTCAATTGGAGAATCTTGTCTGCTCTAGCGACGCGTTTCCATGCGACACTCAAACCAATTCACTATGTCGATTTGTCACTGTAATAAAATCTTGCTGCAGCTAGATCTTCGGCTTTTGGAAATGGAAAGTTCCAGGAAGCAAAACTCTTGAGTCGCTCCCTCTCTGTTTGATAAAACATAATACGATGTTTTAATTTTACAATAATATCACTGCGCACGCACACACACACACGTCAGATCGCTTATGAAGTCTAAAGCACACTGCAAGTAGTCTTAGCTCTAGCAAGCTTAAGTTTTGTATACTTCTTTCTATTACTACATAGTTTATGAACACATTTCAAATTGAGATATTTTTTATGAAATAAAATGTTTTTTTCTTACAACGAGGATAAGATAAAAAAATTGAACTTTTAGTTAAGCATATATATTTTTAACATTTATTTTATTTTCCAATAACAGAATTATTTTACAATTTTCTTCTGTTTACTTGCAATCATTTTATGGATTATTTTTTACAATTTTCCATTCAGTAATAGTATTTTCAATATGACGAAATTTATCATTCATGTAGGTAGTCATTTTGAACCATTCTTTTAGTAAAGTTTCATTGGCCATATTACCTGATGCTCGAACTTTCATTACATCATCTTTAAATTCCAAGAATAATCCTGTAAGTTGTTCTAATTCTAATTATGCGCTACTAGTATTATGTTTGTGCTTTTCTATTTCACGTAATCCTTTTTCATATCGTTCATTTTCATTATCTATCGTTGAAAAAACATCAATTTTAAAGCATCAATTTTTCGATTTAAATCTGTTGTTGCTTGTTCTATTCTACTATCTAAAATTTCTTCAAACGTTGAACCTCCAAATACTGTATCTATTACACTTTTTATTTTTCTACGTCAGTAGTAATTTTATTTAGCTTAGCAATAGAACTATTTAGCTCTAGTTGCGTTTTACTAGTACTAGTAATTTTACGATTTAAATAATTTGTTGCTTGTTCAAATTTATTATTAAAAATTTCTGTAGTCTTTATTTTCAAATTTTCTTTCTAATTGACATTCTATATACAAAACTTGTTTCTTGATTTCGTTAATTTTTCGAACTGAATTGCTTATACTATTTATGTTACTATTTAAATCTCAGCTTATTTGTTGAATTTTATTTTCTATCTGTTCTTTAACATTTTCTCCTCTAAATGGTTTTTGATTAAATTCTGCCTTTATTTTTAGAATATCTCTTACTACTTCTTCAAATAATTCAGAAGATACAGTACTTTTTTATGATGTTGCATCTCATTTTTTTAAATATTGATTTTTCTCTTCTAAATTGTTTTCACTCTTTTCATCTAATTTTGTATTCACTTCTTAATTCCAATTTATAATCAATTATTCCTGACGAGGATTTTGCAGAATAGTTGTTTATTTCACTCATACTATTTTCGAAATTCATCATTCTTCTTTCAAGTTAATTTAACATATCTAATGTTTCTACAAAATTTAATTCATTAAATATTTGTATTTTCTCAATAATATTAGGATAAATAGTATATCTTATAACATTTACAATACCTTCCAGGTTAGCTCCATGCAATTCTAAATTTTATAATTTAATTGATAAATCTTCAATAATATCTTTATCAATTACGTCTTGATTACCTTCAGTATTAATATCTAATTCTTGTTTAATTCGTATCACAGAATAGCGCACATTTCTTGTTAATTCATCTTTCAATTTCCCAATATTTAATTCAATAATTTTACTTATTTCTAAATTTAATATATCCTCATTAGCATCACCTATAAGCTATTTTAGTAATTCAAATACATTGTTGACAATTCTGTTATTCCATAATAAAAATTATCTTTTAGATTGTCCGATTTGTTTTAAAATCATTTAAATCAATTTTAGACTTAAATTTATTATCTTCATATTGATTCTCTGCTGAATAGGATTTTGATGATCCAAATATGTCGACTACCATCTTGATACTACACTATACTTTATCAGAAGTATGTTATATATTTTATTCTTTTGTTATCTTACTATTATCTATATTTTTTCTCATCTTGTTTTCAATATTTTTAACCATTGTACCTATAGCTAATAATTATTGCTGTGTTTTACGAGGGTAGTTCAATAAGTCTTTAGAATGACCAACAGATGGCGCGCGAATCGCTCCAAATCATCTGTTTTCAGTCAGCACCACTCCCGACTAGATATATGGTGCAGTCACAGTCCACATCTTCTGAGTTTACGTGTTTTTATAACCAATTGAAGAAAAAAAAATTGCTTGTTAAGAAAAATGGAAAAAAACGAGTTCAGAGCGGTAATTAAACATTTTCATTTAAAGGGTTTAACTCCATATGAGATAAAAAATGAATTGGACTCAGTTCATGGCACATCTGCCCCTGCCTTAGCAACGGTTTATAACTGGGTAAATGAATTTAAGCGTGGTCGTACATCAATAAGTGACGAACCACGTTCAGGAAGGCCCGTAGAAGCAACTACTCCCGAAATCATCAATAAAATCCACGATATGGTGTTGAAGGATAGAAGATTAAAAGTGCGTGAGTTAGCTGAGGCCACAAGGATATCTATAGGTGCAGTTGTTTCAATTCTACATGAAAAATTAGGCATGAAAAAGCTATCGGCAAGATGGGTGCCGCGTTTGCTCTCAGCTGAGAATAAACGCAATAGAGTGGTCGCCTCTGAGGCTCTTTTGGCGCGCATAAGTCGGAATCCTGAGGAATTTTTTCGTCGATTTGTGACTGTGGATGAAACATGGATACACCACTACATTCCTGAGACAAAGGAACAATCCAAACAGTGGATTTCCACAGGCGAACCAGCTCCAAAGAAGGCAAAGACCGTAAAGTGAGCTGGTAAGGTTATGGCTATGTTTTTTGGGATGCACGTGGAATTATACTTATTGACTACTTGGAAAAGGGTAAAACAATTACTGGTGAGTATTATGCATCATTATTAGAGCAGCTGAAAGAAGAAATTAAAAAAAAACGACCACATTTGGCGAGAAAAAAATTCTCTTTCATCACGACAACGCCCGAGTTCACACATGCTTCGTTTCAATGGCTAAAATTGAAGAACTAAAATTCGAATTGGTCGAACACCCACCGTATTCACCAGATTTAGCCCCCAGTGACTTTTTCTTATTTCCAAACTTGAAAAAATGGCTCGATGGACAGAGATTTACGGACAACGAAGACGTCATTGCCTCTGTAAGTGCTTATTTTGAGGAACTTCCGAAAACGCACTTTTCTGAAGGATTAAAAAAACTTAAAAAGCGATTGACCAAGTGTATAGAGCTCCAAGGAGATTATGTTGAAAAATAAAAAAAAATTTACCCAAAAAAAATTGTTTTTATACTTTATTCTAAAGACTTATTGAACTACCCTCGTACATACAGATAAATATAACAATATGCCCCTAAAAAAGCCCAAAAAATATTTTTTTCAAATTATTTGACACTATTAAGGATTTATAGAATTTTGTTGAAAATCGATGTTGTTGAGTTCTTATTTCCAACAGAGAGCAATATAGTCATTCAACCTATTCAAAACAAGATGCTCAAGAGGGAAAAACCTAAATAGGTTAAATAACAGTTACGAAACTTCAATAAATCGAAATTAAACTGCCAAAAAAATTGAAACCTGTAAATATCATTTTTTACTCCTGTTTAATAAAACCTTGATTATCTCTTTAATTTAATTTGAAAAATTCGACCATTTTTCAAATTCAAAGTGGGATTGGCGATTAAACTTCTGACGGACCAACTTGATTATGTATAGTATTTCCTCATTGTGTAAGCAAGAAAAATACGTAAGCTTTTTAAAAATTACAAAATTTTCAAGGTCAAACCTACAATTATTAAGAAAAAGCACTACAAAATTGATTTTTCATAGTCCTGTTTACCCTAAAACGTGCAGTTTCTTTATTTTGAGTTTAAAAAAACCCGTACGTATTTTTCTTGATTTTGTACCTCCAACCATATATACCTCAGGAATTTTAACAAAATCAGTATTTCATCGCCAATTACATTTTCAAAATGGGTAATTTTTAAGTAATTTTTAAGCAAAAAAACTAAAGGTAAGTTGGTAAAATAAAGAAAGTAAATTTGCGGGAAAACGGCCCCTTTAATACGAAAAATAAAATGCATTCAACGTTTATTTTATAAGTTAAATTCAACTTTTCAAAACGCACTTTTCTGAAGGATTAAAAAAACTTAAAAAGCGATTGACCAAGTGTATAGAGCTCCAAGGAGATTATGTTGAAAAATAAAAAAAAATTTACCCAAAAAAAATTGTTTTTATACTTTATTCTAAAGACTTATTGAACTACCCTCGTAACAAAAAAAAATAAGCGGTTTCTAGAATCTTTAGGATTTATTGTAAAACATAAATAATGAAAGATATTTTGAATATACTTGATAAACCAATTTTTGATGATAGAATAACTAAAATTGAATATCATGTTTATCAACCATTTACATCGTCAACACTTAATAATATGGAAAAAATAAAAATACCAATAAATCCGTTAGATATATATACATTAGTTTATGAAAGCTATTTATATTTTGAAGAAAAAGTAACTTATACTAATGAGGCAGCTAATATACCTATTACAAATAATTTGTTATCTTTTATGTTTGATGAAATACGTTATGAATTAAACGGTATTGACATTGATCGAACTAAAAATGTTGGAATTACTACAACAATAAAAAATATAATTCCATTAGGATTAGATGAAGAAAATTATATGTCTATTGCTGGATGGAGTAGTAAAGGTAAGATAATTGTAGCAAAAGACCACAAGTTCAATTTATTAATTCCGTTAAAAAAATATTAGGATTTTGCGAAGATTATAAGCGTATAAGAACAACCGATGTAAAACTTAAAATAGATTTAACCAAATACAATAGTGGGTTCCACATGTTATGATAAATTAAATTAATAAACTTAATTTATTAAGAATTTTAAATAGTAATTGTATGATTACATGTAGTTATCGTACTTGGGACTCGTATGTATATCCATTATTGCCACAAATAGATAAACGTACCTAGGTAGTAAATACTTCAAGACAATTAGAAAAACCAAGATATGTAATTTTTGATATACAGCTTTTCAAATATACAGTAAAAGAATTTCGCAGCTAATGCAACACTGTTTGATTATAATCAAATTACTAATGTGCGATTATAAATAAAAATAAATAAATTTATTAATATAAATTCAAATTCAGAATATTATCCTTATGAAAATTTAAATGTAAGTACTACAAATTTCAAAAATACTTCATTACTATATTTTATGTATTGTAGATTTTGAAAATCATATTATGGAAAGAATGTTGGAAAATCAATTTATACTATGGAACAATTTTTATCAAGAGCACCAATAATTGTGTTTGTCAAACAACGTGCTCCATTTTGGGAGATCATACTGTATAATATGGTATGATTAGCAAGTCGAGCAATTGTTTACGTTCTTCCCGTCTTCTTGCGCTGGACTCGAGGTGGATCGAGCAGCTGAGACGAAGGCGCAGGGAGACGGGAGGAATGCGAGAGTGTCACCGAGTATAGCTAGGCAGAGGCGAACGAGCAGTTCAACGTGACACATGTAATTATCGTCGTGCACACCTTTTCGCCTTTTCGGCTGTTTTCCTCGCTTTTACGGAAAGCATCCGCGTGAGCTCGCGGTACGACTCGCTACATCACGTATTATTTGTAGCGAGCTCGTTCTTCTTTATTCGCACTACACTCGCGCACACGAACACCGCTGTAAATAGGTACACACCAAAGAGTAGCACAATACACGACGAGGATTTACATAATAGAAAATAAAAGCGTTTTATTTTCTTGCTTTCTTGCTCCATCCAACTTAATACCGGCAGCTTTCATTTCTCAATCATAAGCTCGGTTTTACCTGTTATCGGGATACGTTAAAAGTAGATTCAAATAGTTATAGATTGTTCAAGATAAATAGAATCAGTAGAAAGTGAAACTATTGACATTCGCCATGAATTTAAATCATTAAATAATATAGCAGATAATACAACAGCATATTGTTTAATATTACATGATAAAATTATTGAATATAATCCTTTAACAAACATAGTGCATAAACTTATGTGAAAAATGTTATGGAAGGGATAAGTGAATATAAGAGACTTTTCACTACAAAAGAGATTAGTTTAGCTTATGAGACTTGTAAGAACACATCTAATAATGGATTTAGTTTTGGATTTTTTATTTTTACGAGATAGTAGTGATAATTTAATAATAAAGAAGCAGCTGTTGTTTCTATATTTCCTAAGTATGGATGACATTGGATTATTAATCCACTTCATCGACTTTATGATTTACCTAGTGAAATACAAAAAATGAACAATGAAGAAACAACTGTACATGGAATTAATTGGAATGAAGGAAATATATCTAGAAGAGATTTTGATACTATCATTCAAGAGCTAGCATTATCAGCTAACAGAATGTTTGTGTATGGTGAACATAAAGTTAATATATTAAAATAAATAATATCACATGAGAATATCATTGAATTAAATTAACATCACTGTCCATGGGTGTGGAAATTTCCAAATAATGATTTATTATGTTATCATCATGGAATAATTTTACGAGAAAAATATATTGTTTGTGCACTAACCAACGCTATAAATTATAGAAATTTTATAGTAAATAATCATAAAAAATTTAATATTAACACAAACTTATGTATTAATTTTAAAAAATCTATAAAAATGTCTGTATTTTAAATAATGTAACAAATACTATCTTATAATACATATCGTTTATTGATTTCTATCATATAAATATATATCATCGAGTAAAATTTTACTTATCTACAGATAAACTATTGCAATGAGTATAAGTGCTGATCATATTCATATTATCAATGAGCTTCATGCACCCACACAAAAAAATTATCAGAGAAGAAAGGTTGATTTTCAAAAATATGCAAAAATTAATAGAAGATATAAATATGTATTAGTATTTATAGATATTTTATAAAAATATGTATAAACTTTTCTTTTAAAAAGTAAAAGTACAAAAGATATTACAGAAGAATTTAGTAAATTATTCAAAAGTAAAGTTCCGAAAAGAATCCATACAGATCAAGGCAAATAATTTTATAATACTAATTTTTAACAGTTATTGAAAAAAATCAAGGGACCCGGTAGCGTCACGATGGCAAGTATGAGAACTAAGTACGATACTAAGCCTCGTGGTCGCACTGCGGACTTTATACTTTGATTTGTGGTTCCATAACCTTATAAAAAAATTTGAATATAGTAAGGCTATTTCGTATATTCTGCAACACATCGGCACTTCTTAAAGAACTATTAAATTAATCTTTCATTTAAAAAAAAGTTTCTGTACAAATGAATCCTCTATAACAAAATAAAACAGATTGTAATTTAGTTTGCTATTTTTCTTTACGTTACAGATGTTCTTTTTTTCAACTTTTCCCTTTCGTCACATCCGGTTTTGATTTTTCATATCTATATGTATGTGTATATATATATGTGTGTGTGTGTGTGTGTGTGTGTGTGTGTGTGCGTGCGTGCGTGCGTGCGTGCGTGCGTGCGTGCGTGCGTGCGTGCGTGTATGTGTGTGTGTGTGTGTGTGTGTGTGTGTTATTTCACCTTTTCCCTGGCATCACATCCGAATTATATTTTATATATTATACATATACATTATATGTTATAATATACACGTGTAAACATGTCAATAGACATATTATGAATATATATAATAAGGTTATGTGCGTGGTGATATCATTCAATCAGAATATATCCACGTCGAGTGTACGTACCGTCCCCGCGTCGCTTTACTTCGCGCGCGATATGCGAATCAAGCTATGATCAACTGATATTAGCTTAAGATAAGCCATACAGGTCCGCGAGGAATGCATAAGCTGCCTGATGTAGTCGCGCATCGTTGCTGGTTTTGTCTCTGCGTCGCTGTACCTCGTGCTGGAATATGCGACACACTAAGAAGAACCTCGAACGTAAGGGCACTGCAGTAAAATCAAGTAAAATGCTTTACTTTCATGTATGCAGTCTGGCGAAAAGTGCAAACATATAGCTTGAGCGGGGGCGACGTATCGAGATACCTAAACCAGGACTTGACACAAAATGAACCCTTTAATCGCAGGGTTGAAAGACAGATAGCACCAAAGCATGTGCAGTGCTAATTTCGTTTTATTATCTTTTAATTTTGTTAATAGTATTGACCGTACTGAAAAAAAAGTGTTTCGAAAACATTATGCACTAGTACAAAAAATAAGCAAGAATTTGAAAAATAGTAATAACAATAACTGAAAAAATGCGTTTAAACACAGCAAGTTCGAAAAAGCTCGATTTACGAATATTAAATTTCATACACGCAGCACGTTGCACGGTAAGAAAATTCCATAGGCAATTAAAGCCAGTTTCACTTGGGCGCGTGCTCGGCAGAAGCCGCAGGAACGGGGAAAAATCATCACGCAACATTAAGCTTATCCCGCGATTCTTACCCGTCGACAAAAAGCAGGGTCCAATTTTCATTCGTTCTAAGTGTACCAACACCGGGAAAAGTTCTGCTTACACTTGCTTTTGTACTACGGAGTTAAAAATGTTAACACTTTTTTTTTTTATTTAAAGCAATTTGAATCTTTATTTTAGATTATATTGCTACAATGTGTACTGTACATGTGTATATACGCAATTTAGTGTGCTTTACATGTAGATACTGTGAGAGGTTATATAATTATGTCGCAGTCTTCACAAAATGAGTACAATATTTTACAGATTGCTTCGGTTGGAGAAGATAGAAGTGTTTCGCATGTAAGGGGAAGATGAAGACCAAGCTTTCGTAATTTTTCTATAAACTTTTTACGTTGTTTGTCGTAAATGGAGCATTGCCAAAGAATATGATTGAGGTCTTGGTATTCATCCCCACATTGACAGTGAGTGTTTATAGCAAGACCAATTTTGTACATCTATGAGGCCAGATTGAAGTGACCGGATCTACATCTATTTATTAGAGAAATTATTTTTCTTGGAAGTTTCGTATACGCAAACCACGGCTTTTTTACCTTAGTATAGTAATGAGTGATATAGTGTACTCCTTTTAATTGGCCTTGGTTTTCTATGTGAGCAAATGTATTTTTATAGGCGTCTGCTTTGAAGTATTCTTTGAAATCGGTGAACGGGATTTTAATGAACAGGTTAGGTGAAAGATTTGTTGAATTTTTAGCTGCTAGGTCTGCAAGTTCGTTGCCAGTTATTCCTTTATGTGCTGGGATCCAGCAGAGTTTTATTTTACGGCTATGTGTATTGTTTGTTAGTATGTGAATTAGTTTTTTTCTAATTTCAAGGATGTAAGGATTGGTTTTTATACAGACTCGAGGGTTTTTAATTGCAAGTAGTGCACTTTGAGAATCAGAAAAGATGATGATATTATTATTTGGATGTTCTGATGCTAGGTCGACCGCGTCTAGTATAGCTAAGCATTCGGCTGTGTATACAGAGGCTTTCTTATTAACGCATTTGGAAATGTTTAAATCTAAGTCTCTGCTGATGTACGCTGTGCCAATGGACGAGGAGTTCTTGAATGTACTTCCATCGGTGTATATTGCGACTGCGTTTTCGTTGTCTACAAAGATTTTTACAATTAAATCTGGCGTTTCGAACTTTGTTAATTCTTTGCCAAGCTGAAGGTCAACGTCGATTTCACTTAAGAGAGTGTAGTAGTCGTGAGAATATACATTGTAGTGATTATTTACAAAAATTTCATTTGTGTTACATTTGCTACTTTCGATACATTGTTGCAGCATTCGATTGCTAAATTTACGCTGTTGTTTTACAGTTTTTATTTTGTTATTTGTAATGATTTTATCGAAGTTACTTATAGTTGAGTGTATTAGTAGGTTTTTATTACAATACATTTTTGATAGATAACAGAGACATAAGTATTTTGCTCGTTCTTCAATAAGTAGAAATTTGGACTCAGCTAGCAGTACATTGGTCGGTGTGCTTATACGAAGGCCCAGTGCGTTTCGAATTGCATTATATTGAATTTTTTCTAGTTTATTTTTGAATTCACAGAGATTCGGGTAATATACGAAGCAGCCATAATCTATTATTGGACGCACATAGCTTTTGTATAGGATTAATAAGGTATTGGGGTTGGCCCCCCACCACGTACCCCTTAAATATTTTATTATATTGTTCCCTAGAAGACATTTTTTATAAACCTGATTGACGTGATTTTTAAATGAGTGTCGGTAGTCATATGTGATTCCCAAAAAGCGAACAGTCTCACTGGATTTGATGACTGTATCGTTTACTTTTAGTTCAGAACTACCCGGTTTATTGTTTCTTTGATTGAAATGAATAAAAACAGTCTTCTGGGGAGCTAAATTTAACCCTAATTTTTGCAAGTTATTATTAATTAAGACGATTGATTTTTCAAGAAGAGCAGAAGCTTTCTTATAGTTGGCTCGGTTGCAGTAAATTGCGATATCGTCGGCAAACTGTGAGACGGTAACACTTTTGGGTAAATCACTACATATGGTGGATACGTAGAGTATGTATAGGAGAGGACTGAGTACTCCACCCTGTGGTACACCCTTATACACTTTTCTTTCTTGGTCTCTTAGCGAGCTAGTGTATATAAGCCTTTCAAACGTCAAAAACTTTATAAAGTGAATAATCTTTGGAGAGCACCCTACGGCAGCCAATCTTTCCAATAACAAATTTATAATAACATTGTCATATGCTCCTTCTACATCTAGAAAAGCGGCCAGGAGGTCACTCTTTTTACTGAATGATTCTTCGATTTTAATTGAAAGATTGGTAAGATTGTCAGTAGTAGACTGCCCTTTACGAAAGCCAGATTGGCTTGCAGGAAAAAAATTATTTACTTCAAGATACCACTGCAATTTGTTTTTAAGCATTGTTTCAAAAAGCTTACATGTACATGAGGTAAGACTGATTGGGCGAACGCTTTTACCATCAGCTTTCTTGATGAAATGTAAGTATGATTTTCTCCAGTCCTCAGGATATGAATGAGAGTTGAACATTTCATTGAATATATCAACTAAAATAAGTTTATATTTTAGTGGAAGAAATTTAATTGTTTCATAATCAATTCCATCCAATCCGCAGGACGATCTATTATTTTTACTTTCAAAGGCAACGTTAAATTCAAGAAAGCTGAATGGCGAATCAAGGAAGGCATTTTCATTGCATTCTGGTATCCAACTTGGATCAGTAGAAACCCAAGGTGGACTAATTTTGTTAAGGGCAATAGTGATATTATTGTCTTCTTGGTGGTTTTCAGATGTGTGAGAGGGATTAACTTTTATCCATTTGTTTTTTAATATTTTGCAAGTTTTCCAAACATATTTAGGATTTGAGTAAACATTAAGCTGTTCAGCGAATTCAACAAAATTTAATTTCTTTTTTTTTATAAAAGTTCTTTTGGCTACGGCAATATGTTTTTTTAAATTGATGGCATCTTTTTCAGAGCGAGAGTATCTCCATTTTTTAAAAGCCACAGTTCTTTGTCTTTTTACCTTATTGCACTCTGCATCCCACCAAGAGACGGGGTTTCTATGTTGAGAGTTATTTACAATTTTCTTTTTTGGCGTGTTTTCGATTATTGAGTTAGTTATAATATTTGTAAAAGTTTTGTATTTTTCGGCAGCGGTTAGATTCTTAAATTCGGAGGTTAGTAATTTATAATAATTATCGTTGAGTTGATCAAAAACTTTATCCCAATCAGTTTGTTTCGATTTGAGATTAAGGGATTTTTTATGGTATATACTTTTTTGTGTAAGTAAGTCTATAAAAAGGGGAAAATGATCCGAGCCCCAAGTGTCTTCATTTGCATTAACATGTAGAGCGTCCGCGATGTTAATAGTGGAAAAGATAAGATCAAGGTTTGAAGTTTTGCCATTAGAAGTATTTATATGCGTAACAGTATGTGCATTATGAAGGAATAGATCTGATTTATTTATACTTTCGAGGAGTCGGTCTCCATTAGTGTCATTTTTATCGTAATTCCAACTAGTGTGGTGAGAATTAAAGTCACCAACAAGGATTGTGTTTTTATTACCATTTGCAAAATTGAAAATTTCGTCCCAAGAGGACTGCGAAAGAATTCCACCTGGGGCTCTATAACAGACTAGAAAGTTTATATTGGGATAAAAGTTTGTGATACAAATACCTGCTAATTCAACGCTCGATTCCGAACAGCTGAGATTAGCGAGTTCTGTGTAAGCTATGTTGTTGCGTATGACGAGAAGTATTCCCCTACCATCACCGACGGAACGGTCCTTCCTAAATGTCTTGAAGCCGGGAAAGTTAAAACTTTTCACTTTTTCTTTGAGCCAAGATTCAACGCAGATCACAATGTCGAAGTCGAGTATTATTTTTGCAAATTCTTCTTTTTTATTTACTATGCTTCGTGAATTCCAGAACATTATTCTAATATTTTTTTCGTAGGTGTCCATTATTATTTTTATTTAATTTCGTTACTATTTAATAGCTTGAACTGTGGCTAGTTTGAGAGTCGGGGATAGATTCGGTTTCGCTCTCCGTTTCAGAAGAGCTATTATTAAGTAGCTTCTTTTTGAGTCTTGAACACCTACTTTTTAGATTTCTGTCATCAAGGTGTTTGTGCACGAGAGTGAGCATTTTGATGAGTTCTTCCGTATTGTCCGTAAATTTCAGTGCAATTTCATTTGAGTTGGACTTGCCTAGAGTTTCGACGAGGTAGGACTTGAAGTTGTTGAAATCAAGAACACAGCCGTTTGAAGGATTTTTGATAATGTCTTTAACAGGCTGTAGAGCTATATCAATTGAGTAGGTGTTAGCTTCTTGTTCGTCGCTGGTGGATTTATCCTTTAGTTTTTGCTTTTTATTTTCTGTGGGTTTTTTGAAGCTTTTGTCGTTACTGCGTGAGGAGAGTAAAGGAGCTTGTGAGTTCTCATCTAATTTGCCTGTAAGATCGACAGGTCTTTGGCTTAAAGAATCGTCGGAAACAGTAGAGGGAGGCGGAGGCCTCTTAGTAGCTTTGGTAGTCGTGTTGGTCGGGATTGGAGAAAGAGAAGCATTGGCAATTATTTGATTTTCCATTCGATTAGCAGCGAGTTGAGCAGCACTGTTTTCATTTATATTGGGTTTGGAGATATTTCTTGGGCAAATTTTGGCCGTATGTCCACTTTGTTTACAAACAAAGCAGCTAGTTGAGTCGGTACTTAGATAAATCCAGTAAGGAGTGCCTTCGTAGGAAATTTGCAAAGACTCCGGTAATAAGGCCACATCTGCTTCTTGAATGTACGCTTGACGACGAAATGAGAGAATGTGAGCGCGACCAGGTTTGGTTGTGCCCGCTCGAATATCACTAATGGCCGATATTAAAGTGATACCTTTGCTTTTCAGTGCGTCGATTAAAATCTGATTTTCAATAATTGGAGAGACATTTGAAATAACTACTCTTTTATTTCTAGAGATAAGCGGTCTAATGCTTAGAGAGTGATCTTTGATTTTAATTGTTTTGTTTTCTAAGTTGAGCGCTATGGTCTTATTGGAGAGAAAGAAACATACTCGTCCTCCAGAAATCTTTGACATATGTGTAATTTCCTTAATGTCAATTAACTGTTCGAGACCATCGATATAATCATCGATAGTGAGACCTTCAATGGAATCGAGAATGATAGCTTGTTCTTGTTTAGGACGAGTACTTTTTTCTATGACGTGAGCGGGGGCTGCTGGTGTGCCATGACTCCTGCTGTCAGAGGTCATGGCTAATTTTCCGTTTTTTTACTTTTGATAATCAAACTGCAAATGCAGTTTGAAAGCTACAACTCAATGGTACTTTGTCACTGCACTATAGACTTACTGAAAAACTATGTGTACACGTGTGCGCGTAAATATTTGCTTGGTCTGTAAACACCGATGACGAAACACGTCTGCTCGGGACGGTGTCTTGAACCGAACTGAATTTTAACACTTATTATCTGCGCGATAAATTAGAATTAAAGACAAATAGCCGGCGGCTCGACGAGGTGAATTTGAAATTAACCGGTTGTTTTGGTTGCTTAATTTAGACGTTAATTGTTTGTTTATTTAACATAGGCTCGATCACTTTGGAACAGTATTAGTTTCGATGATTCACAAGTGCAGACTTTGTATTTACTAGAATACTAATAAAAAGAATGCTAACGAGTCAAGCTGCATCTTTTAGGATAGTGATACTGGAGCTCGACAATTAGTCAAGTTAATATCAAGGATAGTATGATATCGAATTATGTGTTTTATACTCGTATCATATGAGGTTAAGGTGCGTGATTGAATATTAAAGTAAATAAAGAAAGGTTCTCATTTGAGCAAGCGTGCATCAGCTGGTATAATAATGTAAATAGAGTTAATATTTTTTGTAATAAGTAAACGTAAGAATCTTAATAGTATTGTACATAATATTTAACCTCAAAATATTTTTAAATTGTTTTAAGAAGTATAGAATTATGATTAACAATAACATTTTTTTTTAATTTGTTCTAATTTATGATAAACATATCATAATCTATTCAAAACGGGTTCAAAGCGTTAAAAAAAAGTAATATTTTATATTAATGTAAATAGTTAGAAAATATTAAAGTATGTAGAAAAATATAGCGATAAGTTATTTAAAAATGTAACTCTATTTACGTTATTTAGTATATAATAACACAATCAATTGTGCTACAATATTAATATTGTGTTACAAGTAATGAACATAAACAACTCATTTTGAAAGTTTCAAAAACATTCAATAAAACCTTTTGCGCTAATCACTTTTTAAAATTAGAAATGTGGTCTTGAGAAAAACGTGTTTAAGATTTAATTTTGTATGCTATCAAAAAGTCAATTAAAATATTAAATTTTCCGCCTTGATTTTTACCCCCTAAGAAGTAAAAAATTACTTATAATTATAAGAATACTTATATTTAGACAAAATGTAAACTCGCATGATATTCATTGAGTTAGTAATAGACCTATATTTTAAGTTACAGACATCAAAATAAACGGCACATTGAATAATTATTGGAAAGAAATGTTGAAATTTGCGTTCCATTAATTTTTGAGGCTGCCATCGATTTTTACGGCTAAATCTTCAGATAGAAGTCGATTAGGTATTGCTCAATAAAGAACAAGCGAGTTTGGGTTTTGTGTAAATATAAGTATAGTTATAATTATAATTATAAGTTATTATTCCCTTTTCAGTCGGTAAAAATCATGGCGGAAAATTTGAATATTTAATTGACTTTTGGACCCCCTTCAAAACTATTATAAGTTCTTGTCTTAACCCTCAAGTGCAGAAAGCCAAGTACACTCATTCAAATGGAGCTGTCATCATATGCAGGAAGACGAGCATAGTCATCCAAACATTTTTATTATAACTTGTGACAGAATTAACTTTCCGATATCTGCAAGCAGGCAAATTAAAGCTTAAGGAGGTAGGCATGGGTTAAACTCAAAAAAATAATTTTTTTTACTAGTCCAGAAAACTTTTTATGTCTAAAAGCAATCATTCTGAAATTTTTTGTGCTATAAATACTTAGTAATATCTTAAATTTTACGGTTGTAAAACCTCACAATCTTGATCTTACAAGTCACAATAAATAACTATTTTCAATACCATATTTATTAAAGTTGCTGTGTTCCTCATACGATTGCAGGTAACACGATAAACAAAAATATTTTTTTCGACGGTTATTCGACTTTTTTTTACATGAATTACAAAAAGAACGAAGCACTTTTTCGCCCTTTTTATCCGCTTAAAGTATTCTTTATACAATCGCTCAAGTCTGCAATTTTATTAAAAATGCATGCATTATAAAAAATTCGTAAAAAGTTTATTATAAACTTCTAAATTCTGCGTGTGGAATTGCTCATCCTATCAGAAGTGACTAAATATTGCTGAAACCAACTTGATATACTACTTCAGATACATTTTTAATAAGAATTGTTGTAAACAGTAAAGAAAATAATAAATTTATTCACAATAAAGTTGTAATATTTTGAAAATTATATTATATTTATTCAAAAACTACTTTATTCTAAACCTCATAAAGTTGTGAAATATCTCCCTAAAACTTACTTTTTACAAATGTATATGCTTGGCAAGTCTGAGTTCTTCTGGTTTCTTATTAGTTCATGAAACACATCTAAAAAAATATTATAAAAGAGGATATATGTGAGTTGATTTTAATTTTGACCAATCATTATTAATCATTAAAGTTTGTATTTACTATTTATATGCTTTGGAATAATATATGAGTAACACAATTTTATGCTAAAAAAAGTGGGGAAATCAACTAACAAATTGTCATGTAAGAAAAAAAATTTTTTTTTCTTAGAATTTCCACTTTACCATTGTTTTGTATTCTTTTTAAAATTTTGTACAATGTCTTCAATTGTAGAAAATAACTAAAAACACGCGGGCCCATCGTCCGATAGTTCATTGGTGGACTGTTATACGCTTACATTTTAGGAAGTATTAGCCTTCATTTTACGTAATATTAAAACTCTTTTTCTCTGTCAAAAAAGTAAAATGTGTGAAAATGTTAAACTGACGTTACCAATGATATTTCGAACAGTTTGCCGGGGTATTTTTTCTAAGCAGTTTACTTAAACGCAAACACATTTTTTATACCTATAAAATTTTCTTAATAATTCTGGAAAAAATACGAAAATGTTCTACTCGTCTATTCGAAGAATAATAAATAATCTTTAGATAATATGTTAACCAGTTTCACTTGTATTCGTCTAGTTAAGATCTACTGGTGGCGCCACCCTGGCGGCCACTTTAGGAAGTTTAGGTAGTGTACTAAGTAAAAATTGAGAATATTACCAAAACAGAGGTTTCAGACATAAAATTCAGCCATTAAATTATTTAAGTTATTTAAGAATTTTGGTTATACAAATAAGCAAAAAAAACAAAAAATTTAAATTAGTATTTATTATTGGTAATTTATGCAATGAAAATTCTTAAATACATTAAACAATAGTGCAATATGTACTTATTTTTGTCTTAAATCTATTTTGTTGCATTATTCTTCATTTTTACTATGTATTCTTATGCTCTTAACCTACTACCTAAGCTTCCCAAACCGGCCGCACGGGCGGCGCCATCGGTAGCTCTTAACCAGGCGAATTTGATGAAAAAAACTTAGCGTACTTATTTTTAGTTACTATGTACATATATTTTACATTTAACGTTTACATTTCATTTATAATTTACTAGACAAGATGTAGAAAATGGCCTGTTTTTATTAAAAAAATATTTTTCTAATATACCTTGAACTATCGGACGACGGGCCCGTATATTTGTATTTATTTTCTACAATTGAAGACATTGTACAAAATTTTAAAAGGAATACAAAACGATGGTAAAGCGGAAATTCCAAGTAAAATAAATTTTTCTCTTACTTGACAATTTGCTAATTGATTTCGCTACTTTGTTTAGCATAAAATTGTGTTAGTCATTTACCATTCGAAGGCATATAAATAGTAAATTCAAACTTTAATGATTAATAATGATTGATCAAAATTAAAATAAACTCACATATATTTTCATAAATATATTTAATATTCTACACATAAATTTTCTGCTTACTAAATTCCTCTTTTAGAATGTTTTTTAAGGTGTGTTTCATGAACCAATAAGAAGCCAGAAGAACTCATACTTGCCAAGCATATACTTTTGTAAAAAGTAAGTTTTAGGGATATAATATATAATTATATTCTACATATAGTGTTCTAAAAGCTTCAATTGTTGAACGATTTAATAGAACGTTAATAGCTACGCTTTCTGCATGTCTTGCATAGCTCGCGTTGCAAGGCGTAGATGCGTTTAAGAGGGAGCTTGCTCGCTCTGAAGCATCGAAGCGGCGAGCCACGCGGCCTGCGCGCCACTGGCCACAAACTGCGCAGCGAGCTAATTTTTAATATGATTCCGTGGAAAATAGCTTGTTTTAAAACTTTAGTGTGGATTATGTACTTTTCCTTATCTTTCAAAGTCGCAAATAATTTAGGATTTTTTAAATCTTTAGGCTTGTCACGAATGGGCCATATAGGTAAATCTCGCTGTGTTTTATGTATATCCTTAGGATAGCAAATATAAACTTCTAATATAAATCCAATATTTTCGTAGAATATAGAATTTTTATATCGCAATATATTGAAAATGTAGATGGTTCATTTTTATTATAATCTGTTTTTAAATATTTATTATTTGCTTTACTACAGCAATTTGATACCTGACTTTAACCTCGACGTATCCCTTTTTCAATAAATAATACCTGATAGATATCGGTTAATAGTTCTAATTCTATTTTTGTATAAAATATACAAGAGACCCATGCCAAAGATGGAAGACTTATATAGTGTGCAGCATCGATACCATATGTTTTAATACAATAAGTTTATAATATGATATAATACAATTAGTTTTAATACAAGAAACCCATGCAAAAGATGAAAACAAACAAAAATGAAAGACTTGCATGGTCTGCAGAATCAAAATCATATGTTTTAGTACAATTTATTCTAAAATTTTCAAAAATATCAGCTAATAATAAAACATGTATTTTTAAATATAAATCCTAATAGTCAGATAGATTTTTTATATTAAACTGAAACCATACTTGTTTTGCATGGTCACGATCCTCATCGCTTATGTCAGTATTTTTCAATTTATTACAAAAAAAATTTATCTGGCAAAGTTGTAGTTACATGTAATAAATCAATCGATGAAACGCAGTCATATGGGAACAGTCCCTTCATTGTAATTAAATTATATGATTGATCATTAATGGTATTAAACTGTAAATTTATGTTTCATGTCTTCTTTTTTCAATATTCAAGCCAATTTTTCTAGACTACTAATTACAAAATTAGATGAATCTTTATAGGATAAATATACCTTGAACCCATCTACATTTTTAATAATCGTAATGTATTTTTCTACTGTATGAGGAATTATAGTAATTTTTCCTCCAAAAATACTTTCTGTATCTTTAATAATAAGATAAGCATAATTTTTTTTTTCGATAGTATTTCCTACATACCACCTAAGGCACACCCGACTGGATCCCAACAGCCGGATAGTGTGGGGCTGGTTGGGGACGCATCCGCCGTGTGTATAATATAGGACGAAAAATAAAATGAACAAAAACGCGAAAAAACTACACAGCCGTTGCACCGTAAACCGACCAACTAAAACCTACCACCCTATCCTCTTTTCGTGGAACCCACCCTGGTACCGTTTATCACATTACCTCAGGGTGCTGCCATTCTTGCGTCATCTGGACGACCGCTTCTGCCTAGATCTGAAACAAGTATACAAAATAAATTATTTTAAGTATAGTATATTACTAATATTACTATTTCTTGTACAGAAATGTATACTCACATCGTTAACATTTGCAACAATATCAAGAAGTTTCAATTCAAACCACTTTGCACAATCATATCTTTGATGTGATTCACGCACTGATTTATCTGGAGAAATGTCCGAACATAAATAATATCCTATGCTGTATGCTTTGTGGTGCTGACATGCATTCTTCAGCAATGTTGTCTCATTTTCTTCAATATTTTGAAGCATGCATTCAAAATCAGCATAAACAATGAAAGGAATATTCATTTTATTTTTGAAAATTTTAAAATCTTAATATTGTTGGTTATTTCTCCTTATCTGGTAATATTGTTCTTGTTTTATTGATATTACTGCAATGTTTTTTGTGACTTCGTAAATGTATTTCACTTCTATAAAAAATTTAACATGTATTACAAATAAATCCTTCATGTTCATGACCATTCACCTGCGAAGAAATTAGTCAGGATAAATATTTTATCCAACAATAATGACTTTTTCACCCTGTCTAACATATAGCAAATTAATATGATTTGGTTCTTTGAATTCCCTTAGACATAAATAAATTGGATAAATTAATAATTTTTCATGATATGCTAAAACATTAATAGATAACTTATTTAAAATTTTAAATTTATAAATATCGCTAAATTAGACAGGAAACTTAATTCCTCCAAATAACAAAAATTTATTATAATCTGGACCATTTAATTTGGATTTGTGAGTAATTGGAAAAAATCTGACCAATAAAAACAATTATTTCTATCCCCATTATCAACATTAATAACTGCTTTTATATCATTTATATTTGTGGTAGCTTTATGTTCGAAATTGCCTTTGAAAGATTACACTTGCAAATCAAAACTATTAAATTACATATTTGTATTAGTACCCAACAACTACCAGTAGCTTAAAAATTTTCAATATTGCGTAGTATTTTGTCTTGTTCTTCTTGATACCATTTATTCAAATCTAATGATCTTAAAATTAATTTACTTTTACAGATAAACTATTTACTGTAATTATTTTTGCCGTATCACAAATGTAATTAATACACTTTCACAAACGTAATTAATACACTTTAATTTTGCATCTTTTAAAAAAATTTTCACGTCAATATGTCTAACATTAATAATTATTCCAGTTCTGATTCTGTTTGCAAATGCTGAACTGCCTTCGTCAAACAGAATATTTGACTTATTTTTCTTATTCTTAAGTCAAGATTGAATAATTTTTCTAATTCCCACTACACGGTAAATTTTATTTTCCACGCTCTTTTTAATGTTATTTCTATATTTTTCAACTAAGTATTTTTTATAAAAATTTTCAGATAAAATACATTTTTTAATAAAATTTCTATGATCTCTTCTACAATTTTTCTAATCCAACCATAATTCTTCTTCAGTAGCTAAACATTATTTTACTTGCTTCTGTAATTGTTCTTGTTATTCTATTAATTTTTCGTTTAATTTTTTCTTCTAAAACTTTTTCTAATATAGTTTTCGAATCTTCAATTCTGAGTTCAAAAATTTTTTTACTTAACAAATTGTTTAATAATTTTTCTGTATCTTCTATTCTTTGCTTAAATCGTTCACGATCTAAAATCTCTTGCTGCCAATTACTTTTTCTTGCATAATAATATGCATCATCTAAATCTTCAATTGTGTGAATTTGAATTTTATCAGAAAATCTTATTCTGTTTTTATTCATAAAGTTGCTTAAAATCTGTCAGAAAAATAATTCATGTCCAAAGTATAGTTTTTAAAGAATTAAAATAAAACATAATTAATTTTACAAACATTTTTATGTTTTGTGAATACATATTTGGTTCTTAATCCTATATAATAATATTTTATTAAAATTAAAAGAATAAATTTAAAATAAAATTTTTTATATTAAAATAAAAATTAAAGAACTAATCTCCTCAAAAATAAAAGCATGAGTCTCCGGTATACACGGAGATAGTCATGAATTATTAACACGTTTGCAAAAATCTTCAAATACATGTAAATTTTGATTAAAAAAACTCAGTTAATTTTTGTGGTAAATAAATATAAAAAGTATTACCACACTATAATTTATATTTTTTTCCATAAACTGTATTTTCATGAGTTATGGCAGTGACTTGATATTTATGATGTAATGGTAAATTTTTCATTCTTTTATATTGCAAATTTTTTGTACTCACTACTTGATTTAAAGCTTCCATAATTACTACTATTAAAACATATAAAAAAAATAGAAATTAACTTAGATAAAATTTATCATTATATAATAATATTAATCTCTGGATGGTATTAATCTGAAATAACTTTTAAACATATATTAATCAATTATACAGTGTTTGTGAACAAACGACATCTGATCTTATTGTAGAATGAGATATTTTATTTATTATGAAAAGAGGAGTGTTTAAACACGTACTGTAACACAATCGATTAAATTATGATTGATGACTTTATTTTTTTAGAAAATTCACTATTGTTAAGAACATAAGTCTTTGTTTCTCTCGTGTATGGAAAAATAATAATACTGTGATATAAAGGTACATAGATTTTCTTGGATTATAATTTTTTACATGATAATATAGAGTTGGTTAATTTTATAATTATCAGAAGTATTAAAAGTTTTTTTGAGATTAAACACTGCATTAAAGTGAGGCATAGTCATACATCTTAAAAAAGTGATCTGATTTAATCCCCAATGCTTATGAAATAAGGTAATTATATTGGATTTTATTATTCTGCCTACTTACAATTTATTTATCTGAAGACCAGTTCTCAATGGAGATATAAAAACTAAAGCAACCAATTGAAATAGTGAAACGGGAGAATATAATGCAACAATGTTATTATTTAAAAAATTGTATTCACAAAAAGTAGTAGATGGATTATTTCTATTTATTGAAATACTAGAAATATGATTATTTATAATAAATTCATTAATTTTATTCATATTTTTAAAAAAGTATAATATATTATGATTTTTTTTTTTTTTTCATTTATTCGTCTAAAGAATATATTTTAATTATAATTTGTACTTAAAAATTAAATCTTAATTTATAATCTATATATATTCTTATATTTATGATATTTTGGACACAAACTATCATGATCCACAGGATAATGGGAAAATTCTATTTTACGAATAATAAATAAGGGAAGCGTTTTAAAAAATTACAGCAAAAGCTACTATTATCAGTCTTTAACGTATGTTTAAAATAATACTCGCGGAAAATGAAATGTTTAACAATTTGTATACTGCGTGCATTATATTTAGTATTTGACACATTTTTATAGTATTTTTACATGAATTTTTGGACAAAATGAAGAATGAATTAAAAGATTCTAAACAAAGAAATGTAAATAACACCGCAACATATGCTGACGCTCTTAGAACTGATACGTAGCAAATCAGCCACGTCCCTTCTCTTGTTATTAAGCCTAAAACTAACAAAGTTAAAGACAAAACACGAAAGACAGTAGTAAATAAATTATTAAATAAACTTGTAATGCCTATTAAAAACGTAAAAGAAAAGTCTGATGGCTCTGTGATAATAAAGTGCTGGAGTAAAGATGACGTTGTGAAATTGAAGAAATAGCAGGAAAGCAAGGTGGGGCATGAATTTGAGGTTATGCATGAGGAGCTATTAAATCCTAGACTCAAGATATTTCGTATAGATAATAATATGACTACGGAAGCGCTTGAACATGATATAAATGAAACAAATTTTAGTGAATCAGATCACTTATGTGAAGTTGTGCACACATATATTAATAAAAGTAAGAAATTCCAAAATGCTATAATTACTGTAATAACTGAGACTTACAACTACTTAAGAAGAAAAAATTAAAAGATTTATAGTGTACATCGATGCTGTCGTGCATACGACGATTTAAACATTACTACCTGTTACAAATGTGGTAGAGTAGGGCATAGCAGTAAAAAATGTAGAAATAAACCTGCGTGCTTAAGATGTGCGGGTGAACATCTCACGAAAGACTGTGACGGAACGCTGCAGAGTAAGTGTATTAACTGTTGTTATGGAAAAAATAAGTATAATGATGATAGAGAAGTAAAACATATTGCAACAGATACTGCAATCGGTGGATATCTAAAGTACTTGATTAAAAAAAAATTAATTCTACCGACTATCCGAGCAAACCTGCAGTTTCAAGATTCTTAGGATACAATGTAACTATATTGAACAAGGAAACAACAATAGCTACCAAAGATTAATTATTATTATATTCGACTTTAATTATGGTAGTATCACTGAAATTTAAACAGACATTAATCATCTTGATACGCTAAATAATATTATATATCATAGAGACTTTAACATTTTATATGTGAACATTAGAGGTTTGAAAACTAACCACATACATATAGAATTACTTATTGATAATCTAAAAACTACACCGGACTTAATAGTCTGTTCTTAAACTTGGAATTTACAGTCGCATGAACATTTCAAACTAGAAAATTATAAAATTTATTACAATCATAGATACATTAATAAACCTGATGGAGTAGTCATATACGTTAATAATCAATTAAAGGCAACAACCACAATTAGAAATTAATAATATAAATTTTTAAATACTATTTATTCTTCGAAAGAGGGTAAAACTATCAGTGTAACTTCTTTATACAGATGCCACGACATAGAAAAAGAAGATTTTATTAACGTACTTAATGTGTATCTGAATACAAATGTCAATATTAAAAATAATCTTGTAATTGGAGATTTTAATATTCATATTAATTCTAACGATCAAGCTTCTAATGAGTTTTTAAACAACTTTCTGGAAGCTGGGTTTATACCACTATTTAAGGGAATTACAAGATCTAGCACAAAAAACTTAACTTGTGGATCTTACATAGATAATGTCTTCATCAAAACCCACTTTCACAATGTCAAATCTTACAAACTCTTTTACTCTATAACTGATCATTATCCTATTTATGTCACTCTATCAGCTGTTAAAAATTATGAAACAAGACCTGATGATGTTAATTTTAATTATATCAATCACAAAAATCTAAGCGCTGAAAGTGCGAAGGTAAATTAGACCTCCCTAAACTTGGCATGGACATTTTCTATTTAGGTTATATAAACTAATTGATAATTTGCCGTAATTTATCCGTAAATTATGCGTGAAGTCGAAAAATTTGCCGCGGATTTATTTTTAAAAATAATCGCGTACCCTGCTAACTTTAGAAAAAGTTAGCAGGGTACCCCTTTGAAACTACCAAGGAAGCATTCTACGTCATTGGGACAGGGCTTAAAATTTGCTGCTTTTTTGCCGTAAAGCCACCCTGCACTCAGATTTAGACGAAAACTTTTTTAAGCGCCCATAAGCGCCAGAATTCTCTAACTCAAGATGAAGTTGGCAGGGTACTCCCGTAAAATCCACTAGACTAGATCCTACACTATTGGGTAAGGGTTCAAAGTTTGCCGTAAATTATCCGTTAATTATCCGTCGAGACGCAAACTTTGCCGCGGATTGTTTTTAAAAATAAGCGGGTACCCTGTTAACTTAGGGTTAAATTAGCAGGGTACCCCCTTAAAACTACCAAGAAAGCATTTCACATCATTGAGACAGGGTTTCAAATTTGCCGCTTTTTTGCCGTAAAACAACTCTGCACTCAGATTTAGACGAAAACTTTTTTAAGCGCTCATAAGCGCCAGAATTCTCTAACTCAAGATGAAGTTAGCAGGGTACTCCCGTAATATCCACTAGACTAAATCCTACACTATTGGGTAAGGGCTCAAAATTTGCCGTAATTTATCCGTAAATTGTCGGTCGAAACGAAAAAAT